>OY804577.1:58614864-59214864 GCA_963680875.1 Bathymodiolus brooksi
CATATAATATGGAGGTCGTTGTGGTTGCGATTGTATGGTAGTTGGATTTACAACTACCTATGCAATCTGTGGCTATCACCACTAACGTTGTGAGTTCGAATCCTTCTCAGGCGATGTGTACTCGATACAACATTATGTGATAAAGTTTGTCAGTGACTTGCGGCAGGTCTGTGGTTTTTTTTCGTGTACTCCGTTTCCTCCACCAATAAAACTAACCGCCACGATAAAACTGAAATAGTGTTGAAAGTCGCGTTAAACAATATAACCATACCCAAACAAAATATATTATCCAATTTCGTACGATAACTTAAGTTTGCTTTGACACAACTAATTAATTTGTATGCAATGTAAATTGATCTCTTTCGCCTTTTACGATTTTCACGTTGCCATTCTATTTAGACCAGCGGCAGAATTATGAAAAATGAAATTTAATGCACCCATCGAACACACACCTATATTATAAATCAATGTAAGGAGGAAAATGGGAACTTTCAAATTAATGATGCCGTAAGTCTCAGAAATGGTCAGATTTTGGCATAAATAGGGTCAAAGGTCAACAATTATATAATTCCAAATATTGTATTAAGGTGAAAATTGATAACTATTGTCAAACTAAAGACACATAGACAAGCTAAAGGTTTATGATTTAATTATACATTTATGTAGACTGTAGAAAATATCCAAAAAAAATATTGAGTAATGTAATTTGACGTCGAAATCGACGTTTTTCTTTAACAGAAGTGACATTTTATCCACTTTTGTGCTCTTTTTGTTTCCATACACAAATGACCTTGACCTCCACTTATTGAAATTTACATCAGAATGAAGAGTTTCCATGCCTTTTTATATTCTGATCCATCACTGGTAATTTATGGAGGGGATAGAATTAAATTTACTAGTTTTCATCCAGCTGAGTAATTTAGTCTGACTGAGTTGTTTGTCTTATACTAATGACGTCTCTGATGTTTATGACTTTCAAGCTTCTGTGAGTTTTTACTTTTCCGATAAAAATCATTCTAACGTATTTTGACAATTTTCTTACGTTTTGATTGCATCGATGACCTTATAATTAGAGACAGAAATACTCTTTTATATTACTTTTGGCAGCTGTATCAAGGTCAGAAAAATACCTTAATTACTACAATTTGCAATACTTTGTTTTCCAGAAAACAAATATACTAGATTTTAAACAGGATTAAGAGTCTTCGTTTTCTAAATCTCTCTTGTGTGTATTGATATTACGACAGAGATCTGACGCTTGGCATGAACAGAGTTCAGTACAGAACAAATTATGTTCGAAACACACACATCCCCTACTGCACACTTATTTCCCTTTGCATGTGCATTCTAAATCTTGAAGGAAATCAGATGACATTTGACCTTCAAAAAACATTAAAGCTAATGCATGTTATTCTGTACATGTACCACAGAAGTTTATGAGATCACCAAAAACATTAAAGTGAATGTATGTTATTCTGTACGTAGGTCACACAGGTCTATGAAATTGCTAAAACATTAAAGCTAATGCATGTTATTCAGTACATGTGCCACACAAGTTTATGTGATCACCAAAAACATTAAAGTGAATGTATGTTATTCTGTACGTGTGTCACACAGGTCTATGAGATTGCTAAAACATTAACGTCAATGTATGTTATTCTGTACGTAGGTCACACAGGTCTATGAAATTGCTAAAACATTAAAGCTAATGCATGTTATTCTGTACATGTACCACACAAGTTTATGAGATCACCAAAACATTAAAGTTAATGTATGTTATTCTGTACGTGTGTCACAGAGGTCTATGAGATTGCTAAAACATTAAAGTCAATGTATGTCATTCTGTACGTGTGCCACCCAAGTTTATGTGATCACATAAAACATTAAAGTTAATGCATGTTATTCTGTACATGTGCCACACAAGTTTATGGGATCGCCTAAAGCATTAAAGTTCATGTATGTTAGTTTGTACGTGTCCCCCACAGGTTTATTAGATATTGATACTAATTTAATGATGATTAGGATTCCTGGAATAAAGATTCAAAAACTGAAATCACATTTAGAAAAGTTATTATCGGTCAAGAAAATAAAGAGTCATTGTTGAAAGTCAAAATCCAGGTGATTCTAGACTTCTTATAACAAGACAAATGTTACAACAAATAGTTAGGGTTTTGTCCTGCGTTTGCACTTCACAATTTGAGGTCAAACTGTTTACAGCTGCTTTCGCATTGGTCTTCCATGGTCTCTTCACGGTAGGAGAGCTTACAGTTGGTAACAGATATGCACAACACACAGTTCAACATTCTAATGTTAAGGTATTTGACAAATACGTTGAAATTTATTTGCCTACCTCAAAAACTGATCAGTTTGGGAAGGGTTATACAATACAAATTTGTAAACATGAGGATTCCACCGTTTGTCTAGTTTCAACTCTTGGCTCTTATTTAGGCTTTCGACCAAATTTTCAAGGTCCTTTATTTTGTCATTTCGATGGTAAATCTCTGTCTAACTACCAATATACAGCAGTTCTTAAGAAGACTTTCGCTCTATTGGGTCATGACACTGCAAATTATAAGTCACATTCTTTTCGGATAGGCATGACTACAACTTTGACCCTAGAAGGGTTTACGGACGATCAAATTAAAGCTATGGGTCGTTGGAAGTCTGATTGTTTTGACGGTACATTCGAATACTTGTCTAAGGAATGAATTTAGTAAATTTGAGTTCCCTCTGAAATCCAAGGGAATGCAGTTTCCTTTTATACTAGTTTGTTATTCTTTCAAAAAACCTGTATGCACTTTAAGCAGTGAATTAACTGCAGTTGAAGCATTACAGGTGGAAGAACAGTTTGAATAGTTGGCTCGTCCATAGATACAAAGGCATTTGTGGCTGCTAGGAGCAGACCAGGCGTGTACATTTGGGATTATCAGAGCGTTTTCAAACAACAGTATGCTGGCAAGGAAGAAGTGGTTTGATTACCTCTAAAATAAAGGAACAGATCAATATAATGGCTAGATATGAGGATCCTCCTAACATTATAATAATTCACATTGGGGGATATGACATGGGTCATATTAGGCTAGGTTACTTGCAGCTTATGCTAAGAAGACTGTTTGATTGGTTGTGGGTTGAATATCCCGAATCTTTTATAGTATGGTCCCAAATCATACCTAGGATTAATTGGCGGTATTCTGACAATGTTGAGGCAATGGATAGAACCAGGAGGAGAATAAATAGCACTGATGCCAAATATGTAGTGTGTAATGGGGGGGGGGAGTTACATACATTACCCAGATTTAAAACCCAACACAACCTTACTGATGCCTGATGGTGTTCATTTAACGCCGTTAGGAAATGAATTGTTCTTGAATACAATCCAAGGTGCATTGGAAGTATTCGTAATCAAGAATGACGTCACTTCATACCATAGGTAATAAGTACAGAAGTTGAATTTTGTAGTTAAAATCTCCGAGGCCCATTGTTTTTAAGGAATGGAGAGATACGAGGACATTCTCCAACTTAAAATCCACCCATTGTAGTTTATTAATTTTATTAATTATTAATCTTGTAACAAAAAAAGTCTATGTATAGTATCTAAAGTACAAAGAGAACAATAACTCTCCATTCCTTAAAAATAATGGAGAGTTTTGACAATAGATTTACATCACAGGTGGATTTTAAATATTTGTAGTAAAGTTTACATTGTTGTTCATATAATTGGTATGCATAAAAATACTGTGGTCATTAAATGCCAAAACCTTTATTAGTATTTATTTCAAATGACCATCTTGGATAATGTATGTTAGTTTGTACGTGTGCCACACAGGTTTATGAGATCACCTAAATCATTAAAGGTAATGCATGTTTTTCCGTACATGAGCCACACAGGTTTATGAGATCACCTAAATCATTAAAGGTAATGCATGTTTTCCGTACATGAGCCACACAGGTTTTTGAGATCACCAACACATTAAAGTTAATGCATGTTATTCTGTACGTATGCCACACAAGTTTATGGCATCACATAAAGCATTAAAAATAATGGGTATTATTCTAACATAACTTCATGCATGTTTTTGCAACTTGCATATGCCAAGCAAGTTTATCACTAAAAACATAAAATGATTGGTGGTCATTATATGGAGTAGACCGATATTGTACGTTTTTGATTTGAATGTTTGCAAAATAGTTGATACATTGTATACAAAAGCACACAATTAAACGAGAGACTTAAAGCATTTTAAAAATATATTTCCGATATTATCCAGCGTGTGAAGTACTGTGTTATAATACCGTCACGTGATCTCCAGAAAAACACGCCCACTAAGACTAACTATTAATAAATGTCATTTAAATTGTTTCAATTGTTAAAGCAGGAAATAGTCTTATTTCTAAAGTTTATATACTTCAATATTTGTTTGTGTGTCCACAACACTGGAGTTATAATGATAAAAAGTGTCATTTTATTGTTGTTTTTATGTTGTCATTATTCAGAGTGTAAACATTGTAACATCACAAAACATGATAGTAATGTTTTCTGTGACTGTACTTCAAGAGGTTTTCGATCTATCCCAAAACATATTCCTAATGAGACCACTGATCTAGATTTATCCTACAACAGATTGGAATTGATAAGGAATTATTCATTTAATTGGCTTACAAATCTACGGACACTGAAAATATGGCATTCTCATGTTGCTTACATAGAAGTAGAAGCATTTTCAGGAATGGTGAGGTTAACAAAACTGGATTTGAAGTCCAATTGTCTAACAAGCCATTCATTGCCTAAAAGAATCTTCCGTCGAATTCCACATTTAATAACATTAGATATATCTGACAATTTATTCATTCGACAATCGACGGAATATCCAGAAAGTGCACTTCATGATCTTTCCGAATTACAGGTTTTGTACATTAGCGGAATCAATGGGGTAACGTTTGGAGAAGGGTTTAAATCACTGATTAATCTTTCAGAATTACAGCTGTTTCCATGTGATATTAGGGAATTAAAAAATGACACCTTTATTAATTTCAGATACTTACCAATCAAAACCATGTTTCTGAGATGCAATTTAAAAAGCATCGAATCCGGCACATTGGAACACTTTCGAACATTGCAAAATTTGACAATTACATGGAATCAATTCATGAAAATATCACACCTTTTGTTAATTTTGAATGGACTGAAAGATCAAAATATGACACTGATAGACTTTTCATCAAATAATGATGTCCATGGAGGAGTGGATGTGTTAACCCCAACCCAGTTTTCTTACCTAGGAAATATTTGTGTTAGAGAAGTAAACCTTCGAGGAAACCATATTAGTATCATTGAAACAGGATCGTTTTCAGCGATGAAATATATAGACTGTATTGAAACACTTAATTTGTCCAAGAACAAAATCTATGGAGACCTACAAGAGGCATATGAACTCTACCTATTTTCAAATTTAAAAGTGTTTGATATTTCAGAACAACTTGTTGGTAGCATTCCTCTATTGTTTAAAACAGATAATAGATTATTTGATTCTTATACTTATATTTTCCCTTTACCACCAAATTTAGAGAAATTGTATGCGTACAAAATACGTGTTAGTAGTACTGATCTGGTTAATGTGAATTTTACCTCTGGAGATAACGTTCAAATTTTGAATTTAAACTGGATTCAGTTTGATTCATGTAATAGCACGATTCAAGGATTACCCAATTTGCAGACGTTCAGAATGTCCGGTTTCAGATGTGCAGACCTGAACCCTGTAATGATATCATCTTTTAAGAAACTGCGTATTTTGGAAAGTAAGAATGCCTTTTTAGGTCAAGGTTTGCAATATGATAAAAATGCTGAATTTCTGAAAGGTTTAGACTTGATCCAAATCGTCGATTTTACTGGTAATAACCTTGAAAATCTACATCAAAATTTATTTTTGTCCCAAACAAATTCACTTTCTTCCATCAATTTATCGAAAAACAAATTCAACAAGTTTCCGTTAGATTTATCTAAATTTTCGAAACTCAAACATATTAATCTTATTGATAACGAAATAACTTTTTTGACAGATGCAGAAATAAATGACATCGATACACTGAATTCAAGAGTAAATAACAAATTGCAGATTTATCTCCATGGTAACGCAATGCAATGCAACTGTCAAACTCTAAAGTTTTTGAAATGGCTTTTTGAAACGCATGTAACATTGGATAACAATGGAAATTATTCGTGTGTATATATTGACGGTAGTCGTAAAACAACATCGTATGTTTATCAAAATACCCATTTGTTAACTGTGGAATGTGCATCCAAATTCTGGTTGATATTCTCTGTTTGCATGACTGCTTTGCTGATTTTAATAATTGTCATCAGTAGCATTGCGTATAGATATAGAATCGTGTTACAATACTGGTATCTGCACATGCGCCGGAAGTTCAGATTGTATTCTAAATTAAACGACGAGCTCGAGAACTACAAATACAATGCCTTCATTGCTTACCATCACGATAATTATAAATGGGCTTGTGGTCCTCTCTTATCATTCCTTGAGGAGCAGAAGAAACTCACGCTTTGCCTTCATGATCGGGATTTTGTTCCAGGGCTTTTAATTGTAGACAATATATTTGAATCGATTTCTCAAAGCAGGAAAGTTATTTTTGTCATAAGCCGAAGCTTTCTTGATAGTTCATGGTGCAATTATGAGTTAGACTTGGCACGAATGCAAATGATTAGGAAAAATCAAGAAATATTGATTGTTATATTATTGGAAAAGATTAAAATGAACGAAATGCCGTCATCGTTACTTCGAATATGGGAAAATGTAACTGTTTTGGAAGCTGATGACTCGATCGCAACAACGCTTATACCGAGCTATCAGGATCTATTTTGGAATCGGTTATACGAGTCTGTTATAATGTAGTGTTATGATACATCATTACCTATACACCGACAATAATACATTGCATGTATCTACCTACTGGACCGATTTGGTAGACTGTTTAGCTTTGTGCTTACTCATGCATGTTGATACATAGTAAATATGTTAACCGAGGCATTCCGAATATATTATATTCATTCATATTTGTATTTATTCTGGACAGAATCGTATTTCTAAATCCTTTAACTGTGTAGATTAAGGGGAAATTCCCGATATTAAATGATCTGTATTGTTCATTTATACGTCATGCCCTAAATAAAATATAATTTATCAAATCCAATGACGTTTTCATTCATTTTTTCCATTTTTTCATTTTTTTTTCTTATCAGATTGATCATTACCCTAAACTTTGTGGTTATTGAAAATTTTACAAAACTGAGACATTCCGAATACATATTCGTTCAATTACAGTTGTACTATTAGCTATGCAAATCTTGTTATGGTAAAAAAATCTACGGCATTGTTAAATATATTGCAACAAAATCTATTTAAATTTATTTCTTTCCCCGTAACTAACAAGAGTACTGGAATTAGTAAATATGTATTTACTAAACATGTACATAAATGATCGTGGGGTAAAAATCCAAAGGTTTACCATTGTGAAATATCAAACTATAATTCATATTTCATGATCATATATATGATGCCCCCAGTTCATATTGTTCTCATTGTGTTTATTCCCTTGTTTTGTAAATATAGAAGTTTATTTTGATCTTGTTAGAAATATTGCTGTATTATTTATTTTGATGTTTTTCGTATCCATTCTGTTGCACATCTTTTTTACTATTTTTACTATTAAAACTCTATGAGAGATTTTGTATGATTTATATTGACGGTAAAATTAATTACATTTCGAACAAACCCATTTGGTAAACTGTTTGGATTTGTGCTTACTCATGCATGTCGATATATAGTAAATATGTTGACCGAGGCATTCTGAACGTATTATATTCATTAATTTTTTTTCTTTTGAACAGAACTGTATTTCTAGATCCATTAACTTTGTAGATTAAGGGGAAATGTCAAAAGGTCCTATTTTTCTCATTGTGTTTATTCCCTTGTTTTGTAAATATAGAAGTTTATTTTGATCTTGTTAGAAATATTGCTGTATTATTTCTTTTGATGTTTTTCGTATCCATTCTGTTGCACATCTTTTTTACTATTTTTACTATTAAAACTCTATGAGAGATTTTGTATGATTTATATTGACGGTAAAATTAACTACATTTCGAACAGACCGATTTGGTAAACTGTTTGGATTTGTGCTTACTCATGCATGTCGATATATAGTAAATATGTTGACCGAGGCATTCTGAACGTATTATATTCATTAATTTTTTTTCTTTTGAACAGAACTGTATTTCTAGATCCATTAACTTTGTAGATTAAGGGGGAAATGTCAAAAGTTCCTATTGTTCTCATTACCTTTTTTGTAAATATTAATGTTTATTTTGTTAGAAATATTGCTGTATTATTTTTCTTTTGATGTTTTTCTTATCCATCCTGTTGCACATCTTACTATGACTACTTTTGTACAAGAACACTTGTATTTGATAGTTTATCATGATATTACATTCGTTTGTAGTAATACTGACATAGTTTTGACCAGTTGCTGGCTCTGTCTGTTCATGATAAGAGAGCCTGGTATAACGTAATGCCCATATTAAAAGTACAGAGCTAACAGTGGTCATATGTTTAACTTGTCACGATCCGTACACGTCAAATTCTGTCATTATTCGAGTACCGGCTAATAAAATATCCCGATATTTTTTAGGGGTGTAGTTCGGCTTCCTACATTTACAGAGACATTCCGAATGCCTATTTGGTTTGAATACAACTGCTCATCTTGACTAAACCCTCATTGATTATGTAAATTTCGTTCAAAAATTTTGTTGTTGTTGTTATGCATATAGCATAAATGTAATTCATTTCATTTTACACCCGTTGCAAGCATACAGTAGATAGTAATTCTTTTCTAATTATGTACATAAATGCTCTCGAAAAAAACCGAAAAGCCTTGCCAATATAAAATTTCAGACTATAATCCATATTTCATTATCACATATATGATGTCCCCAGTTCCTATTGTTCTCATTGTGTTTATTCACTTATTTTGTAAATATCATTGTTTATTTTGATCTGTTAAAAATATTGCTGTTGCAGTATTATTTCTCTATGTTCTTCTTATTGTTGTATATATATTTGTATATCCATTATGTTGCACATCTTACTATGACTACCTTCGTACAAGACCACTTGTTGTATTTGATAGTTTACCCTATGAAAATCGTTTGTAGTAATACTGACATAGATTTGACCAATTGCTCGCTCTGCCTGTTCATGATAAGAGAGCCTGGTATAACCTAATGACCATATCATTAGATCAGTACAGAGCTAGCAATGGTCAATTTTACTCAATTTTACTCTGTCGCGATCCGTGCACGTCATATTCTGTCATTATTTGAGTATCAGCTGAAAAATATGTTGATATTTGGAGGCGTGAAGTTCCTACCTTGTATAATTATATTGCACTTTCTACGTAACGATTTAGAACAAGAAGTGACAAAATTTATGATGCACAATCATCACGGCACGAATATAAATTATACTCGTAATATTTTGTCAAACATGTACTACATGCTCTCAGTGATTGCTATACTCTTGATTATATCTGGTATTGAACTAAATCCAGGTCCGATTCGTCCATTTCTAGCGTATCAAACATACACAAGTACACGAAAAATAATGTTTCCTTCTTACACTTGAATGTTCAAAGTTTGAAACCCAAACTTGATCTAATATCGGAGGAATATGGAGATTTCGATATACATGTATTATCATTTACTGAAACTTGGATTAAACATTCAACATTGACCGTGATATAAAACTAAACTCATTTAGCGTTCCTCTTAGGAAAGAGCGTGTTGAAAGTTCATACGGAGCGGTTGCGGTTTATATTAAAGAAACTGTCCATTATGAAAGGAAAACCGATCTTGAAATCAACGGCTTAGAGTGTGTTTGGATGGAGCTCAAAAGAAAAAACCAAAAAGTTCTGTATGGTACTTATTATGTCCCTCCGAGCAGTCCGTTTCAACGACTTAAATTTTCACTAAACCACGTTCGCTGACTATTCTTGTCCAATTCGTCTGAGGGAGGGGGGTAGGTATATTTAAATGTAGCAGTCGAAAAGAGAAATAACGAACATTTGTATATAAAAAATATTATTGATAGTCCTAATTGTTTTTGTGGAGAGATTGAATCTACACATCATTATTTATTTAAATGTCCGAAATATACTCGTCAACGAAATAGTCTTTTTCGAAAGCTATTGCAGCTACTGAACATTCGACCTTCGGAAAATTTACTATTATTTGGCAGTCCAGACCTTGATATCGATTCAAATACTATTGTTTTTACGACAGTGCATAAATATATATCGCAAAGAAAACCATTTTTATAAAATTCATAAAACTCAGATACATCATGTGATTTTCTATCTAGAGTGCAGCTTACAATTTCCTTCTTTTTTTTCGTCTTCCTTTAATTTTCAGTTATTTAAGCAATGTTAAATGAGTATGTTTTAATGACTATTTCCAATTTTTCATGCGTTTTTTTTTAGGAAACGGATTAATATAAGCGTTACGCTTGTTTCTGAATCCTATGTTATATTGTATTGTGAAAAAAAATGTAATATGTAATTCATCAATAAAAATATGTTTAAAAATATTGTTTAGATATATATTTGACGTCTGAACATTCAACCCAATAGTGTTCAAATTATAATTTGTGCTGACACATTGTTTTTTTTTACTCCAACGAGATTCGAACCTACACACGCATAGTGTAGGCAGTGTAGGGTCGTAACCCGCTATATATATATATATATATATATAATTTCGTCCATAAACGTCAGTGTGCGATAATGTAGATACTTAAACTGGTAACCGATATATATACCTGTATATATAATGTACCAGTTTAGGAACAGATTAATTAATTCCATGCTGTTTATTCATTTTCATAATATGATAAATAAAAAATGTCAAAGTGTCAGAACAGTTCCAAAATCCAATCGTATAATCATTGAAATGGAGACAAAATCGATAACCCTAAACACACTAATACACGACCGTTCACTTCCCTAGCTTGATATAGATACATTAATATGTGTCAAATAAGATTTATCAATAGTGTTGTTTTTGTCATCTCGAGTATGTAGGATCGTTGTATTTTCTCACCAGGGGTGGGCGTGGTCGTTTGGTAGTTAGATTTATACCGACCTATGCATTCAATATCTACAACAAATAAAAGTAATGCGTTCGATTCTTACAGTGGGATGTATTAGATACAGTATTATATAGTGTCCATGACTCACAGCAGATGGCTTTCTCTGGGTGCTCTGGTTTCTTGCCCCAACTATGCGAGTTTGATTTCAATCGAATACACGATATCATTTTTTTGAGACAATAAAAGTTTGAAGATGCCAATATGGTCATAAGATGCCGTAAATCGAAGGAAAAGGAAAATACAATGACCAATCAAAAACGGACAAACAATGATTTACAAAACACTACACAGAAAATTAAAGATTAAGCAACACACACCCCACTAAACACTGGATGAACTCATGTGTTCCGAAAGAGATAACAATTCCTGTTCCACTGGCAGCACCCGTCGTATTACTGCAAAAACGACACGGATATCATCTGGTATGGAAATCGTGTTTGGACACCAGTATGCATAACGTTTGCCGTGATGCAAGTCAGTGACCGCTACATTGATAAAATAAAAAACAAAATATATCACTGTTGGAACAGTTCTAAAATCTAACCGGAACTCCGAAAGAGGCAAAATCTATAGCCCTAGCAGATATATCATGGTGTCCCATTTTCCTGTTTTGGTGCATGCCCTTGAATAAAAAGTGGCGGGGTTAAGCTAGTTTAAAGGCTCAAATATAACTGAAATATTGTTGAACTTTATTATTAAAACCACTACCTATCACCATTTAATTTGTTTAGTGATTTTAATTTGAATCCCACATTTTTAAGTTTTCGTCCATATCAAGATGGGAACACTTTGCAATAATAAAGAATACATGTCTTTTGTTGAAATACTATTTAAATATGGAGATTATACTCACATAAAAGATTGATTCTTTTTTGGATTCCTGGTAATTGAGATATTTCACCATCACAGGAAAGTGTCTATCATTAGGCCACCCATATGAGGGTGATATTCACTACTTTCTTAAATGTTCCAGTTTAGCCAATGTATATAATAATAAAGTTTTACTAACACCCTGTATCTCAAGGCAATAATATTAGCATAGTGCTATCACCCAGTAACTCAATGCAGCAATGTTACAAGGCGTCCTAATATTTATATAATGCTGTCATCCTGCATCTCAAGGCGTCCTAATATTTATTGCTATCACCTTGCATCTCAAGGCGTCCTAATATTTATATAATACTATCACCCTGCATCTCAAGGCGTCCTAATATTCATATAATGCTGCCATCACCCTGCATCTCAAGGCGTCCTAATATTTATATAATGCTATCACCCTGCATCTCAAGGCGTACTAATATTTATATAATGCTATCAACCTGCATCTCAAGGCGTCCTAATATTTATATAATGCTATCACCCTGCATCTCAATGCGTCCTAATATTTATATAATGCTACCACCCTGCATCTCAAGGCGTTCTGTGTGTACATGTTTCTGCTACGTTTTTTTTCATATTTATGTCGTACATGTATATCAACACAAATAATTATTTCATCATTTTTAAGTTAATACATCATTTCAAGAATTTTAGTATAAAGTCCATTTATTATCATTTTGTTTCACTATATACATATGTTACCACCGCTAAACCTGCTATGAGAGAATAAAAAACAATGGTAATAGAATCGCAACATTCAATATCCTTTAGAACTTCGATTCTAGGACAGCGAAAAAAGATCAAACTGTTATATCATTTCAGTGGAAAAAAGTATGGAAATTATTGTTCCCATATAATATGGAGGCCGTTGTGGTTGCGATTGTATGGTAGTTGGATTTACAACTACCTATGCAATCTGTGCCTATCACCACTAACGTTGCATTAGTGCTAACTCTCACGCATTCCGCGTGAGACTCACGCATTTCATCGAGTTCTTACGCTATCACGCGAACGCTGGATTTTCTCACGCATTTTTGGACCACAAAGATAAAAACAATAAAAATGTGCGTAGATATTTACCGTATATTTTACTTTAACCGGTTACGATACAGCTGTTATGTTATGAACTGGTTTAGTTTTATATGGCATTTTCGGCTTCAGAAGGTAGGGCTAGTTAATGATCAATGAATTGTGGGAAGTCAATGGTGGTGGACGTACAATTTCTCAGGAGGATTCAAGACTTGATTTTTATTGTGGTGGAGGCGTATATTTACAAGTTAATGACGAGAAACATTGATTTTAGATTTTAAAAGCATTTAGTCGTTCATTTTTAGGCTTTGGCAATCTGCATACTTTTTACTCATTATCATTATTTTATGGTGACGTGTCGTACCGTGTAATAGAACAACATATTGGGCACAATGTGTATTCATGACGGAACACAAACTGCTGAAGTACCTTTCAAACACATTTGAATTACCAGAAGGTGATAAACATTTAACACCAGTTGTCTTTACAGACAGTAAAGGGACATCCTTAGAGCGATACTCTCAAAATATACTTGCGAATAGCATCAAATGGTGGTCGCAATCAGGACGTAGCTCTACCAAAAAGTTGGTAATCTTGATAACATTGCTCTTTACATTTGGTTTGGTACCTGTGATTTAACAGCTTACGATAGATGAGCAAGATTCATTTCACTTAGAGATCAAACAAATGATACAGTTCAAACAGTGGTAAACAATTATCAAGAAATTGTTAAACTTTTAAAGATATATCCTGAATGTAAATTAACTTTTTTGGAAATTCCTCCTTATTCAATACATTCTTGGAACCTGTATCAAAAACATCCGGACGTAGACCAATTCAAATCTGATGATGACATATTATTGAAACAAATACAGGAATTAAATGATCACATCCGCTATATCAACCGTACTTTAGGAACAAGAACTCCAAACTTTTCGACCGACATCCAACACCGAAATAAAAACAGTCAGAAAAAATCCCGAAATCAATACAATGTTCAACTGTACAAAGACGGCATCCATCCTACAACAAATTTGGCAAAAGTCTGTGCATTGGATGTGATGAATGTGTTGTCTGTAAAAAAAATGAAAATTTACAAAAAAAATAAATAAAATAAAAAAAATAAAAAAAGTCTGGTTAAGAAAATTATCGCAACAAATCAAATTTGACTGCTGGTAAGCCACTACGTTCCGTTGTATTCTGTTGACAAGCGGTTGGGTGGGACCTACCACAAATACCGTTGACGTGGTTCTGAGAGGAGACGGTGGGACTCTCCACAGTATCCTCACAAGCCACGTGGTAACAGCCGTGTGGACATAACAACTCGGAGATTTATTGGACTCGTATCTTAAATGGAGATTCCTTGGATTTGGACAATATTCTTGTCAGTCTATTAACAATTAAAATGGCAATCCCTGAACCCTGCCACAAGTATGAACCACCAGAGAAAGTAATAAAAAATCAAAGATGGCAACATCTAACTATAACAAAGAACACTTAAACAAATGAAAACTTAAATCTAAGAAAGTGTTTATTATGGTCTAAAGTATTTCAACATGTTATACATGTTATTTATGTGAATGATCTTTATCTACAAATAATTGTGTAATTTGTAATATAGTAAATAAAATGGTCTAGTGAATATATGTGAATCTTATCAGAATAGTTTTATTTCCTGATGGTCATTTTTAGTATTTTTTTTAATAACTTTCAATATTTAGTAAATTTTCACATTCCTGTCCTATATTTTATAAATAATTAATTTTCTAATTCAAAATAAAAAATATCAAGACACTATTTGTTTTTGGGCTAAGTTTTAATGTATCATTAGAAGATGTTGGTCTCAAATCTGATATAATCTTACAAACTATATTACATTTACAAGTCTAATATTACATATGTACAAAAACTACAAATATTACTTTAGGAAATGTGCTGTAACTTGTTTTATGTGTTGGCTATACACTTGTGTGAATATGTTTTGACTACTCTACCAAGGAATATAAGAAAAGTTTTAAATGTTTTTCTTTGTTGTACTTGGTATTTGCAAGAATACAGAGGTATATGTGGATTTTTGCTGGGAAAAAATGCCGCGTAAATATTTCGATGAAATCTCACTCATTCACAATATCAAAAGTTGGCAGCCCTGACGTTGTGAGTTTGAATCCTTCTCAGGCGATGTGTACTCGATACAACATTATGTGATAAAGTTTGTCAGTGACTTGCGGCAGGTCTGTGGTATTTTTTCGGGTACTCCAGTTTCCTCCACCAATAAAACTGACGCCACGATAAAACTGAAATAGTGTTGAAAGTGGCGTTAAACAATATAACGATACCCATAAAAAATATATTATCCAATTTCGTACGATAACTTAAGTTTGCTTTGACACAACTAATTAATTGTTATGCAATGTAAATTGATCAAAGTAAGATCTCTTTCGCCTTTTACGATTTTCACGTTGCCATTCTATTGTTTTACAACTTGTTTATCTGCTTTGAGACAGCTCGCAGGGGTAACATGCATTCATGGAGTAGCTTTTTATTTCCATTGAATAATTCCGGACAAAAGTATTCCAACAAATTTGTTGTACCTATTACTGTTCCAATATATGAGTTGTTTTTCTTTCTTCTGAAACACTGAACTTTATTTAAACACATACTGTGTGTGAATAACAAGTTGAGCGATCGGGTCATTATCTAGTTCATTATTTGTCAACCATATGAATATGGATTACCTCCCTTTTATCACAAATGTGAAATAAAAAAATCTTGATTTCAATTTCAAGAGTTACTGTATGGTGGATTTGCATAGCATCATTTTATTTTAATAAGAAAGGAAGTGTCCTGTATTAAGTGGATAATTTCTTCTTCTTTTTGTGTCTTTTCATCAGAGTCGAGATTTTTGGGGAGCACGTACACACAGGTAGCAGAAACTTCTTTGTTGTCCGTCGTTAGGCGTAGATGTCTTACATTCCTAAGAAATGTGAAAACGTTGTTATGTTTTTCTTTTTTTTCATGTAGTATTATGCAAGTTCTTTTTAATTTTCTGTATTTTAAACCATTATCAATTTTCCTGACATTCTCAAACATCGTTGTCCTTTGGAAAAATATGTTTTACTTCTTTTGATATTCCTTTAAAAATTCCAATGATAGTAAGTTTCAATATTCCAATGATAGTAAGTTTCAATATGAAATTTGATTTTCCCTCTCAAATTAACAACAGTGAAATCTCTTTACATATTTTAAAGAATTCTGTCCCTGGCTCATACGCTACTCTCCTTCGCTCAAGGTGATAACGCAGTTTGAAACCGATTAATCAGTCTATATTTTGAAGTTATAAGATTTAATTCACTGCATCAGCCTGTATAAATTGTGCATTAACAAAATAATGTAAAAATGTATTTATACGTATTCAATGTATTTATACGTATTCAATGTATGTATACGTATTCAATGTATTTATACGTATTCAATGAATTTTTTTGTAGTTTTATATGGTTGTAAACGAGTTGACAGAAGTATATTTTTGTATGAAGCGAGATACATTACAATAAAATTACAGAAGATTGCATTCAGTTCTTACATTATACACAAATTAGTGTTGTACCAAATCTGTCAACATTTTGTCTCTCTGACTAACAATTCCAGTATCAATGATTTGAAGTAGGTACATGTATCTAGAAAGTTTGAAATGAATTGCAATAATTATATAAATATTGTGAAAAGGGATCTTAATATTTTTCCATTTTCTCGTATTAAAATCTGACAAATGTAATCTATGAATGACAGAATTTAAGCTCATGAAACAACAAAACACTTTAAATACATAGTCAAATAACTGTTTTATTTTCATAAATACAGCAACATAAAATCTTTAAGCAAATACAGTTTATCTCTTTTATGTGCGTGTATAATTTCAAGGAATGGTATATTATTCATCGGGTATGATGTAGAAAACTTCTGCATAGACTTTAAAAGGTGTTTGTGTCTTATTTTGTGTCTGTAAGACACATACAATGCCCCCGCGGTTATAATTGCATCAAGCAGAAATGACTGAAATAAATGAATCTGTACCTACCAATGTGATGTTCGATTGGTTGATTGTGTTGGTACTAACTGTCTACAAAATATAAAAGGTCTAGCTCAAAAACTGTAGGTGGAGTTAGCCGGACAAACCATATATCCTATATGGATTTAACAAAATCTGTCTAAGCTCATGCATCCATAATTTGGTAAACAAAATTGTTGAAAGTCAAAATCCACAAAATATGCACATCTTCAGTGTATGTACTAACTGTCTACAAAATATAAAAGGTCTAGCTCAAAAACTGTAGGAGGAGTTAGCCGGTCAAACCATATATCCTATAGTGATTTAGCAAAATATGTCTAAGTTCATGCATCCATAATTTTGTAAAATATTGTTGAAAGTCAAAATCCATAAAATATGCACACCTTCAGTGTAAGTACTAAATGTCTACAAAATATAAAAGGTCTAGCTCAAAAACTATAGGAGGAGTTAGCCGGACAAACCATATATCCTATAGGGATTTAGCAAAATCTGTCTAAGTTCATGCATCCAAAATTTTATAAAATATTGTTGAAAGTCAAAATCCATAAAATATGTACACCTTCAGTGTAAGTACTAACTGTCTACAAAATATAAAAGGTCTAGCTCACAAACTGTAGGAGGAGTTAGCCGGACTAACTATGCATACTAAGTGTGACGAACGGACGGACAGGGGTAACACAATATGACCCCCGACCAATAGTCGGGGGGGCATAAACATGATCACGGGTTTGAAACGTTCAAGTGGAACAGGTGATTCTAGACTTCCTATAACAAGACAGATGTTACAACAAATAGTTAGGGTTTTGTCCTGCGTTTGCACTTCACAATTTGAGGTCAAACTGTTTACAGCTGCTTTCGCATTGGTCTTCCATGGTCTCTTCAGGGTAGGAGAGCTTACAGTTGGTAACAGATATGCACACCACACAGTTCAACATTCTAATGTTAAGGTATTTGACAAATACGTTGAAATTTATTTGCCTACCTCAAAACCTGATCAGTTTAGGAAGGGTTATACAATACAAATTTGTAAACATGAGGATTCCACCGTTTGTCCAGTTTCAACTCTTGGCTCTTATTTAGGCTTTCGACCAAATTTTCAAGGTCCTTTATTTTGTCATTTCGATGGTAAATCTCTGTCTAGCTACCAATATACAGCAGTTCTTAAGAAGACTTTGGCTCTATTGGGTCATGACACTGCAAATTATAAGTCACATTCTTTTCGGATAGGCATGGCTACAACTTTGACTCTAGAAAGGTTTACGGACGATCAAATTAAAGCTATGGTTCGTTGGAAGTCTGATTGTTTTGACGATGCATTCGAATACTTGTCTAAGGAATGAATTTAGTAAATTTGAGTTCCCTCTGAAATCCAGGGAAATGCAGTTTCCTTTTATACTAGTTTGTTATTCTTTCAAAAAACCTGTATGCACTTTAAGCAGTGAATTAACTGCAGTTGAAGCATTACAGGTGGAAGAACAGTTTGGATAGTTGTCTCGTCCATAGATAAAAATGCATTTGTGGCTGCTAGGAGCAGACCAGGCGGTGTACATTTGAGATTATCAGAGCGTTTTCAAACAACAATATGCTGGCAAGGAAGAAGTGGTTTGATTACCTCTAAAATAAAGGAACAGATCAATATAATGGCTAGATATGAGGATCCTCCTAACATTATAATAATTCACATTGGGGGATATGACATGGGTCATATTAGACTAGGTTACTTGCAGCTTATGCTAAGAAGACTGTTTGATTGGTTGTGGGTTAAATATCCCGAATCTTTTATAGTATGGTCCCAAATCATACCTAGGATTAATTGGCGGTATTCTGACAATGTTGAGGCAATGGATAGAACCAGGAGGAGAATAAATAGCACTGATGCCAAATATGTAGTGTGTAATGGGGGGGGTTACATACATTACCCAGATTTAAAACCCAACACAACCTTCCTGATTCCTGATGGTGTTCATTTAACGCCGTTAGGAAATGAATTGTTCTTGAATACAATCCAAGGTGCATTGGAAGTATTCGTAACCAGGAATGAAGTCATTTCATACCCTAGGTAATAAGTACAGAAGTTGAATTTTGTAGTTTTTTTTTTTTACTTGGAAATTTTCTGTTTAGTGAATTTACAGTTAAAAAGAAAGAACTGTGATGTTGTGAAAGTTTTGTAGACTGTAATAGTAGTATAGATATGTCATTGTATTTAAGCAGTTAGTAAGGACATGTATTGACCACATGGAAGCTCGTCCCCACTTGGTGGCGGATGACCAAAGCTTCTAGAAGCTGAATGACAAAGCTTCTGGAGGCTCTGGTAATTTTGGCACAACTCGCTGCCTCAGATACCATTGACTGAGTTTATCTTGACAGACTATGTTCAAATCAGTAGCCTCTGAATTTTCCAGGGCTCATATTTTCTCATCAATTGATAATTTCCAGAAGTTTACATTCAGTTAACTCATTAATCTCTGAATTCCAGGGTTAATGAACTTTACAAGAAGAATATATAGTCGATATGGTCTGCCATTGAAGAACAGTCGGCGGCCATGATGTATAGGAGAATGTCCAAGTAACTCTCCGAGGCCCATTGTTTTAAGGAATGGAGAGATACGAGGACATTCTCCAACTTAAAATCCATACATTGTAGTTTATTAATTTTATTAATTATTAAGCTTGTAACAAAAAAAAGTCTGTGTATAGTATCTAAAATACAAAGAGAGCAATAACTCTCCATTCCTTAAAAATAATGGAGAGTTTTGACAATAGATTTACATCACAGGTGGATTTTAAATATTTGTAGTAAAGTTTACATTGTTGTTCATATAATTGGTATGCATAAAAATACTGTGGTCATTAAATGCCAAAACCTTTATTAGTATTTATTTCAAATGACCATCTTGGATAATGTATGTTAGTTTGTACATGAGCCACACAGGTTTATGAGATCACCTAAATCATTAAAGGTAATGCATGCTTTTCCGTACATGAGCCACACAGGTTTATGAGATCACCTAAATCATTAAAGGTAATGTATGTTATTCTGTACGTATGCCACACAAGTTTATGGGATCACATAAAGCATTAAAGTTAATGCGTATTATTCTAACATAAGTTCATGCATGTTTTTGCAACTTGCATATGCCAAGCAAGTGTATCACTAAAAACATATGAATGTTTGCAAAATAGTTGATATATTGTATACAAAAGCACATAATTAACCGAGAGACTTAAAGCTTTTTAAAAATATATTTCCGATATTATCCAGCGTGTGAAGTACTGTGTTATAATACCGTCACGTGATCCCCAGAAAAACACGCCCACTAAGACTAACTATTAATAAATGTCATTTAAATTGTTTCAATTGTTAAAGCAGGAAATAGTCTTATTTCTAAAGCTTATATATTTCAATATTTGTTTGTGTGTCCACAACACTGGAGTTATAATGATAAAAAGTGTCATTTTATTGTTGTTTTTATGTTGTCATTATTCAGAGTGTAAGCATTGTAACATCACAAAACATGATAGTAATGTTTTCTGTGACTGTACTTCAAGAGGTTTTCGATCTATCCCAAAACATATTCCTAATGAGACCACTGATCTAGATTTATCCTACAACAGATTGAAATTGATAAGGAATTATTCATTTAATTGGCTTACAAATCTACGGACACTGAAAATAAGGTATTCTTATATTGCTTACATAGAAGTAGAAGCATTTTCAGGAATGGTGAGGTTAAAAAAACTGGATTTGAAGTTCAATAATCTAACAAGCGATTCGTTGCCTAAAGGAATCTTTCGTCGAATTCCACATTTAATAACATTAGATATATCTTACAATTTATTCATTCGACAATCGACGGAATATCCAGAAAGCGCACTTCGTGATCTTTCCGAATTACAGGTTTTGTACATTAGCGGAATCAATGGGGTAACGTTTGGAGAAGGGTTTAAATCACTGATTAATCTTTCACAATTACAGCTGTTGCCATGTGATATTAGGGAATTAAAAAATGACACCTTTATTAATTTCAGATACTTACCAATCAAAACCATGCTTCTGAGATGCGATTTAAAAAGCATCGAATCCGGCACATTGGAACAATTCCGAACATTGCAATCTTTGACAATTACAACGAATGGATTCATCATGAAAATATCACACCTTTTGTTAATTTTGAATGGACTGAAAGATCAAAATATGACACTGATAGACTTTTCATCAAATTGTCATATCCCTGGATTTCTGGATGTGTTAACCCCAACCCATTTTTCTTACCTAGGAAATATTTGTGTTAGAGAAGTAAACCTTCGAGATAACCATATTGGTATCATTGAAAAAGGATCGATTTCAGCGATGAAATATATAGACTGTATCGAAACAATTAATTTGTCCCAGAACAAAATCTATGGGGACACACTAACTCCATTTGAATTGTACCTATTTTCAAATTTAAAAGTCCTTGATATTTCACAACAATTTTCTGGTAACATTCCTCCATTGTTTAAAACAGATAACAGATTATTTGATTCTTCTACTTATACTTTCCCTGTACCACCAAAATTAGAGAAATTATATGCGTACAAAATAAGTGTTAGAAATACTCCCCTGGCTAATATGAATTTTACCTCT
The DNA here is from genome assembly GCA_963680875.1 of Bathymodiolus brooksi. NCBI lineage: Eukaryota > Metazoa > Mollusca > Bivalvia > Mytilida > Modiolidae > Bathymodiolus > Bathymodiolus brooksi. Next base: position 58,636,682 of record OY804577.1, read on the forward strand.
GGAGATAACGTTCAAATTGTGGATACAAACTGGATTCCGTTTGAATCATGTAATAGCACGATTCAAGGATTACCCAATGTGCAGACGCTCAGAATGTCCGGTTTCAGATGTGCAGACCTGAACCCTACAATGATATCATCTTTTAAGAAACTTCGTTTTTTGGAAAGTAAGAATGCCTTGTTAGGTCAAGGTTTGCAATATGATAAAAATGCTGAATTTCTGAAAGGTTTAGACTTGCTCCAAATGGTCGATTTTACTGGCAATAACCTTGAAAATCTACATCAAAATTTATTTTTGTCCCAAACAAATTCACTTTCTTCCATCAATTTATCGAATAACAAATTCAACAAGTTTCCGTTAGATTTATCTAAATTTTCGAAACTCAAAGATATTATTCTTATTGATAACGAAATAACTTTTTTGACAGATGCAGAAATAAATGACATCGATACACTGAATTCAAGAGTAAATAACAAATTGCAGATGTATCTCCATGGTAACGTAATACAATGCAACTGTCAAACTCTAAAGTTTTTGAAATGGCTTTTTGAAACGCATGTAACATTGGATAACAATGGAAATTATTCGTGTGTATATATTGACGGTAGTCGTAAAACTACATCGTATGTTTATCAAAATACCCATTTGTTAACTGTGGAATGCGCATCCAAATTCTGGTTGATATTCTCTGTTTGCATGACTGCTTTGCTGATTTTAATAGTTGTCATCAGTAGCATTGCGTATAGATATAGAATCGTGTTACAATACTGGTATCTGCACATGCGCCGGAAGTTCAGATTGTATTCTAAATTAAACGACGAGCTCGAGAACTACAAATATAATGCCTTCATTGCTTACCATCACGATAATTATAAATGGGCTTGTGGTCCTCTCTTAACATTCCTTGAGGAACAGAAGAAACTCACGCTTTGCCTTCATGATCGGGATTTTGTTCCAGGGCTTTTAATTGTAGACAATATATTTGAATCGATTTCTCAAAGCAGGAAAGTTATTTTTGTCATAAGCCGAAGCTTTCTGGATAGTTCATGGTGCAATTATGAGTTAGACTTGGCACGAATGCAAATGATTAGGAAAAATCAAGAAATATTGATTGTTATATTATTGGAAAAGATTAAAATGAACGAAATGCCGTCATCGTTACTTCGAATATGGGAAAATGTAACTGTTTTGGAAGCTGATGACTCGATTGCAACAACGCTTATACCGAGCTATCAGGATCTATTTTGGAATCGGTTATACGAGTCTGTTATAATGTAGTGTTATGATACATCATTACCTATACACCGACAATAATACATTGTATGTATCTACCTACTGGACCGATTTGGTAGACTGTTTAGCTTTGTGCTTACTCATGCATGTTGATACATAGTAAATATGTTAACCGAGACATTCCGAATATATTATATTCATTCATATTTGTTTTTATTCTGGACAGAATCGTATTTCTAAATCCTTTAACTGTGTAGATTAAGGGGAAATGCCCGATATTCAATGATCTGTATTGTTCATTTATACGTCATGCCCTAAATAAAATATAATTTATCAAATCCAATGACGTTTTCATTCATTTTTTCCATTTTTTCATTTTTTTTTCTTATCAGATTGATCATTACCCTAAACTTTGTGGTTATTGAAAATTTTACAAAACTGAGACATTCCGAATACATATTCGTTCAATTACAGTTGTACTATTAGCTATGCAAATCTTGTTATGGTAAAAAAATCTACGGCATTGTTAAATATATTGTAACAAAATCTATTTAAATTTATTTCTTTCCCCGTAACTAGCAAGAGTACTGGAATTAGTAAATATGTATTTACTAAACATGTACATAAATGATCGTGGGGTAAAAATCCAAAGGTTTACCATTGTGAAATATCAAACTATAATTCATATTTCATGATCATATATATGATGCACCCAGTTCATATTGTTCTCATTGTGTTTATTCCCTTGTTTTGTAAATATAGAAGTTTATTTTGATCTTGTTAGAAATATTGCTGTATTATTTCTTTTGATGTTTTTCGTATCCATTCTGTTGCACATCTTTTTTACTATTTTTACTATTAACACTCTATGAGAGATTTTATATGATTTATATTGACTGTAAAATTAACTACATTTCGAACAGACCGATTTGGTAAACTGTTTGGATTTGTGCTTACTCATGCATGTCGATATATAGTAAATATGTTGACCGAGGCATTCTGAACGTATTATATTCATTAATTGTTTTTCTTTTGAACAGAACTGTATTTCTAGATCCATTAACTTTGTAGATTAAGGGGGAAATGTCAAAAGTTCCTATTGTTCTCATTGTGTTTATTACCTTTTGTGTAAATATTAATGTTTATTTTGTTAGAAATATTGCTGTATTATTTTTCTTTTGATGTTTTTCTTATCCATCCTGTTGCACATCTTACTATGACTACTTTTGTACAAGAACACTTGTATTTGATAGTTTATCATGATATTACATTCGTTTGTAGTAATACTGACATAGTTTTGACCAGTTGCTGGCTCTGTCTGTTCATGATAAGAGAGCCTGGTATAACGTAATGCCCATATTAAAAGTACAGAGCTAACAGTGGTCATATGTTTAACTTGTCACGATCCGTACACGTCAAATTCTGTCATTATTCGAGTACCGGCTAATAAAATATCCCGATATTTTTTAGGGGTGTAGTTCGGCTTCCTACATTTACAGAGACATTCCGAATGCCTATTTGGTTTGAATACAACTGCTCATCTTGACTAAACCCTCATTGATTATGTAAATTTCGTTCAAAAATTTGTTGTTGTTGTTATGCATATAGCATAAATGTAATTCATTTCATTTTACACCCGTTGCAAGCATACAGTAGATAGTAATTCTTTTCTAATTATGTACATAAATGCTCTCGAAAAAAAACGAAAAGCCTTGCCAATATAAAATTTCAGACTATAATCCATATTTCATTATCACATATATGATGTCCCCAGTTCCTATTGTTCTCATTGTGTTTATTCACTTATTTTGTAAATATCATTGTTTATTTTGATTTGTTAAAAATATTGCTGTTGCAGTATTATTTCTCTATGTTCCTCTTATTGTTGTATATATATTTGTATATCCATTATGTTGCACATCTTACTATGACTACCTTTGTACAAGACCACTTGTTGTATTTGATAGTTTACCCTATGAAAATCGTTTGTAGTAATACTGACATAGATTTGACCAATTGCTCGCTCTGCCTGTTCATGATAAGAGAGCCTGGTATAACCTAATGACCATATCATTAGATCAGTACAGAGCTAGCAATGGTCAATTTTACTCAATTTTACTCTGTCGCGATCCGTGCACGTCATATTCTGTCATTATTTGAGTATCAGCTGAAAAATATGTTGATATTTGGAGGCGTGAAGTTCCTACCTTGTATAATTATATTGCACTTTCTACGTAACGATTTAGAACAAGAAGTGACAAAATTTATGATGCACAATCATCACGGCACGAATATAAATTATACTCGTAATATTTTGTCAAACATGTACTACATGCTCTCAGTGATTGCTATACTCTTGATTATATCTGGTATTGAACTAAATCCAGGTCCAATTGAAAATAGGACTTTGTCCGATTCGTCCATTTCTAGCGTATCAAACATACACAAGTACATGAAAAATAATGTTTCCTTCTTACACTTGAATGTTCAAAGTTTGAAACCCAAACTTGATCTAATATCGGAGGAATATGGCGATTTCGATATACATGTATTATCATTTACTGAAACTTGGATTAAACATTCAACATTGACCGTGATATAAAACTAAACTCATTTAGCGTTTCTCTTAGGAAAGAGCGTGTTGAAAGTTCATACGGAGCGGTTGCGGTTTATATTAAAGAAACTGTCCATTATGAAAGGAAAACCGATCTTGAAATCAACGGCTTAGAGTGTGTTTGGATGGAGCTCAAAAGAAAAAACCAAAAAGTTCTGTATGGTACTTATTATGTCCCTCCGAGCAGTCCGTTTCAACGACTTAAATTTTCACTAAACCACGTTCGCTGACTATTCTTGTCCAATTCGTCTGAGGGAGGGGGGTAGGTATATTTAAATGTAGCAGTCGAAAAGAGAAATAACGAACATTTGTATATAAAAAATATTATTGATAGTCCTAATTGTTTTTGTGGAGAGATTGAATCTACACATCATTATTTATTTAAATGTCCGAAATATACTCGTCAACGAAATAGTCTTTTTCGAAAGCTATTGCAGCTACTGAACATTCGACCTTCGGAAAATTTACTATTATTTGGCAGTCCAGACCTTGATATCGATTCAAATACTATTGTTTTTACGACAGTGCATAAATATATTTCGCAAAGAAAACCATTTTTATAAAATTCATAAAACTCAGATACATCATGTGATTTTCTATCTAGAGTGCAGCTTACAATTTCCTTCTTTTTTTTTCGTCTTCCTTTAATTTTCAGTTATTTAAGCAATGTTAAATGAGTATGTTTTAATGACTATTTCCAATTTTTCATGTGTTTTTTTTTAGGAAACGGATTAATATAAGCGTTACGCTTGTTTCTGAATCCTATGTTATATTGTATTGTGAAAAAAAATGTAATATGTAATTCATCAATAAAAATATGTTTAAAAATATTGTTTAGATATATATTTGACGTCTGAACATTCAACCCAATAGTGTTCAAATTATAATTTGTGCTGACACATTGTTTTTTTTTCCTCCAACGAGATTCGAACCTACACACGCATAGTGTAGGCAGTGTAGGGTCGTAACCCGCTATATATATATATATATATATATATAATTTCGTCCATAAACGTCAGTGTGCGATAATGTAGATACTTAAACTGGTAACCGATATATATACCTGTATATATAATGTACCAGTTTAGGAACAGATTAATTAATTCCATGCTGTTTATTCATTTTCATAACATGATAAATAAAAAATGTCAAAGTGTCAGAACAGTTCCAAAATCCAATCGTATAATCATTGAAATGGAGACAAAATCGATAACCCTAAACACACTAATACACGACCGTTCACTTCCCTAGCTTGATATAGATACATTAATATGTGTCAAATAAGATTTATCAATAGTGTTGTTTTTGTCATCTCGAGTATTTAGGATCGTTGTATTTTCTCACCAGGGGTGGGCGTGGTCGTTTGGTAGTTAGATTTATACCGACCTATGCATTCAATATCTACAACAAATAAAAGTAATGCGTTCGATTCTTACAGTGGGATGTATTAGATACAGTATTATATAGTGTCCATGACTCACAGCAGATGGCTTTCTCTGGGTGCTCTGGTTTCTTGCCCCAACTATGCGAGTTTGATTTCAATCGAATACACGATATCATTTTTTTGAGACAATAAAAGTTTGAAGATGCCAATATGGTCATAAGATGCCGTAAATCGAAGGAAAAGGAAAATACAATGACCAATCAAAAACGGACAAACAATGATTTACAAAACACTACACAGAAAATTAAAGATTAAGCAACACACACCCCACTAAACACTGGATGAACTCATGTGTTCCGAAAGAGATAACAATTCCTGTTCCACTGGCAGCACCCGTCGTATTACTGCAAAAACGACACGGACATCATCTGGTATGGAAATCGTGTTTGGACACCAGTATGCATAACGTTTGCCGTGATGCAAGTCAGTGACCGCTACATTGATAAAATAAAAAACAAAATATATCACTGTTGGAACAGTTCTAAAATCTAACCGGAACTCCGAAAGAGGCAAAATCTATAGCCCTAGCAGATATATCATGGTGTCCCATTTTCCTGTTTTGGTGCATGCCCTTGAATAAAAAGTGGCGGGGTTAAGCTAGTTTAAAGGCTCAAATATAACTGAAATATTGTTGAACTTTATTATTAAAACCACTACCTATCACCATTTAATTTGTTTAGTGATTTTAATTTGAATCCCACATTTTTAAGTTTTCGTCCATATCAAGATGGGAACACTTTGCAATAATAAAGAATACATGTCTTTTGTTGAAATACTATTTAAATATGGAGATTATACTCACATAAAAGATTGATTCTTTTTTGGATTACTGGTAATTGAGATATTTCACCATCACAGGAAAGTGTCTATCATTAGGCCACCCATATGAGGGTGATATTCACTACTTTCTTAAATGTTCCAGTTTAGCCAATGTATATAATAATAAAGTTTTACTAACACCCTGTATCTCAAGGCAATAATATTAGCATAGTGCTATCACCCAGTAACTCAATGCAGCAATGTTACAAGGCGTCCTAATATTTATATAATGCTGTCATCCTGCATCTCAAGGCGTCCTAATATTTATTGCTATCACCTTGCATCTCAAGGCGTCCTAATATTTATATAATACTATCACCCTGCATCTCAAGGCGTCCTAATATTCAAATAATGCTGCCATCACCCTGCATCTCAAGGCGTCCTAATATTTATATAATGCTATCACCCTGCATCTCAAGGCGTACTAATATTTATATAATGCTATCAACCTGCATCTCAAGGCGTCCTAATATTTATATAATGCTATCACCCTGCATCTCAATGCGTCCTAATATTTATATAATGCTACCACCCTGCATCTCAAGGCGTTCTGTGTGTACATGTTTCTGCTACGTTTTTTTTCATATTTATGTCGTACATGTATATCAACACAAATAATTATTTCATCATTTTTAAGTTAATACATCATTTCAAGAATTTTAGTATAAAGTCCATTTATTATCATTTTGTTTCACTATATACATATGTTACCACCGCTAAACCTGCTATGAGAGAATAAAAAACAATGGTAATAGAATCGCAACATTCAATATCCTTTAGAACTTCGATTCTAGGACAGCGAAAAAAGATCAAACTGTTATATCATTTCAGTGGAAAAAAGTATGGAAATTATTGTTCCCATATAATATGGAGGCCGTTGTGGTTGCGATTGTATGGTAGTTGGATTTACAACTACCTATGCAATCTGTGCCTATCACCACTAACGTTGCATTAGTGCTAACTCTCACGCATTCCGCGTGAGACTCACGCATTTCATCGAGTTCTTACGCTATCACGCGAACGCTGGATTTTCTCACGCATTTTTGGACCACAAAGATAAAAACAATAAAAATGTGCGTAGATATTTACCGTATATTTTACTTTAACCGGTTACGATACAGCTGTTATGTTATGAACTGGTTTAGTTTTATATGGCATTTTCGGCTTCAGAAGGTAGGGCTAGTTAATGATCAATGAATTGTGGGAAGTCAATGGTGGTGGACGTACAATTTCTCAGGAGGATTCAAGACTTGATTTTTATTGTGGTGGAGGCGTATATTTACAAGTTAATGACGAGAAACATTGATTTTAGATTTTAAAAGCATTTAGTCGTTCATTTTTAGGCTTTGGCAATCTGCATACTTTTTACTCATTATCATTATTTTATGGTGACGTGTCGTACCGTGTAATAGAACAACATATTGGGCACAATGTGTATTCATGACGGAACACAAACTGCTGAAGTACCTTTCAAACACATTTGAATTACCAGAAGGTGATAAACATTTAACACCAGTTGTCTTTACAGACAGTAAAGGGACATCCTTAGAGCGATACTCTCAAAATATACTTGCGAATAGCATCAAATGGTGGTCGCAATCAGAACGTAGCTCTACCAAAAAGTTGGTAATCTTGATAACATTGCTCTTTACATTTGGTTTGGTACCTGTGATTTAACAGCTTACGATAGATGAGCAAGATTCATTTCACTTAGAGATCAAACAAATGATACAGTTCAAACAGTGGTAAACAATTATCAAGAAATTGTTAAACTTTTAAAGATATATCCTGAATGTAAATTAACTTTTTTGGAAATTCCTCCTTATTCAATACATTCTTGGAACCTGTATCAAAAACATCCGGACGTAGACCAATTCAAATCTGATGATGACATATTATTGAAACAAATACAGGAATTAAATGATCACATCCGCTATATCAACCGTACTTTAGGAACAAGAACTCCAAACTTTTCGACCGACATCCAACACCGAAATAAAAACAGTCAGAAAAAATCCCGAAATCAATACAATGTTCAACTGTACAAAGACGGCATCCATCCTACAACAAATTTGGCAAAAGTCTGTGCATTGGATGTGATGAATGTGTTGTCTGTAAAAAAAATGAAAATTTACAAAAAAAATAAATAAAATAAAAAAAATAAAAAAAGTCTGGTTAAGAAAATTATCGCAACAAATCAAATTTGACTGCTGGTAAGCCACTACGTTCCGTTGTATTCTGTTGACAAGCGGTTGGGTGGGACCTACCACAAATACCGTTGACGTGGTTCTGAGAGGAGACGGTGGGACTCTCCACAGTATCCTCACAAGCCACGTGGTAACAGCCGTGTGGACATAACAACTCGGAGATTTATTGGACTCGTATCTTAAATGGAGATTCCTTGGATTTGGACAATATTCTTGTCAGTCTATTAACAATTAAAATGGCAATCCCTGAACCCTGCCACAAGTATGAACCACCAGAGAAAGTAATAAAAAATCAAAGATGGCAACATCTAACTATAACAAAGAACACTTAAACAAATGAAAACTTAAATCTAAGAAAGTGTTTATTATGGTCTAAAGTATTTCAACATGTTATACATGTTATTTATGTGAATGATCTTTATCTACAAATAATTGTGTAATTTGTAATATAGTAAATAAAATGGTCTAGTGAATATATGTGAATCTTATCAGAATAGTTTTATTTCCTGATGGTCATTTTTAGTATTTTTTTTAATAACTTTCAATATTTAGTAAATTTTCACATTCCTGTCCTATATTTTATAAATAATTAATTTTCTAATTCAAAATAAAAAATATCAAGACACTATTTGTTTTTGGGCTAAGTTTTAATGTATCATTAGAAGATGTTGGTCTCAAATCTGATATAATCTTACAAACTATATTACATTTACAAGTCTAATATTACATATGTACAAAAACTACAAATATTACTTTAGGAAATGTGCTGTAACTTGTTTTATGTGTTGGCTATACACTTGTGTGAATATGTTTTGACTACTCTACCAAGGAATATAAGAAAAGTTTTAAATGTTTTTCTTTGTTGTACTTGGTATTTGCAAGAATACAGAGGTATATGTGGATTTTTGCTGGGAAAAAATGCCGCGTAAATATTTCGATGAAATCTCACTCATTCACAATATCAAAAGTTGGCAGCCCTGACGTTGTGAGTTTGAATCCTTCTCAGGCGATGTGTACTCGATACAACATTATGTGATAAAGTTTGTCAGTGACTTGCGGCAGGTCTGTGGTATTTTTTCGGGTACTCCAGTTTCCTCCACCAATAAAACTGACGCCACGATAAAACTGAAATAGTGTTGAAAGTGGCGTTAAACAATATAACGATACCCATAAAAAATATATTATCCAATTTCGTACGATAACTTAAGTTTGCTTTGACACAACTAATTAATTGTTATGCAATGTAAATTGATCAAAGTAAGATCTCTTTCGCCTTTTACGATTTTCACGTTGCCATTCTATTGTTTTACAACTTGTTTATCTGCTTTGAGACAGCTCGCAGGGGTAACATGCATTCATGGAGTAGCTTTTTATTTCCATTGAATAATTCCGGACAAAAGTATTCCAACAAATTTGTTGTACCTATTACTGTTCCAATATATGAGTTGTTTTTCTTTCTTCTGAAACACTGAACTTTATTTAAACACATACTGTGTGTGAATAACAAGTTGAGCGATCGGGTCATTATCTAGTTCATTATTTGTCAACCATATGAATATGGATTACCTCCCTTTTATCACAAATGTGAAATAAAAAAATCTTGATTTCAATTTCAAGAGTTACTGTATGGTGGATTTGCATAGCATCATTTTATTTTAATAAGAAAGGAAGTGTCCTGTATTAAGTGGATAATTTCTTCTTCTTTTTGTGTCTTTTCATCAGAGTCGAGATTTTTGGGGAGCACGTACACACAGGTAGCAGAAACTTCTTTGTTGTCCGTCGTTAGGCGTAGATGTCTTACATTCCTAAGAAATGTGAAAACGTTGTTATGTTTTTCTTTTTTTTCATGTAGTATTATGCAAGTTCTTTTTAATTTTCTGTATTTTAAACCATTATCAATTTTCCTGACATTCTCAAACATCGTTGTCCTTTGGAAAAATATGTTTTACTTCTTTTGATATTCCTTTAAAAATTCCAATGATAGTAAGTTTCAATATTCCAATGATAGTAAGTTTCAATATGAAATTTGATTTTCCCTCTCAAATTAACAACAGTGAAATCTCTTTACATATTTTAAAGAATTCTGTCCCTGGCTCATACGCTACTCTCCTTCGCTCAAGGTGATAACGCAGTTTGAAACCGATTAATCAGTCTATATTTTGAAGTTATAAGATTTAATTCACTGCATCAGCCTGTATAAATTGTGCATTAACAAAATAATGTAAAAATGTATTTATACGTATTCAATGTATTTATACGTATTCAATGTATGTATACGTATTCAATGTATTTATACGTATTCAATGAATTTTTTTGTAGTTTTATATGGTTGTAAACGAGTTGACAGAAGTATATTTTTGTATGAAGCGAGATACATTACAATAAAATTACAGAAGATTGCATTCAGTTCTTACATTATACACAAATTAGTGTTGTACCAAATCTGTCAACATTTTGTCTCTCTGACTAACAATTCCAGTATCAATGATTTGAAGTAGGTACATGTATCTAGAAAGTTTGAAATGAATTGCAATAATTATATAAATATTGTGAAAAGGGATCTTAATATTTTTCCATTTTCTCGTATTAAAATCTGACAAATGTAATCTATGAATGACAGAATTTAAGCTCATGAAACAACAAAACACTTTAAATACATAGTCAAATAACTGTTTTATTTTCATAAATACAGCAACATAAAATCTTTAAGCAAATACAGTTTATCTCTTTTATGTGCGTGTATAATTTCAAGGAATGGTATATTATTCATCGGGTATGATGTAGAAAACTTCTGCATAGACTTTAAAAGGTGTTTGTGTCTTATTTTGTGTCTGTAAGACACATACAATGCCCCCGCGGTTATAATTGCATCAAGCAGAAATGACTGAAATAAATGAATCTGTACCTACCAATGTGATGTTCGATTGGTTGATTGTGTTGGTACTAACTGTCTACAAAATATAAAAGGTCTAGCTCAAAAACTGTAGGTGGAGTTAGCCGGACAAACCATATATCCTATATGGATTTAACAAAATCTGTCTAAGCTCATGCATCCATAATTTGGTAAACAAAATTGTTGAAAGTCAAAATCCACAAAATATGCACATCTTCAGTGTATGTACTAACTGTCTACAAAATATAAAAGGTCTAGCTCAAAAACTGTAGGAGGAGTTAGCCGGTCAAACCATATATCCTATAGTGATTTAGCAAAATATGTCTAAGTTCATGCATCCATAATTTTGTAAAATATTGTTGAAAGTCAAAATCCATAAAATATGCACACCTTCAGTGTAAGTACTAAATGTCTACAAAATATAAAAGGTCTAGCTCAAAAACTATAGGAGGAGTTAGCCGGACAAACCATATATCCTATAGGGATTTAGCAAAATCTGTCTAAGTTCATGCATCCAAAATTTTATAAAATATTGTTGAAAGTCAAAATCCATAAAATATGTACACCTTCAGTGTAAGTACTAACTGTCTACAAAATATAAAAGGTCTAGCTCACAAACTGTAGGAGGAGTTAGCCGGACTAACTATGCATACTAAGTGTGACGAACGGACGGACAGGGGTAACACAATATGACCCCCGACCAATAGTCGGGGGGGCATAAACATGATCACGGGTTTGAAACGTTCAAGTGGAACAGGTGATTCTAGACTTCCTATAACAAGACAGATGTTACAACAAATAGTTAGGGTTTTGTCCTGCGTTTGCACTTCACAATTTGAGGTCAAACTGTTTACAGCTGCTTTCGCATTGGTCTTCCATGGTCTCTTCAGGGTAGGAGAGCTTACAGTTGGTAACAGATATGCACACCACACAGTTCAACATTCTAATGTTAAGGTATTTGACAAATACGTTGAAATTTATTTGCCTACCTCAAAACCTGATCAGTTTAGGAAGGGTTATACAATACAAATTTGTAAACATGAGGATTCCACCGTTTGTCCAGTTTCAACTCTTGGCTCTTATTTAGGCTTTCGACCAAATTTTCAAGGTCCTTTATTTTGTCATTTCGATGGTAAATCTCTGTCTAGCTACCAATATACAGCAGTTCTTAAGAAGACTTTGGCTCTATTGGGTCATGACACTGCAAATTATAAGTCACATTCTTTTCGGATAGGCATGGCTACAACTTTGACTCTAGAAAGGTTTACGGACGATCAAATTAAAGCTATGGTTCGTTGGAAGTCTGATTGTTTTGACGATGCATTCGAATACTTGTCTAAGGAATGAATTTAGTAAATTTGAGTTCCCTCTGAAATCCAGGGAAATGCAGTTTCCTTTTATACTAGTTTGTTATTCTTTCAAAAAACCTGTATGCACTTTAAGCAGTGAATTAACTGCAGTTGAAGCATTACAGGTGGAAGAACAGTTTGGATAGTTGTCTCGTCCATAGATAAAAATGCATTTGTGGCTGCTAGGAGCAGACCAGGCGGTGTACATTTGAGATTATCAGAGCGTTTTCAAACAACAATATGCTGGCAAGGAAGAAGTGGTTTGATTACCTCTAAAATAAAGGAACAGATCAATATAATGGCTAGATATGAGGATCCTCCTAACATTATAATAATTCACATTGGGGGATATGACATGGGTCATATTAGACTAGGTTACTTGCAGCTTATGCTAAGAAGACTGTTTGATTGGTTGTGGGTTAAATATCCCGAATCTTTTATAGTATGGTCCCAAATCATACCTAGGATTAATTGGCGGTATTCTGACAATGTTGAGGCAATGGATAGAACCAGGAGGAGAATAAATAGCACTGATGCCAAATATGTAGTGTGTAATGGGGGGGGTTACATACATTACCCAGATTTAAAACCCAACACAACCTTCCTGATTCCTGATGGTGTTCATTTAACGCCGTTAGGAAATGAATTGTTCTTGAATACAATCCAAGGTGCATTGGAAGTATTCGTAACCAGGAATGAAGTCATTTCATACCCTAGGTAATAAGTACAGAAGTTGAATTTTGTAGTTTTTTTTTTTTACTTGGAAATTTTTCTGTTTAGTGAATTTACAGTTAAAAAGAAAGAACTGTGATGTTGTGAAAGTTTTGTAGACTGTAATAGTAGTATAGATATGTCATTGTATTTAAGCAGTTAGTAAGGACATGTATTGACCACATGGAAGCTCGTCCCCACTTGGTGGCGGATGACCAAAGCTTCTAGAAGCTGAATGACAAAGCTTCTGGAGGCTCTGGTAATTTTGGCACAACTCGCTGCCTCAGATACCATTGACTGAGTTTATCTTGACAGACTATGTTCAAATCAGTAGCCTCTGAATTTTCCAGGGCTCATATTTTCTCATCAATTGATAATTTCCAGAAGTTTACATTCAGTTAACTCATTAATCTCTGAATTCCAGGGTTAATGAACTTTACAAGAAGAATATATAGTCGATATGGTCTGCCATTGAAGAACAGTCGGCGGCCATGATGTATAGGAGAATGTCCAAGTAACTCTCCGAGGCCCATTGTTTTAAGGAATGGAGAGATACGAGGACATTCTCCAACTTAAAATCCATACATTGTAGTTTATTAATTTTATTAATTATTAAGCTTGTAACAAAAAAAAGTCTGTGTATAGTATCTAAAATACAAAGAGAGCAATAACTCTCCATTCCTTAAAAATAATGGAGAGTTTTGACAATAGATTTACATCACAGGTGGATTTTAAATATTTGTAGTAAAGTTTACATTGTTGTTCATATAATTGGTATGCATAAAAATACTGTGGTCATTAAATGCCAAAACCTTTATTAGTATTTATTTCAAATGACCATCTTGGATAATGTATGTTAGTTTGTACATGAGCCACACAGGTTTATGAGATCACCTAATTCATTAAAGGTAATGCATGCTTTTCCGTACATGAGCCACACAGGTTTATGAGATCACCTAAATCATTAAAGGTAATGTATGTTATTCTGTACGTATGCCACACAAGTTTATGGGATCACATAAAGCATTAAAGTTAATGCGTATTATTCTAACATAAGTTCATGCATGTTTTTGCAACTTGCATATGCCAAGCAAGTGTATCACTAAAAACATATGAATGTTTGCAAAATAGTTGATATATTGTATACAAAAGCACATAATTAACCGAGAGACTTAAAGCTTTTTAAAAATATATTTCCGATATTATCCAGCGTGTGAAGTACTGTGTTATAATACCGTCACGTGATCCCCAGAAAAACACGCCCACTAAGACTAACTATTAATAAATGTCATTTAAATTGTTTCAATTGTTAAAGCAGGAAATAGTCTTATTTCTAAAGCTTATATATTTCAATATTTGTTTGTGTGTCCACAACACTGGAGTTATAATGATAAAAAGTGTCATTTTATTGTTGTTTTTATGTTGTCATTATTCAGAGTGTAAACATTGTAACATCACAAAACATGATAGTAATGTTTTCTGTGACTGTACTTCAAGAGGTTTTCGATCTATCCCAAAACATATTCCTAATGAGACCACTGATCTAGATTTATCCTACAACAGATTGAAATTGATAAGGAATTATTCATTTAATTGGCTTACAAATCTACGGACACTGAAAATAAGGTATTCTTATATTGCTTACATAGAAGTAGAAGCATTTTCAGGAATGGTGAGGTTAAAAAAACTGGATTTGAAGTTCAATAATCTAACAAGCGATTCGTTGCCTAAAGGAATCTTTCGTCGAATTCCACATTTAATAACATTAGATATATCTTACAATTTATTCATTCGACAATCGACGGAATATCCAGAAAGCGCACTTCGTGATCTTTCCGAATTACAGGTTTTGTACATTAGCGGAATCAATGGGGTAACGTTTGGAGAAGGGTTTAAATCACTGATTAATCTTTCACAATTACAGCTGTTGCCATGTGATATTAGGGAATTAAAAAATGACACCTTTATTAATTTCAGATACTTACCAATCAAAACCATGCTTCTGAGATGCGATTTAAAAAGCATCGAATCCGGCACATTGGAACAATTCCGAACATTGCAATCTTTGACAATTACAACGAATGGATTCATCATGAAAATATCACACCTTTTGTTAATTTTGAATGGACTGAAAGATCAAAATATGACACTGATAGACTTTTCATCAAATTGTCATATCCCTGGATTTCTGGATGTGTTAACCCCAACCCATTTTTCTTACCTAGGAAATATTTGTGTTAGAGAAGTAAACCTTCGAGATAACCATATTGGTATCATTGAAAAAGGATCGATTTCAGCGATGAAATATATAGACTGTATCGAAACAATTAATTTGTCCCAGAACAAAATCTATGGGGACACACTAACTCCATTTGAATTGTACCTATTTTCAAATTTAAAAGTGCTTGATATTTCACAACAATTTTCTGGTAACATTCCTCCATTGTTTAAAACAGATAACAGATTATTTGATTCTTCTACTTATACTTTCCCTGTACCACCAAAATTAGAGAAATTATATGCGTACAAAATAAGTGTTAGAAATACTCCCCTGGCTAATATGAATTTTACCTCTGGAGATAACGTTCAAATTGTGGATACAAACTGGATTCCGTTTGAATCATGTAATAGCACGATTCAAGGATTACCCAATGTGCAGACGCTCAGAATGTCCGGTTTCAGATGTGCAGACCTGAACCCTACAATGATATCATCTTTTAAGAAACTTCGTTTTTTGGAAAGTAAGAATGCCTTGTTAGGTCAAGGTTTGCAATATGATAAAAATGCTGAATTTCTGAAAGGTTTAGACTTGCTCCAAATGGTCGATTTTACTGGCAATAACCTTGAAAATCTACATCAAAATTTATTTTTGTCCCAAACAAATTCACTTTCTTCCATCAATTTATCGAATAACAAATTCAACAAGTTTCCGTTAGATTTATCTAAATTTTCGAAACTCAAAGATATTATTCTTATTGATAACGAAATAACTTTTTTGACAGATGCAGAAATAAATGACATCGATACACTGAATTCAAGAGTAAATAACAAATTGCAGATGTATCTCCATGGTAACGTAATACAATGCAACTGTCAAACTCTAAAGTTTTTGAAATGGCTTTTTGAAACGCATGTAACATTGGATAACAATGGAAATTATTCGTGTGTATATATTGACGGTAGTCGTAAAACTACATCGTATGTTTATCAAAATACCCATTTGTTAACTGTGGAATGCGCATCCAAATTCTGGTTGATATTCTCTGTTTGCATGACTGCTTTGCTGATTTTAATAGTTGTCATCAGTAGCATTGCGTATAGATATAGAATCGTGTTACAATACTGGTATCTGCACATGCGCCGGAAGTTCAGATTGTATTCTAAATTAAACGACGAGCTCGAGAACTACAAATATAATGCCTTCATTGCTTACCATCACGATAATTATAAATGGGCTTGTGGTCCTCTCTTAACATTCCTTGAGGAACAGAAGAAACTCACGCTTTGCCTTCATGATCGGGATTTTGTTCCAGGGCTTTTAATTGTAGACAATATATTTGAATCGATTTCTCAAAGCAGGAAAGTTATTTTTGTCATAAGCCGAAGCTTTCTGGATAGTTCATGGTGCAATTATGAGTTAGACTTGGCACGAATGCAAATGATTAGGAAAAATCAAGAAATATTGATTGTTATATTATTGGAAAAGATTAAAATGAACGAAATGCCGTCATCGTTACTTCGAATATGGGAAAATGTAACTGTTTTGGAAGCTGATGACTCGATTGCAACAACGCTTATACCGAGCTATCAGGATCTATTTTGGAATCGGTTATACGAGTCTGTTATAATGTAGTGTTATGATACATCATTACCTATACACCGACAATAATACATTGTATGTATCTACCTACTGGACCGATTTGGTAGACTGTTTAGCTTTGTGCTTACTCATGCATGTTGATACATAGTAAATATGTTAACCGAGACATTCCGAATATATTATATTCATTCATATTTGTTTTTATTCTGGACAGAATCGTATTTCTAAATCCTTTAACTGTGTAGATTAAGGGGAAATGCCCGATATTCAATGATCTGTATTGTTCATTTATACGTCATGCCCTAAATAAAATATAATTTATCAAATCCAATGACGTTTTCATTCATTTTTTCCATTTTTTCATTTTTTTTTCTTATCAGATTGATCATTACCCTAAACTTTGTGGTTATTGAAAATTTTACAAAACTGAGACATTCCGAATACATATTCGTTCAATTACAGTTGTACTATTAGCTATGCAAATCTTGTTATGGTAAAAAAATCTACGGCATTGTTAAATATATTGTAACAAAATCTATTTAAATTTATTTCTTTCCCCGTAACTAGCAAGAGTACTGGAATTAGTAAATATGTATTTACTAAACATGTACATAAATGATCGTGGGGTAAAAATCCAAAGGTTTACCATTGTGAAATATCAAACTATAATTCATATTTCATGATCATATATATGATGCACCCAGTTCATATTGTTCTCATTGTGTTTATTCCCTTGTTTTGTAAATATAGAAGTTTATTTTGATCTTGTTAGAAATATTGCTGTATTATTTCTTTTGATGTTTTTCGTATCCATTCTGTTGCACATCTTTTTTA
Organism: Bathymodiolus brooksi; assembly: GCA_963680875.1. Lineage (NCBI taxonomy): Eukaryota > Metazoa > Mollusca > Bivalvia > Mytilida > Modiolidae > Bathymodiolus > Bathymodiolus brooksi. The sequence goes on from OY804577.1 coordinate 58,654,606, forward strand.
CTATTTTTACTATTAACACTCTATGAGAGATTTTATATGATTTATATTGACTGTAAAATTAACTACATTTCGAACAGACCGATTTGGTAAACTGTTTGGATTTGTGCTTACTCATGCATGTCGATATATAGTAAATATGTTGACCGAGGCATTCTGAACGTATTATATTCATTAATTGTTTTTCTTTTGAACAGAACTGTATTTCTAGATCCATTAACTTTGTAGATTAAGGGGGAAATGTCAAAAGTTCCTATTGTTCTCATTGTGTTTATTACCTTTTGTGTAAATATTAATGTTTATTTTGTTAGAAATATTGCTGTATTATTTTTCTTTTGATGTTTTTCTTATCCATCCTGTTGCACATCTTACTATGACTACTTTTGTACAAGAACACTTGTATTTGATAGTTTATCATGATATTACATTCGTTTGTAGTAATACTGACATAGTTTTGACCAGTTGCTGGCTCTGTCTGTTCATGATAAGAGAGCCTGGTATAACGTAATGCCCATATTAAAAGTACAGAGCTAACAGTGGTCATATGTTTAACTTGTCACGATCCGTACACGTCAAATTCTGTCATTATTCGAGTACCGGCTAATAAAATATCCCGATATTTTTTAGGGGTGTAGTTCGGCTTCCTACATTTACAGAGACATTCCGAATGCCTATTTGGTTTGAATACAACTGCTCATCTTGACTAAACCCTCATTGATTATGTAAATTTCGTTCAAAAATTTGTTGTTGTTGTTATGCATATAGCATAAATGTAATTCATTTCATTTTACACCCGTTGCAAGCATACAGTAGATAGTAATTCTTTTCTAATTATGTACATAAATGCTCTCGAAAAAAAACGAAAAGCCTTGCCAATATAAAATTTCAGACTATAATCCATATTTCATTATCACATATATGATGTCCCCAGTTCCTATTGTTCTCATTGTGTTTATTCACTTATTTTGTAAATATCATTGTTTATTTTGATTTGTTAAAAATATTGCTGTTGCAGTATTATTTCTCTATGTTCCTCTTATTGTTGTATATATATTTGTATATCCATTATGTTGCACATCTTACTATGACTACCTTTGTACAAGACCACTTGTTGTATTTGATAGTTTACCCTATGAAAATCGTTTGTAGTAATACTGACATAGATTTGACCAATTGCTCGCTCTGCCTGTTCATGATAAGAGAGCCTGGTATAACCTAATGACCATATCATTAGATCAGTACAGAGCTAGCAATGGTCAATTTTACTCAATTTTACTCTGTCGCGATCCGTGCACGTCATATTCTGTCATTATTTGAGTATCAGCTGAAAAATATGTTGATATTTGGAGGCGTGAAGTTCCTACCTTGTATAATTATATTGCACTTTCTACGTAACGATTTAGAACAAGAAGTGACAAAATTTATGATGCACAATCATCACGGCACGAATATAAATTATACTCGTAATATTTTGTCAAACATGTACTACATGCTCTCAGTGATTGCTATACTCTTGATTATATCTGGTATTGAACTAAATCCAGGTCCAATTGAAAATAGGACTTTGTCCGATTCGTCCATTTCTAGCGTATCAAACATACACAAGTACATGAAAAATAATGTTTCCTTCTTACACTTGAATGTTCAAAGTTTGAAACCCAAACTTGATCTAATATCGGAGGAATATGGCGATTTCGATATACATGTATTATCATTTACTGAAACTTGGATTAAACATTCAACATTGACCGTGATATAAAACTAAACTCATTTAGCGTTTCTCTTAGGAAAGAGCGTGTTGAAAGTTCATACGGAGCGGTTGCGGTTTATATTAAAGAAACTGTCCATTATGAAAGGAAAACCGATCTTGAAATCAACGGCTTAGAGTGTGTTTGGATGGAGCTCAAAAGAAAAAACCAAAAAGTTCTGTATGGTACTTATTATGTCCCATCGAGCAGTCCGTTTCAACGACTTAAATTTTCACTAAACCACGTTCGCTGACTATTCTTGTCCAATTCGTCTGAGGGAGGGGGGTAGGTATATTTAAATGTAGCAGTCGAAAAGAGAAATAACGAACATTTGTATATAAAAAATATTATTGATAGTCCTAATTGTTTTTGTGGAGAGATTGAATCTACACATCATTATTTATTTAAATGTCCGAAATATACTCGTCAACGAAATAGTCTTTTTCGAAAGCTATTGCAGCTACTGAACATTCGACCTTCGGAAAATTTACTATTATTTGGCAGTCCAGACCTTGATATCGATTCAAATACTATTGTTTTTACGACAGTGCATAAATATATTTCGCAAAGAAAACCATTTTTATAAAATTCATAAAACTCAGATACATCATGTGATTTTCTATCTAGAGTGCAGCTTACAATTTCCTTCTTTTTTTTTCGTCTTCCTTTAATTTTCAGTTATTTAAGCAATGTTAAATGAGTATGTTTTAATGACTATTTCCAATTTTTCATGTGTTTTTTTTTAGGAAACGGATTAATATAAGCGTTACGCTTGTTTCTGAATCCTATGTTATATTGTATTGTGAAAAAAAATGTAATATGTAATTCATCAATAAAAATATGTTTAAAAATATTGTTTAGATATATATTTGACGTCTGAACATTCAACCCAATAGTGTTCAAATTATAATTTGTGCTGACACATTGTTTTTTTTTCCTCCAACGAGATTCGAACCTACACACGCATAGTGTAGGCAGTGTAGGGTCGTAACCCGCTATATATATATATATATATATATATAATTTCGTCCATAAACGTCAGTGTGCGATAATGTAGATACTTAAACTGGTAACCGATATATATACCTGTATATATAATGTACCAGTTTAGGAACAGATTAATTAATTCCATGCTGTTTATTCATTTTCATAACATGATAAATAAAAAATGTCAAAGTGTCAGAACAGTTCCAAAATCCAATCGTATAATCATTGAAATGGAGACAAAATCGATAACCCTAAACACACTAATACACGACCGTTCACTTCCCTAGCTTGATATAGATACATTAATATGTGTCAAATAAGATTTATCAATAGTGTTGTTTTTGTCATCTCGAGTATGTAGGATCGTTGTATTTTCTCACCAGGGGTGGGCGTGGTCGTTTGGTAGTTAGATTTATACCGACCTATGCATTCAATATCTACAACAAATAAAAGTAATGCGTTCGATTCTTACAGTGGGATGTATTAGATACAGTATTATATAGTGTCCATGACTCACAGCAGATGGCTTTCTCTGGGTGCTCTGGTTTCTTGCCCCAACTATGCGAGTTTGATTTCAATCGAATACACGATATCATTTTTTTGAGACAATAAAAGTTTGAAGATGCCAATATGGTCATAAGATGCCGTAAATCGAAGGAAAAGGAAAATACAATGACCAATCAAAAACGGACAAACAATGATTTACAAAACACTACACAGAAAATTAAAGATTAAGCAACACACACCCCACTAAACACTGGATGAACTCATGTGTTCCGAAAGAGATAACAATTCCTGTTCCACTGGCAGCACCCGTCGTATTACTGCAAAAACGACACGGACATCATCTGGTATGGAAATCGTGTTTGGACACCAGTATGCATAACGTTTGCCGTGATGCAAGTCAGTGACCGCTACATTGATAAAATAAAAAACAAAATATATCACTGTTGGAACAGTTCTAAAATCTAACCGGAACTCCGAAAGAGGCAAAATCTATAGCCCTAGCAGATATATCATGGTGTCCCATTTTCCTGTTTTGGTGCATGCCCTTGAATAAAAAGTGGCGGGGTTAAGCTAGTTTAAAGGCTCAAATATAACTGAAATATTGTTGAACTTTATTATTAAAACCACTACCTATCACCATTTAATTTGTTTAGTGATTTTAATTTGAATCCCACATTTTTAAGTTTTCGTCCATATCAAGATGGGAACACTTTGCAATAATAAAGAATACATGTCTTTTGTTGAAATACTATTTAAATATGGAGATTATACTCACATAAAAGATTGATTCTTTTTTGGATTCCTGGTAATTGAGATATTTCACCATCACAGGAAAGTGTCTATCATTAGGCCACCCATATGAGGGTGATATTCACTACTTTCTTGAATGTTCCAGTTTAGCCAATGTATATAATAATAAGTTTTACTAACACCCTGTATCTCAAGGCAATAATATTAGCATAGTGCTATCACCCTGTAACTCAATGCAGCAATGTTACAAGGCGTCCTAATATTTATATAATGCTGTCATCCTGCATCTCAAGGCGTCCTAATATTTATATAATACTATCACCCTGCATCTCAAGGCGTCCTAATATTTATATAATGCTATCACCCTGCATCTCAAGGCGTCCTAATATTCATATAATGCTGCCATCACCCTGCATCTCAAGGCGTCCTAATATTTATATAATGCTATCACCCTGCATCTCAAGGCGTACTAATATTTATATAATGCTATCAACCTGCATCTCAAGGCGTCCTAATATTTATATAATGCTACCACCCTGCATCTCAAGGCGTTCTGTGTGTACATGTTTCTGCTACGTTTTTTTTTCATATTTATGCCGTACATGTATATCAACACAAATAATTATTTCATCATTTTTAAGTTAATACATCATTTCAAGAATTTTAGTATAAATTCCATTTATTATCATTTTGTTTCACTATATACATATGTTACCACCGCTAAACCTGCTATGAGAGAATAAAAAACAATGGTAATAGAATCGCAACATTCAATATCCTTTAGAACTTCGATTCTAGGACAGCGAAAAAAGATCAAACTGTTATATCATTTCAGTGGAAAAAAGTATGGAAATTATTGTTCCCATATAATATGGAGGCCGTTGTGGTTGCGATTGTATGGTAGTTGGATTTACAACTACCTATGCAATATGTGCCTATCACCACTAACGTTGCATTAGTGTTAACTCTCACGCATTCCGCGTGAGACTCACGCATTTCATCGAGTTCTTACGCTATCACGCGAACGCTGGATTTTCTCACGCATTTTTGGACCACAAAGATAAAAACAATAAAAATGTGCGTAGATATTTACCGTATATTTTACTTTAACCGGTTACGATACAGCTGTTATGTTATGAACTGGTTTACTTTTATATGGCATTTTCGGCTTCAGAAGGTAGGGCTAGTTAATGATCAATGAATTGTGGGAAGTCAATGGTGGTGGACGTACAATTTCTCAGGAGGATTCAAGACTTGATTTTTATTGTGGTGGAGGCGTATATTTACAAGTTAATGACGAGAAACATTGATTTCAGATTTTAAAAGCATTTAGTCGTTCATTTTTAGGCTTTGGCAATCTGCATACTTTTTACTCATTATCATTATTTTATGGTGACGTGTCGTACCGTGTAATAGAACAACATATTGGGCACAATGTGTATTCATGACGGAACACAAACTGCTGAAGTACCTTTCAAACACATTTGAATTACCAGAAGGTGATAAACATTTAACACCAGTTGTCTTTACAGACAGTAAAGGGACATCCTTAGAGCGATACTCTCAAAATATACTTGCGAATAGCATCAAATGGTGGTCGCAATCAGGACGTAGCTCTACCAAAAAGTTGGTAATCTTGATAACATTGCTCTTTACATTTGGTTTGGTACCTGTGATTTAACAGCTTACGATAGATGAGCAAGATTCATTTCACTTAGAGATCAAACAAATGATACAGTTCAAACAGTGGTAAACAATTATCAAGAAATTGTTGAACTTTTAAAGAAATATCCTGAATGTAAATTAACTTTTTTGGAAATTCTCCTTATTCAATACATTCTTGGAACCTGTATCAAAAACATCCGGACGTAGACCAATTCAAATCTGATGATGACATATTATTGAAACAAATACAGGAATTAAATGATCACATCCGCTATATCAACCGTACTTTAGGAACAAGAACTCCAAACTTTTCGACCGACATCCAACACCGAAATAAAAACAGTCAGAAAAAATCCCGAAATCAATACAATGTTCAACTGTACAAAGACGGCATCCATCCTACAACAAATTTGGCAAAAGTCTGTGCATTGGATGTGATGAATGTGTTGTCTGTAAAAAAAATGAAAATTTACAAAAAAAATAAATAAAATAAAAAAAATAAAAAAAGTCTGGTTAAGAAAATTATCGCAACAAATCAAATTTGACTGCTGGTAAGCCACTACGTTCCGTTGTATTCTGTTGACAAGCGGTTGGGTGGGACCTACCACAGATACCGTTGACGTGGTTCTGAGAGGAGACGGTGGGACTCTCCACAGTATCCTCACAAGCCACGTGGTAACAGCCGTGTGGACATAACAACTCGGAGATTTATTGGACTCGTATCTTAAACGGAGATTCCTTGGATTTGGACAATATTCTTATCAGTCTATTAACAATTAAAATGGCAATCCCTGAACCCTGCCACAAGTATGAACCACCAGAGAAAGTAATAAAAAATCAAAGATGGCAACATCTAACTATAACAAAGAACACTTAAACAAATGAAAACTTAAATCTAAGAAAGTGTTTATTATGGTCTAAAGTGTTTCAACATGTTATACATGTTATTTATGTGAATGATCTTTATCTACAAATAATTGTGTAATTTGTAATATAGTAAATAAAATGGTCTAGTGAATATATGTGAATCTTATCAGAATAGTTTTATTTCCTGATGGTCATTTTTAGTATTTTTTTTAATAACTTTCAATATTTAGTAAATTTTCACATTCCTGTCCTATATTTTATAAATAATTAATTTTCTAATTCAAAATAAAAAATATCAAGACACTATTTGTTTTTGGGCTAAGTTTTAATGTATCATTAGAAGATGTTGGTCTCAAATCTGATATAATCTTACAAACTATATTACATTTACAAGTCTAATATTACATATGTACAAAAACTACAAATATTACTTTAGGAAATGTGCTGTAACTTGTTTTATGTGTTGGCTATACACTTGTGTGAATATGTTTTGACTACTCTACCAAGGAATATAAGAAAAGTTTTAAATGTTTTTCTTTGTTGTACTTGGTATTTGCAAGAATACAGAGGTATATGTGGATTTTTGCTGGAAAAAAATGCCGCGTAAATATTTCGATGAAATCTCACTCATTCACAATATCAAAAGTTGGCAGCCCTGACGTTGTGAGTTTGAATCCTTCTCAGGCGATGTGTACTCGATACAACATTATGTGATAAAGTTTGTCAGTGACTTGCGGCAGGTCTGTGGTATTTTTTCGGGTACTCCAGTTTCCTCCACCAATAAAACTGACGCCACGATAAAACTGAAATAGTGTTGAAAGTGGCGTTAAACAATATAACGATACCCATAAAAAATATATTATCCAATTTCGTACGATAACTTAAGTTTGCTTTGACACAACTAATTAATTGTTATGCAATGTAAATTGATCAAAGTAAGATCTCTTTCGCCTTTTACGATTTTCACGTTGCCATTCTATTGTTTTACAACTTGTTTATCTGCTTTGAGACAGCTCGCAGGGGTAACATGCATTCATGGAGTAGCTTTTTATTTCCATTGAATAATTCCGGACAAAAGTATTCCAACAAATTTGTTGTACCTATTACTGTTCCAATATATGAGTTGTTTTTCTTTCTTCTGAAACACTGAACTTTATTTAAACACATACTGTGTGTGAATAACAAGTTGAGCGATCGGGTCATTATCTAGTTCATTATTTGTCAACCATATGAATATGGATTACCTCCCTTTTATCACAAATGTGAAATAAAAAAATCTTGATATCAATTTCAAGATTTACTGTATGGTGGATTTGCATAGCATCATTTTATTTTAATAAGAAAGGAAGTGTCCTGTATTAAGTGGATAATTTCTTCTTCTTTTTGTATCTTTTCATCAGAGTCGAGATTTTTGGGGAGCACGTACACACAGGTAGCAGAAAGTTCTTTGTTGTCCGTCGTTAGGCGTAGATGTCTTACATTCCTAAGAAATGTGAAAACGTTGTTATGTTTTTCTTTTTTTTCATGTAGTATTATGCAAGTTCTTTTTAATTTTCTGTATTTTAAACCATTATCAATTTTCCTGACATTCTCAAACATCGTTGTCCTTTGGAAAAATATGTTTTCCTTCTTTTGATATTCCTTTCAAAATTCCAATGATAGTAAGTTTCAATATTCCAATGATAGTAAGTTTCAATATGAAATTTGATTTTCCCTCTCAAATTAACAACAGTGAAATCTCTTTACATATTTTAAAGAATTCTGTCCCTGGCTCATACGCTACTCTCCTTCGCTCAAGGTGATAACGCAGTTTGAAACCGATTAATCAGTCTATATTTTGAAGTTATAAGATTTAATTCACTGCATCAGCCTGTATAAATTGTGCATTAACAAAATAATGTAAAAATGTATTTATACGTATTCAATGTATTTATACGTATTCAATGTATGTATACGTATTCAATGTATTTATACGTATTCAATGAATTTTTTTGTAGTTTTATATGGTTGTAAACGAGTTGACAGAAGTATATTTTTGTATGGAGCGAGATACATTACAATAAAATTACAGAAGATTGCATTCAGTTCTTACATTATACACAAATTAGTGTTGTACCAAATCTGTCAACATTTTGTCTCTCTGACTAACAATTCCAGTATCAATGATTTGAAGTAGGTACATGTATCTAGAAAGTTTGAAATGAATTGCAATAATTATATAAATATTGTAAAAAGGGATCTTAATATTTTTCCATTTTCTCGTATTAAAATCTGACAAATGTAATCTATAAATGACAGAATTTAAACTCATGAAACAACAAAACACTTTACAGCAACATAAAATCTTTAAGCAAATACAGTTTATCTCTTTTATGTGCGTGCTCGCTTCGAGTGTGATAGATCGTGGATTCGAGACCGGATCGGGTCAAAACTAATATACAGACTATGCAATATAGTATTTACTGCTTCTCCGCTAAGCATGCAGTATCAAGGAGTAAGATCCAAGACGGGTTGGTTCGGAACCAGGTCAATGTGTCCCAGTGGAGCGACATGTCTACCCGCGGACTGTTGTTTCAGTGTGCAAGCACTATACAAATTCAACTATGCGTATTGGTCTGGTGTATTTACTTTCCATTACTATGTAAACTGTGGTTATCACATTAAAACATTTGTACAAAAGCTGTTCAGCATATTGAAACATATTGTAAAAAATAATATACTAGTCAACAAAAGAAACGATAAAAAGATTTTTTTTTTATATATATATATTTTTATGCTAAAACCAAAAACAAATGTTTCTTATCATTTACGTCAATGTTTGCGTGTAACGCGTTTATCCTCACAAAATAAACAATAACATCCTTTTCCGTCACGGAAAAATTTCGGAAAGTAAATTTTCCGTCCCATGATCGAGTTTGCGATGATCGAATTAGGCATTTAAATCACCTGCCGTCATTAATTGTGCTGTCAACAAAAGTAAACAATTTGCCATTCTGAAAATTTGAATTTTCACAAGAACGTCGAAGCCACGGCTCCGTCAAAATGACCGTGAGCGAGCGATGGGTATGGCTCAGGCTGGAATGACTCGCCAGGCCGTTGCAGACCACTTTAATGTGTCTAGAATAACCAGTTCTAGGCTAATGATTCGTCTTCGACAAACAGGTAGGACGAATGACGGACCCCGTAACGGCAGGCCGCGTGTGACGTCACAACATCAAGACAGACATTTACGCATTATTCACCTCCGGGACCTTATGAAAACGGCTGAGGACACTGCCCATAGAATACCTGGTCTAGCAAACGTCCGAATTTCGGGTCAGACTGTTCGCAGAAGACTACGTGAATCTGGACTCCGAGCTAGGAGACCGGTGGTATGACCAATCTTTAGACAACGCCATAGGACCGCGAGACTATCCTGGGCTCGTGCAAGCCGTCGTTGGAGGCATCACACCTGGCAACACATCCTTTTTAGTGATGAATCCCGATTTTCACTTCGTTTTAGCGATGGACGTTATCGTATGTACCGCAGGCGTGGGGAACGTTTTACGGACCAGTGTGTGTACTAGTCCGACCGTTTTGGAGGCGGAAGTGCTATGGTCTGGGCTGGAATATGTCATGATGTTCGCACTCAGCTCATAATTGTTCAAGGAACATTGAATGCCGTAAAATACAGAGACGATATTATTGTCCTATCGTTCTGTCTTTTCTGCAACAGCGAAACTTTGATCACATCTTTTAACATGACAATGCAAGATGTCACGTGGCTCTTGTTTGTCAAGACTTTCTGAACCAGAATCACATCTGTGTTCTTCCTTGGCCGGCATTATCACTGGATCTGTCACCAATTGAACATTTATGGGATGAACTCTGTAGCACGGTAGACGTGTTCGCCACCGTCAAAATCCACCGGAAACACTACAGGAGCTGCGTGACGCACTTGTGCACGAGTGTAACAACATCCCACACGCCTTTATCCAACGATTGATTGGTTATGCGTCAAATATGCGAAGCTGTCGTTGCTGCAAGAGGTGGTCACACACGTTACTGAACTCCGAAAACCTCCATACTGCATGACAATTTCTATCTGTCCATGATTTGTTCTGATAATGATGTTGAGAAATTTTGATGATATTACCTTATTTGTTATGCCCATACTGAACAGATATATCATGTTTGGGAGAGGTATTTTTCGCAAATACCCCTCCCAATATGATATACATTTGTATCTGTTTAATTACACTGAATATTATTTAGAAGACTGGCTAAATAAATAATACCTTTTGTTTGTCGTTTTCAGGAATATTCTGTTTTTATTGTTTGTTTCAGGAACGTTACCTTACGTATAAAGGTAAAGAAGAAATATTCTGAATGAATTTGGCGGTTTGAGGCACTCGAGGGTAAAAAAGTGAAATACGTTTACATCTGAACCAATCGTAACTACTCGGCCATATAATATATATAACCTCGTAAGTAGGTGGCACTCGTCGCAACTTCGGCTGATTCCGTACCTTCATCATACCTCGTCCGTATTACGATAGCTCCCATTGGAACTACTTTCGGAAATCTTCAATGAAGGAGGTATTAAAATAATTTCACTTTCGAATATTCGTCCAATAATAATATATTTTCATTCGTCGCAATGTCGACTGATTCCGTACCTTCATCAAAGACCAATATTTTTCAAAGCAAACTCTATACATTCATCTATTGTCGCCATTTTAGAACTTATTCGCGGTGCGCAATGTTAGATTGAAGTGATACGGTCTTCTGGCGAAGAAATGTGACGCGTAGACGCATATCAAATACCGTATTACAGCCGAGGTATTGAGGAAGCGAAGCGGACTCACCCGAGGTTTGCCGATTGAAGTAGGTGGCGGATAAATAGAACTATTTTTCACATGTCAGTTACATGAAAGTTTGATAAAGTTATACCGGTATTTTAAACAATTTTCTATATTTCAATTATTTTCGTTGATAAAGTTTTAATTAGTTTTGCATGATTAGATTTTACTTAGTATGTCTTCCATATTGGATTTTCGTGGACTATATTTTTGTGCGGCTTATCTTCCGGCAAACAATTTAAGAAGAATTTCTACTATATACTTACGAGGTTATTGGAAGGGTAACGAGAATGACCGATTAGTTACGATTGCATCGGAACACTTTCGGGTTTCAAATTTGATTAATCACGTTATATTTACCTTACGTATAAAGGTAGAGAAGAAATATTCCGAATGAATTTGGGGGTTTGATGCACACGAGGGTAAAAAAGTGAAATACGTTTTCGCAAATACCACGGCACATGGAAAAAAAGTTAAATCCTCATGCAAATACCCCGACAGCGGTGAAAATGAACGAAATTAATCCTAAATATGAAAATACACCGGCTATTAACCAATCAAAATCCAGGATTCTTATATAAGGTGTAATTAAAATCTAAATTTTAAATACGATTTTTGTCGATTTTTTTTTTTCTCTATGTAAAAAAATATTGAGCAATCAAACCCTTGTATCGTTTCTTTTGTTGATCAGTATATATTATTTTTTCTTTTTCTTTTCTCTCTAATGGTATTTTTGTTCAGAAAGCTAACACTTTAAAAATAGAAAAATTCAAAGAAATAGCATTCATATATATTTGATTTCTTTATTATGAATATGATATACGTTATGAAAATTTATCATAAAAAAACTAAAATGACCGATTTAACAAAGAGAAAAAAAATGTCGTATGTCCACAGTATAGGAACCTGTGCGCCTGAAATCTCTTATTGACGCGCTCTTCTGTAAACTGCATTACGATTTCGGTGGAAATCGACTGACCACGCTTTCAAAGCAGGTAAGTTTTTCTGAATTTATTATCGACAGATACGATGTATCTGCGTAAAAAAGTTACAGAATGTACATGATTCATTACTCTAACGGACTGTAAATTTAAAGTTTCTTTGGATAAAATAACGCAATAAATTCAGAATGAAGTATCAAACGTTTGTTGTTACTACCAGAAAAGGTAAAAATTCCATTTCTTTATGCCTAAATGGCTTCCAATTTAGACTGTATTTGCACGGATAGTTTTGGATGTCATTTTACAAAGAAGCGATAAAGAAAACATAATTTTTCCTACTAAAAAATTGGATTGAAAAAATGAGTGTGCTGTTTGCTGTAGCTGTGCAAGTCTGTTTGACGTCGCGTTTGAAAACGGCCTGTAACCTGATTGACGTGCTAAATTTGTATTTATTAACAATCAACTAACATTTATGCTTTATTACTCTTACATTTCAAACAAAACGGAAAACAGTGTACTAGGTGATGATGCCATATGCATATAAGATTGATTTTTAATGGCATATTTTGTCTTTTGTAGCAAAATGGAGAGCGGGTACCTTTGCTATTATTGCCATGAAAAATTCGATTTATTCAAAGACATATTCAACCACCTCATTGAGAAACATATGCAGAAACGTTTAAGATTCGAGTTAAAAAGAAATGTTGATCCATCTAGATCTCCCAAACTAACCCCCTTCCCTGAAATTCAAATGGTCTACTCATTACAGCTGCATTTGGTGGAAAATAAATGAGATAAATTCAGGCAAGGAAATGAACTATTTTTAATCAAATTAATGAAAAGAAACGACTTCATTTTAAGCTTAAAGCAAGGCTTTAATATGGAGCATACGCTCGAACCAATTTCAGTGTCAAGATGGCCTTTATCGCCGGTTTAGGCGGAATTCTTAGATTTATCAGGTATACTACGGCACAAGGAAGCAATGCCTGCCTTGAATGTGATATGCATGTACTTGGTATTTGCAATAAATGAAAATTAGCAGTTATACGACATCTGAAACTGCTGTTGCATAATCTATGTCATTGTTAATGCTTTAAAGTTTGGATTTCTGCTTTTTAGCAAGATTACCCAAAGCCAACACGATCCAGCTATTTGACTTCCTTTGCAATTTACTGAGCATTTAATATATAATTCGATGCCAGGTATAGTAGCGTTACTTATATTCGACGATCTTAAAAGAATTTCTTATATACAAATGTTCATTGCCTTCATTAGTGCATCATACAAGTATGAATAAAGCACCAAATACTTCTAAACAGTACCTTTTGACACGTCAAACAGTCTTCAGACGACACTGTAAACTGACTTACAGTTGTCAAATTGGACGAGGTCAAACAGCTTACATTAAATATATTTTAAAATGTCTATTTATTTGGCAATGCTGAGCTGAGGTATTCATATCTGTAATTTTGCATAAACTGTGTTCATATCTATTGACATTACCAACACAAGTATCGGGAATATTATTCAAGGATAAAGGGTCAAACGGAACAATCTTATTTTATCATTGTTCAAAAGAACCTGTTAAAATGATAAATATTACCCTATAGGGCTAATACATTAAAAAAAACAAAGATGCAGTACTTGCATCAATCAATCATACACATTCTGTCAAGTTTTTGGACATACAGGTTATTAGAATTTAATGAAAACATAGAAATATTTACCTGTCGTGAAAGCGTGAGATGTCGAATTCCACCGAAATCGTAATGCAGTTTACAGATGATCACGTCAATAAGAGATACTGTGATGTCAAAACTGTCTAAATCGGCAAACCTCGGGTGAATCCGCTGATCTGCTAGAGGAACGAAATTATCCGCTAAGCATGCAGTATCAAGGAGTAAGAACCAAGACTGGTTGGTTCGGAAGCAGGATAATTAATGTGTCCGAGTGGAGCGACATGTCTACCGGCGGACTGTTGTTTCAGTGAGCAAGCACTATAAAAATTCAACTATGCCTGTTGGTCTGGTGTATTGACTTTCCATCACTATGTAAATTTTGGTTATCACATTAAAGCATATATGTAAAAAGCCTTCAGAAACTCAATATTTTGAAACATATTGGAAAGAATCTTAGTATTAATAATAGAATTAAAATTTGTCATTCTTTTTCTTTTTCTTTTTCTCTCTAATGGCATTTTTGTTCAGAAAGCTAACACTTTAAAAAATAGAAAAATTCAAAGAAAAGACATTAATATATACAATGTATTTGATATACGGTATTAGTTTATTATGAATATGATACACGTTAAGAAATGTTTTTATAAAAAAAAGCTAAAATGCCCGATTTAATATACAGATTGACAAAATATAGCGATAAATGCAAACTGGTATCACATGGTGTTAATGTGTATTTCTACAGGCACATATTAGCTTATAGAATAAAATAAAACTAACATGAACCATTGGATATAATCGAGTATGATTTGAACGCCATTGTTAGTATAGTTTTCACAAATTTCATCAAAATTACAGTTTGCAAGATCACTATAAAAGGTGTTGAACTCTTTGTAGGTACATGTAGTTTTGTTACATGCAGGATTAATGATTACTTCTTCATTTACAGATAATTTAACGACATACTCAGAATCACATTTATACAAAGCAACCCCAAAATTCGCTGAAAATGGATCAATCGAACTTGTTCTAAATTTCCTGTTTTTATTGATGTTAAAATTATCGGCTAACAAATTTTGCGAGTCTTTGAATAATCTAAACGCTGCATACACTGGTAGGATAGTATCCGTGTGACCAAAGTTGATATTGATTTGTGGTGGTGCCCTACAATAGAAAAAAATGGCGGATGTCAAAACTGTCTAAATTGGCAAACCTCGGGTGAATCCGCTGATCTGCTAGAAGAACGAAATCGACCGAGTTTTGACGAATGAGAAGTCCTGTCTTTGTCTTGCTTCAACTTCAATATATTACTGGATGTGGTATGCTATGAAAGTATCGAGTTTATTTATGTTTGTATTATGTTATAATCATGTTATGGCTAAAGAAGAAATATACGGACAAGCTCCAATGAACGTCTATTCATTTCCACTGATAACAGTATGAAATAGGACAGTAATGTATTCAGTTTAGTTTCCATTCCAAATTTAGGATATACAGTCGGACCTCGTTGTATCTAGGTTAAATGGACCTTATATTTTAGTTCGAATTAGCTAAGTATTTGCGGCGTCAGGTCTAATGCAGCTTACAATAATTACTATGAGCTGGGCCAAACGTTTTAGGGATCGACCATTTAACTTTTAGGGTGGAAATCTCCCGAGTCCGAATTTTTTTTCACACAAAACAAAAAGAAAATTACTTTCCTTTTTTATATATGAACCATCTGCATTTTTGTCATATTTTACCAACAACATCTTGTTGAAAATTGCATCGTCAGACTATTTATTTTTTGTTTGTATCTTTCTGTCTTATTTATTTCTTTCTATAAAAAAAAATCAGAAAAAAAATAGCATCCCTCTCCAAGTTAAATGGTAGTACCCATCTCCGATATAACGAGCGCCCGCTATTGTTTGTATCCAATTATGTATTTTCGTGGAAAGTTAGATAGAAATTTAACAAAATGGGTGTTATAGCATACTCGCTTAGTATGTGGTAGTTCATGGGTTCGAGACCCGGTAGGGTCAAACTAAAGACTGTACAATTTGTATCTGCTGCTTCTCTGCTGAGCACGCAGCATTAAGGAACAAAAGTAAATATCACTGGTTGGTTCGGAATCGGGATAGTGTGTCCGAGTGACGGGACACCTCAACCTGTGGACTGATGTTTCGGTGATCTAGCACTATAAATATCCAGCTAAGCGTGTGGGTCTAGTACAAGGCGGACTTCATCATCATCTCGTCGAATGCAACTTGTTCTCGCCATGATATAGCTGAAAAATTGCTGATTGAGTGTTTAACAACATATCACTCTCTTGTACCCATTACGATATTCTTACCTGAATTCAGGATCTATTACCATGTTGAACCTCCGAAATATTTCTGATGTGTATGGACATGAGACTTGCCAGTTGATATCATATCCATAGCCCATCTCCCAGTAATTCTACAAATAATGGATAAGAAGACATCAATTTATGTATATGAAACCTGTCTACATCAAGCCTTCTTCAGACCAACTTTTGTGTTCGGAATAGACAAGTGTACGGTTTCTATTGTCTCGTAAGGCGAATCTAAGGTTAGACAATTATAAGACATCTGTATAAGCCTGTGTAGATGGTACATATAATTTACTTTTGTTTTAATTTGACTCACATTCTTATAAATAATTGTGGTTAAAATATTTGAATTCCTTTCTGGTAAACACCCATATCTGTGTTTACGACCTTTTCGTGTGATATCGGGCACAATGGTGACGATATTATTTGTAAGATTGCGTCATCCATGTTTTGTTTTCTTATTGATATATAGTCCCGCATTTTGGATATTAAATTTATACACCGGGTAACATCGAAACGACAAAGATGTCCAGATGTATAGCGTTTATCGACAGAAGTAAAGGGTGCCACTCAATTGCAGACTAGGGGCCGTTTCAAACTCATTTTGGGATAATATGTATGCTCATTGTTGAAGACCATGTTGTAACTGTGAAATGCAGAACAGCAATAAAAGTCCCGATCCTTTACTTGATTATAGGTCTAAGCGTAGTGTAAGACACGGGCACTCGAATTCCGGACCCCCCTTTTTTCCTCATTTGGTCCCTCCCGCGATTATGGTATGGATCTTTGTCTGGAAGTATATCTTTGAACCATTTATCCATATTTTACAACATTTCGTGTTACAACTCTCTCGTTCTACTAACTTTTGTTTCAAGGTCCAGCTGCCGTATTACTTATATATACATAAAGGTATGAAACAATCGTCAAAATACAAAGAGGGAATCCTCGCTTCCACTCGATATTTTACAATAACGCGCCAGTTTTAAAAAGGACCTTCGCTTGTTCTCGTCTCAAAAATGATTTCCCTTCATTCCTATCTGGTTTATACGTACGAACAACAAATTTTTATTGACGAAATTCAAGTTTATTCTCGACGACACATCCAACTTTCCTCCACTCGTGCCCATTCAGGAGGTCAGCCGAACATATTTTGTTTCGCGCTATTTCATTGGTCGGAAAGATTTTCGGAACTTTTTTAGCTTGTTCTTCGCTATGCACGGCCAATCCATTTCGTATCGAGAGGCCTATTAAGCGGGAGTTTTGAATAAGAATAAAAGTGGAAAGTAAACCTTTTCAGCCAATGTGTTATATAGGCACCAGAAAAAAAATGACGAACCTAGTGACATGGTAAGAATATTGTCTGAAATGGAAAAATGCACTTCAAACATAAATTTTGACGGATGACCATTTGATCACAGAAAAGATCAGAGAGAAAGGGACACTAGTTATCATAAAGCAACAAAATCTCCTTTTTAGATTTGTCAAAAAATAAAAATGAGTTAACGCTCCTCAACCCCTATCCCAGCAACAACAAAAAGACAGTGTACATAAGTAAACCCCTTGTAAATTGTAGCTTTCATAATTCCCCTATTATGCCTTAGAAACAGGTATATGTAAATATGCCTCAAAAGAGATTTTTGCATTAAAGGGATTAGAACTACTCTTTGTATTTCGTTTCTGTTTAGGGAGATACGTGTACAATTCCAACTGTAATGGCCTTTGCAAAAAACATAGGAAAGAACAAATATTCTATAATTTACATGGGGGGGGGGGGGATCAACATTTTCTACTTTTTTGTACCTAGGCTCATCACAAATAATTAATGCCCCCCCCCCCCCCCCCCCCCAATAAAATAATAAAAAAAACAAGAAAAAAAACCCTGTTAATGCAATTTCTGATGCCCAGTTTTGAATTAAACAGTTAAAATAAGTAAAACATGAAGGTGTGCATTTTTAGTACTTCATGTTTCAATAAACCAATAAAAAAATACAACACAAATTTTGTCCCCCCTCCAAAAAAAAAGAGTACATTAGACCCAAAAATAATGTGTCTAGGTACAAAAACATTTTTGTGAGTAATTACCCCCCCCCCTTTTTTTTTACATCCACAATTTTAGGTGTGTATTGTTAAAACCAGAATTTGTATAATATTTCTTTCAGCTACAGAAAGAATTAAAGATCAAACTTTGTTGCATACTCATGAAAAGTTCTAATTATGTTATTTACCTGAAAAAAAGAATGGATATGGGTAAATGTACATCATGTATATTGTACATAAAACAAAATCCAACAACATACAAGGAAACAACCAGCTTCGCTTTTCTGCTTGAATCTTCAACAACAAACCAATCTATGCCTAACAACATCATCTATTCTCCCCCCCCCCCCCCCCTTTTCCACAAAAAAAGAAGAAAAAAAATGGTCATCAACAGAGTCCTAGATTTCTTGCTTGTTCTTTGAAAGTTTTGCCAAAATAACACTATTTTTGTTGAAACTTGTATTCTTTTATTCTTATTTAAAACTCCCGCTTAATAGGCCTCTCGATACGAAATGGATTGGCCGTGCATAGCGAAGAACAAGCTAAAAAAGTTCCGAAAATCTTTCCGACCAATGAAATAGCGCGAAACAAAATATGTTCGGCTGACCTCCTGAATGGGCACGAGTGGAGGAAAGTTGGATGTGTCGTCGAGAATAAACTTGAATTTCGTCAATAAAAATTTGTTGTTCGTACGTATAAACCAGATAGGAATGAAGGGAAATCATTTTTGAGACGAGGACGAGCGAAGGTCCTTTTTAAAACTGGCGCGTTATTGTAAAATATCGAGTCGAAGCGAGGATTCCCTCTTTGTATTTTGACGATTGTTTCATACCTTTATGTATATATAAGTAATACGGCAGCTGGACCTAGAAACAAAAGTTAGTAGAACGAGAGAGTTGTAACACGAAATGTTGTAAAATATGGATAAATGGTTCAAAGATATACTTCCAGACAAAGATCCATACCATAATCACGGGAGGGACCAAATGAGGAAAAAGGGGGGTCCGGAATTCGAGTGCCTGTGGTGTAAGATAGTCTCATGTTCATTTACTTTCATATCCTTTCTTACTAATTACTATATTTTGGAAAACACTCAAAGCAATTTTTGGAAAGCTATTTTGCAACCACATATATCTGGCACCAGAAAAACAATATCTTTGAAATGTAGCAATTAAATTTTTTTTAAAAATAAATTCCAACTTTTTAATATTTCCCGACCGACTCTCGGGCCTAGTACTTGATGCAAGTGAAATATTTGAATTCCAACTTTGGTAATTTTCCTGAAAGACTCCAAAACCTATTATTTTTGGGGAGAATGTATGTATCTTTAACTAGAAGGACACTAGTTGTCAAGTGGAACAATTTGAATATATATATATCAAAATATTTGAATTCCAACAATATCACATAACATTGTAAAATTAAATCGAAAACATCTCTCCGTGAGCGGAAATTGTATTCCGATCACACCCTTAAGTGGTTGTTGATAAATCCAAATAAGCTAGTCACGAACGACCATGACGTACTCGAATATCAAGGAGGTAGTCTATCGTGAGCAGATCGTCCATGTCTAAAAACTGGCACCAATGAGATGTTCTAAACATACCAAGTTCAAAGGCACAAATCTGTTGAATTGTGACAACGTCATCTGAAATTAGACAAAGTTCAAAGCACGTAAGAAATTAATTGATAACAATGAAAACAGTGAAAGCAAAAAAAGAGAGATAACTCTTGAATAATTGTCCTATCAAATACCTCGGCAAATCAATTTATGCTTGGTTTGGTTTGTGGTGTTTAACGCCACTTTCAACAACATTTCAGTTATATCATGCCAGTCAGTTTTATTGGTGGAGGACCTGTCGCAAGCCACTGACAAACTTTATCACATATTAATGTTGTATCGAGTCTTTAAATTTGGTTGAGGATGAAATGTATTCATGTGCGGTTTGTGTAATTATTTTTGCATGGAGTTTTTTTGCTATTGTATTATAATGGATGTAACCGCATCGTTGGTGTAATGGTTAGCATGCTAGCCTCGAGTGTGGTAGATTGTGGGTTCGAGCCCCGGGTCAAACCAAAGACTATAAAATTGGTATTTGTTGCTTCTCTGCTAAGCACGCAGCATTAAAGAGAAAGAGCAAAGACTGGTTGGCTCCCATAGGTACCCGATTTGTGGACCTCTCATAGAGTAGAGGATCGAGGGTTTTTGTGTTTTTAGAAATGGGCTTATATCGATCTCGGATTGAGTTTTTGGTCATGTTTGAAGTTGTTTAACATTGTTTATAATGAAAACGTCCCACAAAAGTGATGAATTAAAAAAAAATTAAAAGGGGGGTTCCACAAATCGGATACCTATGGTTGGCTCGCAGTCAGGATAATGTGTCCGAGTGGAGCGACATGTCTATCCATGGACTGTTGTGTCAGTGAGCTAGCTCTATAAAAATCCAATTAAACGTGTTGGTCTAGTACAAAGCGGTCTTCATCATTTCATTGAAAATTAACTTGTTCTCGCCATGATATATCTGGAAAATTGCTGAATTGGCGTTAAACAACAATCACTAACTCGCTATAATGGGTGTAAATCGGAATTGGCGATCAGTATTTAAGAACATTCTGCAGCACAAGATTTAAGTTATCGATGATTGGGCAGTCAGTGACCAGTACAAATCAAGCGTTTTACTCAGCAAATTTAACCTAACACCCGATATTATTGTTTTTTGTTTTGGGTTTTTTTCTGATCACAATATTTACAACATTGTAATCTGATTATATGTATACTTGTAGATATTTGGTGCAGTCCTCCGTAGTCCGAGATTCCTCTGCCGTACAAGTCGAACAAAAAGTACGGACTCCAGCAAGTCGAACAAAAAACCGTCGGACGGCAGAGGAATCTCCGACTATCCTCGGTGGACCAGTATAAAAGCTAAAGGGCTTTTTGGTATGATATATTTTGTTTTATGGAGGGACATATGACTGGTAGTAAAGGACTTGAAATTAGAAGAATGTATATTAATATAATAAACAAAGATGGTCACTGCGCCTTTCAGTACCTAATACACTTCGTTTGTTTACTTAAAATGAACCAAAAAAGAGAGAAAAGTTTAAAATGTTGTAAATACTGCTCATGTTATCTAATGCAATTTATATATGCGTTATATTTGTTTTCAAAGTGGCGTTAAACACCCTACCCTAACCCTGACCATTTTGATGAAAATGATATTATTTCTATATACATCATGTGTACATGTATGTACATATCCGACCAAATTACATGTATTGGTTTTTAGATATTATTAGAGTTATCTATCTTAGAATGGTCCAGTTGACTGGCTCGTGTGTAGAAATACATTCCACCTGCTTTGTTACCTGTGTCGATTTTATGTAATCCTCCGAGTCGTAGGTTAACGTTGTCTGTGACAGTTTTCATTTCTTTGCCGGTCAAAAACTTGTAGAATTCATTACGGCTGTTCTTATTTTCATCAACATCCTCTGTGTATTTCTTGCAAAATTCGTAAAATCGTAAAAGAGTATTGTTATATGAGACTGATCTGGTGCTTGTGATAAATAGTTGCATTAATCCTTCAAAAAATTTAGCTTGGCTCGATTGTGTTCTTTTCTTATACGTCACTGCGTACCAAACGTCATCAATGTGTTCATGGAAAAGGCTTTTAAATCTTTTTCCAAATCTTGTACTCAAATTTAACATTTCTTGATCACCAAGGGTGGACTGTGAATATTGTTTGTTTTCCGGGAATGGATTTGTCCAGTTTGAGAGGAACTGATACTTAGTTAATACCAGTGGGTCCTCTTTAAGATTCTTGTGTAGTTCATTCATTTTGTTTATCCAATCCAGTGACGGATATCTAGCAGAATGTCTGAAGAGTAAATTCAAGCTTTTAATATTGCACGAATGCCCACCATACACAAAGGTGCCGTCTTCATTGTCCGAAATACTTTCATTTATATCTTTTACCCAGAAATAAGGAGTCATTGTATTAAAAATTGGATGGAAAAACTGTTCTTGTGTTCGCACTACTTCAACTAAGTACAAGAAAATGATACAATTCCAAATGTATTCCATCTTTGTTGCGATCGATGAATCATCTAGCTACAAACACAAAAACGCCTAAAGGCCAGTCTACATGTAATACACACATGTGTGTAAAATTACACTTACAACCAGATAATGATTACATGTTTTTTTTTGTATATAATCATTCTTCGTATATTTAACTCTATGCTATATATAATTATATCATTTCACTGCGCATGCTATTCCATATTGTAAATTATTGTACTCGGGAGAAGACTTTATAAGTTGGAAAAACTTGTGTCCGATCCCTATTTGTTATATTTAGCAAATAAAAATATGTTTAAACTGAAAACTAAAAAAAAAATTACATGGATTTTCTCGTAATTTCACTAATTTGAAATTTGTACATGATCCTTTCTCTTACCAGAATGTTACTGTTTTTAGTTTTATTTTATTTTATTTTATTTTATTTTTTCTTAAATGTCAAATATTATGTGTTAGTGCAATCGCCCCCTCAATAAACAAGGGAAACGCAAAGCGTGGCGTATCCCCTCGCCTAAAAATTATACCCTGTGACCTTGACCTTTGACCTTGAAAATCAATAGGTTCCAGATTCTCTTAAGGTCTAAGTATGTACCAAGTTTGGTCAAAATCCATTGAAGGATGTTGATTCTAGTGTTCACAAGGATGTTACGCGGTAAAAATTTGACCCGGTGACATTGACCTTTGACCTATGACCTGGAAAATCAATAGGTTTCCAGATTCTCCTAAGGACTAAGTATGTACCAAGTTTGGTAAAAATCCATTGAAGGATGTTGATTCTAGAGTGTTCACAAGGATGTTACACGTTAAAAAAATTAACCAGTGACCTTGACCTTTGACCTATGACCTTGAAAATCAATAGGTTCCAGACTCTCTTAAGGACTAAGTATGTACCAAGTTTAGTCAAAATCCATTGAAGGATGTTGATTCTAGAGTGTTCACAAGGATGTTATGCGGTGAAAATTTGACCCTGTGACCTTGACCTTTGACCTATGACCTTGAAAATCAATAGCATTCCAGACTCTCCTAAGGACTAAGTATGTACCAAGTTTAGTCAAAATCCATTGAAGGATGTTGATTCTAGAATGTTCACAAGGATGTTATGCGGTAACAATTTGACCCTGTGACCTTGACCTATGACCTTGAAAATCAATAGGGTTCCAGATTCTCTTAAGGACTAAATATGTACCAAGTTTGGTCAAAATCCATTGAAGGATGTTGATCCTAAAGTGTTCACAAGGATTGTGACGGACGGACGGACGGTAGCGTTACTATATCCCCTCGCAACTTCGTTGGCGAGGGGATAAAAAGCAAAACAAATAAAATAAAACACACACAAACAACAACAAAAAACAGCAGGGGATCGGACAATTTTTTTATAACCACATCCGTAGGCAGGAGGAAGAGGGTTATTCATCGAGGACCACATCCGCCCAGAAATTCAATTTTTGAAAATTAGTTCGTTTCATAATGTAATTATTATATAAACTAGCGCTCAATAAAGACGTAGATATCGATAGTCACGTGCACGACGCGTTTCTGGAATAACTTCATCAAGTACGATCACCATACCGGGCAAAGGCGGTGTTAGTCGATTTTTGGTTTGATTTCTCCCAAATACTTTTAAATTATTTGTCTTTTCAATCTTTGACTTCAGGTTGAGGGTACTTGATAAATGTTAATATTACAGCAATAGGTCATGGATAGATATCTAATTTTACTATATATGGAAAAACGAAATATGAAAGAAAAAACAATTAAAGCATCATCGTCGATAACCCACGGCTGACCACACTCCAACACTCTCTACTTACGATTCAAGTGAAGAGTATCAGAATGTGATTAGCTGTAGGTTACCGACGATGTACTAGCATCAACAGTCATGTGTTCTACATCAGTTCACATTGATCACCTTCATAATTACGAGGTCAGATAGTCAAAACTGACCGCCTCGATAACTGAAATATTGTTGAAAGTGGCGTTAAACACTAAACCAAACCAAACCAACAACCAAATGACAGGGGGTTATCCTTGCTCTCATTCTCATGACAAGGTTGTATCCTCTCTCATTCGTAAGATCCGGGATTATCAGTAGATAAAGGTAATAACAAAATTACCGAACTCCGAACAATCTTACAAAGGGAAAGTCAAAACTCATAATTATATAAACAGACAAAATCAGTCAACAACCGGAAAACTGTGAAAACCGTAATGACCCTGACTTGGTACAGGCATTTCTAAAGAAATGGTGGGTTGAATCAGATTTTAAGGCGCCAAACCTCCCGCTCTCATTACGGTTCAAAGGTTCCGGCTGTCACTGTAACAGTATTTAAATACAGGAACAAAATAGGTAAAATAGTTGTCAAAGCAGTACCATATTCGGTGACGTAAATGTCAAAAATATTTTTACGTCACACATTGACAAAAAAATTCTTGACATTTGCGACTTCTTTATCTTTATACATTTTCACTATATGAAAATGCATCGCTTATAATTTTTTCTGCAGAGACGGAATATATTTCGACAAGATATTGGTATCGGAAGCGGGGACATCAGATTTCCGTTGTCTGTTTTGTTATGGTGTCTTTATCTATGCAGCCCGCCAGTCCTACATTTTAGCTTTTGATTTTTTGTTTGTTTGATGGTGTTTAGCGCCACTTTCAACAATATTGCAGTTATATCGAGGCGATCAGTTTTATTGGTGGAGGAAACCGGATCACCCGGAGAAAACAACCGACCTGTCGCAAGTCACTGACAAACTTTATCACATAATGCTGTACAACTCGCCCTGATCGAGATTCGAACTCACAATGACATCAGTGGTGAAAGGCACTGATTGCATAGGTAGTTGTAAATCCAACTACTATACGATCACGTCCATGACGGCCGCCTCCATATAGGGGGAAGTATTTGTTTAACTGGTTTCATTTACAACCATTGCAACTTTTGTTCAGAGGTACGGTACCAATACACAATGAGTCTTGACCTTCTTCTGACATGCTACACTTAACGGGTTAGGGTTATGGTTATGGAGTTTAGCGCCACATTCACCAATATTTCAGTTATATCGTGGCGATCAGTTTTATTGGTGGAGGAAACTAGAGTAGCCAGAGAAAACCACCGACCTACCACAAGTCACTGACAAACATTATTACAGTGTTGTATCGAGTACCGGTATACCTCGCCATGAGCGGGATTCGAACTCACAACTTTAGTGGTAATAGGCATCGATTGCACAGGTAGTAAACTATCATACAATCAAGACCATGACAGCCTCTGTTACATTTAGAATAAACTATCAAGATTGTTATCATTCAATGTATGTACCTTGTTGAAATTATTATCGATGATAATTAAATAGGTAGTTGTAAATTTATCCTAAAACTCACTTTGCATAAAGAGAAAATTTTAAAAACTTCACAATCATTTACATACAATTTATTATTCCCCCCTCATTTTCATTTATTCAAACCTTATACATATACATTAATTTACTGGTACAAATTATCAAGTATTTTGGTCAAATAAACACCTAATTAATGTTAAATAAACAATCTTACAGGTAAGAAATTAAAAGTTGGATAAATGGGAATACCTGATTTTCAAAAGTTGGATAAATGGGAAGACACCGTTGTAAATTCAACTGGTATATTTTTATTATTATTATACATACATCATTTACTATCTCTGCAAAATGGCAACATGTTTAAACCTGTTCTTATATTTTCAAATGAATCCTGTGTATCAAAAGGATGATTCATTCTTTTTATATTTTCTCTTAGGGATAATTACTCATTCCTAATTTCCCCTCAATTAAGTCGCTAACCTATGTTTTATGTTCTTCATTTAGGATGAAAGGTGCAATATATAATTCTCTTATTTAAAATAAAAAGAGCAATTGGAATTTTCTTCCACTTAATAAAAAAAAGAAATTTCATTATAAGCCAAATTCAAAATTTGTTGTTTGGTTGTGTGAAAATACTATTAAAATTTCACGTTTTTTTTTTTTCCTATTCTTATGTTGAACTGGGACATTTACGTTATTCAGTGTGACCCAGGTTATGTGATCTTATGTGCATTCGGTCTTAATTTAGTGGTCTCCCACTGTAATAAGGATTAGATACCATTCAATATTGCCCCCGTTGTTTTGTTATATTGAAAAGTGAAATATACAAGCTGAAATGGTGAAATAAGCTGAATTTACCACAAGAATTGTTTCGTTTTGTTCGTACAGGTAAATATTTAAAAACCCGTGTCCGTTTTCAGAATTTAATGCGGCTTAAACTTTAACGGTCATGGACCATTAAAAAGTAGTTATGTAACTTGTTTTAGAGCTGGTCTTTTGAACGTACTATATCGACATTGGGTATCAATCTAATTAAATTTAGATTTTAAATCCCCCCTTTTTTTTATGTCGTGCTATTATAAAATCAGTTAATATAATGCTCATTTCGTTCATTACATTTTTCCAAGAACGTATATATATACGTCCTTGATTTTTCTTACATGTAAATATACAGAAACTATAACGATTTATATACTTTTGTTTTTCTTTTTTTTCTTACAAAAAATATATTTTTGGACTTTAGTCTCACTCAGCCAGACGAGAGGGGTAATTGATGTAAATTGTGTACCGTTGTGCAGCTGGAGTTTGACCCGAAAAATACACCCATTCATATACTGCCTCAACATACTCATTTATATATTCAAGGTAGTAAACTATAACATTTCATATATTACTCAGTTATTGGTGACTCATTCATATATTAGATTATGTTGACAATCCAAGAAACATTCGTTACATACCAGTTTTGCACCTTTTTCAGTTAAATTATATCATAATTACAGAAAAATTTGACTTGGTAATAAGCTTGCAGAAATATGACACATTGATATGTTGAAGTGGACAATTTACGACCCAACCGTATATCTGAAAGCTGACAAAAATCGACTAAAGATATAGGAAGTTACTCTCCCCCCCCTGACAATACCTGCAACACCGTTCAATATATCACATACAGAAAAATGCATTTACTCGCATATGGAATCGATCACGGAATAAAAAAAAAGAAGGAAAATTGAAGAGCAGCAAAGTAAAAATTAAGCCCACAAGGAGAACAGAAGTTCATGGCCCGGGTCATGAGGGTGCCAAACGTGAGAACCAGGGATCCCAAGTCATTTCTTCTTATGTATGATATACTATTTCGATTTCTTTTTCATGTTTTGAAAATAATGCAGTCACCTTCGGGCACTTTCACCACACCGTGCCGCACAAAAGATCACACAAAACTTAAATATTGTCTATTGTCTTAATGGTCTTATTATTTTTATATTTCTCATTATTAATACTTTCATTTTCAGTATTTTATATTTATATTTCGATTTAAATTTTAAATTTTGCATAGTTGAGCGATCATCAATTTCAAACTGGTTTTTTAGTTATGGTTGACCTGCTAATACATATTAATGAGACAGAAAGAAAAAGTATTTTGATCACGTGGTCGAAAAGGCGGGTAACCCACGCTAACATCGCCATCTTTGATACTTCCGGTGAATCTGAGAAAAGGTGCAAATTTTGTTAATTTGTTATTAACAAAGTAAAGTGAAAGTGCGTTACGATGGCTACCAGAACTCCATCAAAATCCAAGAATATTGGCAAGAGAGCAGTAATAACGACTACTACAACCCAGCGAACATCTACCCCGTCAACTTCTTCAGAAGCATCACCCGCCCGGCGTGCGCGATCTCCATCGCCGGCACGCATCTCTCGTCTACAAGAGAAGGAGGAACTTCAAGGTTTAAACGATCGTTTAGCAGCATACATTGATAGAGTAAGGTTTCTTGAAAATGAGAATAATCGCCTGCAAGTCGCTGTCAGATCAACCGAGGAAACTGTAACTCGTGAAGTGTCGAGCATTAAAAATTTGTACGAGACCGAACTGGAAGATGCACGAAAATTGTTAGACGATACTGCTAAAGAAAAGGCCAGATTGCAAATTGAAGCATCTAAGCTTAAAGCTGAAGCCGATGAATGGAAATCCAAGTATGTTTATATATATCTTCTTTAACTATTCATCGCAGGATATCCTCCCCCTTTTTTTCATACTACAAAAAATTGTAGTAGAGTTTCAGTGGACACAATTACGACCGGACACTAATAAGAACAAATTTCATAGAAATAACCCAAATGCCCCAAAATATTGAAATTGTAGATAAAACTTTTCTTGTACATTAAAATTTGCACTTCAAGCCATACATTTCTACGAATACATGTCAAAACGGGTACCAGACAACTCGGACCATGGATAACTTGGACCGAGACAAGTCGGCCAGTAAGCGAGGACAAGTCGACCCATATGTTAAGACAACTTGGACCGTATGAAAAGACTACTCGGACCATCAATAATCATTGTTGTCTTACTTATTTTTTTTTAATCAAATTGACAGAAATCATAAAGATACAGTCATCTGTCAAAGGTATTGGGGAAATGTAAAAACAAATTCCTATATAATCAACCAAAACCATATTTTTTTCAAAAAATTATTGTGAAGTCATTTCTGGATAGATTTTTACAAATTTTGCACCGAAACATTCGGAATTGTCTATATTTTGATTGGTTATTTACTCATTATGTTGTTATGAATGGTTTTTATTTGTACATAATTTAAACACAGCAAATAAAATTTGATTTTCCTATGTATTTCAACTAAAAATAAATTCTAAAAATTGACAATCATGGGAAAATTATGTACAAATAAAAACCGCTCGTATAAACATAATGAGCAAATAAACAAACAAAATATAGATAATTCCAAATGTTTTGATGTAAAATTTGTTTAAATCTATCCAGAAATGACTTCACAATAAATTTTTGAAAAAATATGGTTTTTTTTACGTTTCCCAATACTTTTGACAGATGACTGTATGTAATTAAATTTTTTATATTAATTTTATATCTGTAAATGATACGTAATAGACCATGTTATGAGAACAAAATCACGTCCTAATCACATTTTTGGTCACAAGTAATATTATCATTTAATAAATAATTCATTTTCACTAAAAGATGATAATTGTCTTTTAAATAAATAAATAATTATACACATATAAATATTGATCAATATTATAAAACAATAATACGGTCCGAGTTGTCTTAACATACAGGCCGAGTTGTCTGGCATACGTCAAAACGCCACCACTGTTTTTCAGAATAAAAGTTATTTTACCAAAACGCCCCCAATTTTTTTCTACTCAAGTGATGTCTTGTAATTCAACTCTAGTATTCTTCATCCAGCAATACTGGTAATACTAAAATAAAGCACACAATACTGGAAACTAGTATTCTTCATCCAGCAATACTGGTAATACTAGTATTGTAAAACACACAATACTGGAAGCTCCAGTATTCTTCATCCAGCAATACTGGTTAGTGGTAAACACACAATATTGAAAATTCTGGCTAAGTTCAACAACTCGGAATTTTGAAAATTCGTCCGAATACCAATTCCAAACAATATGCACATCTTAAATATATAATATATAAAACTGAAACTTCTGTAAACCGTCCAGCGATGGGACCAGAAAATTCGGATGATTTTGAGGGGTTAATTTTACATAGACATTTCTATGGTGGTTTAGAGGGGTTTCACTGAGAGAGTGGACAGGGTATAGGGAGAAAGGGACCGGGGAAAGGAGAAGCGGGGTGGAAAAAACAGGGTTCACATGCTACCGGGAAAAGTCCGGGAATTCAGATTATACTTTTCACGGTCTGGAAAAGTCCTTGAATTTCACAGAAATCGCGAAAATCCGGGAAAAAATCAGGAATGTTATCGCTGGTCAAGGTTCATTTGTAGTACCAAATCTTTTTGGTTATTAGTCACTTCTTAACACATCTGATTCAGCTGAACGCTTAATGTAACGGTGTTTAGAAAAGCTTGATTAATGTAAACTATTAACCTGACGAAATGGCGCGACTTTCAACAGTTTCTTCTGTCTTTTTGTCACAAATTGGAGTTCGGGAATTTCTCCCAGACATTAATATCAACTCAAACATGCTCACTGAGGAATCTGTTGTGAACATTTTACAGTCTATAATTGTGAAAAATGTGAAGAAGTTATGTTTAAGTAGAAGAACATTGATGAAAAAAATTAAGTTTTCAGAAACAACAATGGCCACGTATGTCGATTTAATTTCAAAATGTACGACATTGGTTGATTTAGATTTAGAGGGATGTTTTTACCCCAGCCCCAGTCAAGTTAGTCAACTTCTTGAGAGTTTGCCAAATTTAACCAGACTCTTAGTATCGGCGAGATGGAATAGAGAACTTTATCTATGGAGAAAAGTTTATGAATCCTATGCCAAAAAATCTTATGTCCATGCTTTTTAAATTATCAACAGTTATATATACATGTACATGTATCTTTATGTCCTTAACTCATTAATTGGAATGTCAATGCACAGAAAAAAAGCAAACGAGAAATAGAAAGTACACAAAACAATTCAAGATCAATGTAGGAATAAAAAGATATACTGTAATGAGCCACAAGGGTCCAACAAGACATACATGTACATGTAAGGTGCTCAATGTATAGTAAGCAATTCCTGTCCAATTTATGTTAAGGGATTGATTCAGACTCTCTTAGTTCATTGGGTATATTCAAGCTGACCTTGAAAAAATGAAGAAAACCCTTGAAAAGACCTGGAATTTCTTGGACAAAAAAGGGTGGGAACCCTGAAGAAAGGAGAAGAGGGGCAGGAGGAGGGAGAAAACAGGAGGGAAAGGAGAAGAGGGCGAGAGAAGGGAGAAGCGTACCCCTGCCTGTCGGGGTTAGAAATTAACGGTCGCCCACGGCGAGTAAAATTTCAGCTCGTCGATCAAATATTACTTTGCGGTTGCCCAGTTGGCGAATGAAATTTATTCATCACTCCAAGTTTCCGCTGCCAACAGAGTTTATAGAAACGGCATTAAATTCCGTTTCAGTTTTATTAAAATGTCAGACAGAAACTTGAAATTTGTTTATTTATTCTGTCAGACCAGCACATTCCTATTTGTACTAAATAAAACGTCTCCTTCTTCTTCCTATACGTATTGTAAACATCCTTTTAGTAGGAACGAGCACCTGCAATACATGGAGCCTTAAAACTGAAATATATTACTGAGCACAGAAATATGTTGACTTCCACACTCCCAAAGTATCAAAGATTGTTTGTATTTAATTAAATTTGTTTTGAGATGCTTATATATTGAAGACGACAACAGATTCATGTTCTTAACTGAAATTAAAAATGTAGGTAAACCAGGGCAGGGGTTTCAAAGTTTTTTATAATAGGAGGTACTTCTTAAATTTTAGGAGGTACCTAAACAATTAGGCTGAGGGCCGTAAGGGGTCCAGGGAGCGGAAGTTCCTAAAAATCTAGCATTTTGTGGACCAAAAAATGTACTTCAGAGACTGCAAAACATTAAGTGTTTTTGAAAGAAAAATCCCATTAACTTTAGAGTTCAGATTTCACCAAGAGTGAAGACCATGTATAATACCTGGATTTCCCCCCCCCCCCCCCCCCCCCCAATTTCTTTATTGAATATTTCAGTTTACAGACTTCAGCCAAGATTATTCATAGATAGTCTGCCATATCTTAAAAAAACCCAAAAGGACCATAAAGAGCTACGGTTCCGCAGCTAGGCTTGACCAAGCCATTGTTATCAAAGCTTAAACTTCTCAAAATTCTTTTGTTGGCTTTGTCCTTTCCTTTTTCACAATACCTTGGCTTGTGTGTTTTTTTTACTTTATTACCAGTAATTAAACTCATCAAAGACCATTGGCAGGATCAAGACATATAAGTGTCATAATTAGTGAAACCAAGGACGTATATAGATATACGTCCTTGATGAAACATATTAATTTAATTTGCAATCATCAATCTTTAATAAAATTTAAAAAATTTTAATAGATCAATACAAATATAATTAAACAAAAACAATATATATTGTTACTTTCACGACTTATGTGCAAAAAAAATGTTCGAACAAAAACGATTCGCGGGAAGACATTTATTAACATTTGAATCACAAAAGTTAAATTATTTTGGAAAAAAAGGGGGGCCTGCATTTTGACATTAAAATGTAATTCGTATTTGAGCCATGTCCGGTCCTTTTTCAAGATTTCTAGTAAATTTTCTATCCCTTATCTCCTCGTACCCCCTTTTAAAAATGTTTTTCAGCACACTTTCATTTCTGTGAACAACTGCGGTAGGGCCCCGTCAAAATAAATTAGCCATAGGTTTTTATTTTTTTATACCGGAAGTTAAACAATATGGACGGAGTTAAGCAACAAGACAGTACACCCCAGAATGATTCGACCTTGGTTTTAATTGGATAAAAAAAAATCGCACAAAATATTGTGTAGTCGTATATTCATAATACATAATGTTCATACTTATATTACTGGAGATTACACTAAATTGTGTTTGAACATAATTTGTAATCGGTCATTTTTTTATTTTGAAATGATGTCAGCTTTGTTCCGGTCCGAGTTTTACACAAGGATGAATAGATATTGGGGCGAAAACATATCTATTTACCGCATGCGCAAACTGCTATTTACGATTCTAAGGTAAAGTTATTTTTAAAACAGGGAATATCCCACCAACTTGGTCGTGACGCAGTTGTTCGATTTGAATGCGAGAATTCAGCAATTGACGTGATCATTAATTTTTTATGAAAAATATTCCACAAGCCTATCGACCATCGTACTTGTGGTTTTTGACCACCGCTAATTCTGGGGAGTTCAATAATTTCTGTCGGTACTATACACGATCTCAGGCGGGTAAAAGTACCAGGTACCGGCCCACTTTGAAACCCCTGGGTAAACCGGATGTTGAAATTGATGTAAAATATTCGGAACGGGATCGGACAGTGAGATACAGATTGTTGGCCATATCTGCTTTATCTTATAATACAGAAAAACATTTAATTGAAAAAATTATTTACATGGAAATTGATTGATACTTGTAATCCAAACTAAGGTGAATAATTTGTCTATTGCAATTGCACATTTTGGTGTATATTTATTTTCAATTGATATCCTAAAAAATTTCAAAAGAATAGATGTGTATTCGGGATACTTTTATACAGTTTATTTTATACCATACTATAGAATATATTTCAAATTATAAACCTATCAAATAAAAATTATCTGCTACATTTCAGGCCTCGACAATAACGTTTGTCTGATTGTCCGGGACAAGTGGAAACGTCCGTTGGACAAGTGAAATTTGTTGGTCACTTGTCCGTCGGGACAATTAAAACAAATAAGCCCATACAGAAATACCCTAAGGGATCACCGTAACTTTTCTTGCAAATGCGAGTTTGGTCAATAGTTTTACTTAATTTCATATTAAATAGTTCCAAAATATGTTTTTTTCATTGCCGATAACGTATATGCAAATTAGGTACATTCAAATTAGATACTGGTTATATTTCCTCGATACTATGCACGCATGGTAGATATAGGTTGACATCCCTCTAGTCGATATTTGCATGATCTACTGACAACATCTCACTCCCAAAAGTACATGTTTACAAAGTCCCTACCTGTTACTAATACTAGTTCATAATAATTAGATTTTTCATATTAAATGAAGTTACGATTAGCGTTATATGTGAGACCGCCATTTTTTTGTAGAGTTGTACACGTGATGATTTATTATTGCTGTTTTGTTTGTTGTTTTTTGTTTTTTTGTTTATTTCTTATTTATATCAAATATTTAAAATTGTTTACTTTAGAAAAACCCATTTTAATCTTTCCCTTTTATAAATAAACATCGTGTTTTTGAAAATTATTGAATTATAAAGTACTGGTTCCCAGCATATATTTCTGTCAACATTCGTTTTATTGTGCAGTAACAGATCAAGGTAAACACAGGTTGATTGTGTGATTAGGCTATTTATAGCTATCGGCGAGTCATTCTTCTGATCATAAAGTTTAATTGTAATTACGATAACAATTAAGAAAACAATAGCTGTTGAAAAAAGTAAAAAAGTCGATCATTTAATCAAGGATTTATATTAAATCCTTGATTTAATATAAGATTTAATATAATTATTCTTTTGTTTCTCTCTAAATTTCACCTGCAAAAGACGGAAATATTTAACGATAATTGAACACATTTTTTATTTCATTATATCCTTTTCTTGCTATAATTTAAGCTCTATTCATGCATTTGTCCTCCACACGAACGGGTTAAACGTTGATGCGGATAATATACCCGAACTAGGTGGTTTCCTCTTTCGAGATTTTAGGAGCAAATATCATAACCTCTATATAAAGACTCCCTGTCTTATACGACCTTTTTCAGAATTCCCTTCAATGGTCGCTATAGACAAGTTTGACTATATATATAGCAAATTGCTTAATGAGTAAATTCCGGAATACCTCAGTCCTGGGTGGTCACTGGATCTATTTCAAATTTTGTTTAAAATACCAGGGTACTAATTATTTTATAGTCTTTTGATTCATATTTATGAAAAAAACAAAGTTCTGAGTACTTTTAGAACATTTTCAAGAATTTCATGAAAAGCCTAGGTCTTGTTTCTATCACATATTCTAAAAGTCATTAGACTCTCTCAATCTCCAGTTCAATTTCCTTATGCAGTCTCTCAATCATGTTCTCAGCTGGGGTGGCACTGGCCGTTTTACGTTTGCCCGACTGAACTCTGTCGTAATGCTTCAGGAACGACCACATTTTTATGATCGACACATTGCCATGTTGCCGGCACTATGAACAAAATTCTAAATAGAAATGGATTCGGTGAAGGGAACGATACAATTCAGGGACGTCGTGTTTTTTTATTTTACTAATTTTTTGGGGGGTTTTCACTTGAAAAGATCATCATACGCATCACAATATATTCAAATATATTTATTTTCATGACAGTTACCAATAATATTTACCAAAAACAGATAAAATATCACGTATTCAATGCGGTTACGAATTCCGAGTTGACCGAAATTGTTCCGGTATTTACAATATGACCTGCATTTCCGACTTCCGTTAAAAAAGTAAGCACATCATTCAAAAATGTTTGGCGGACATGGGGACCGGCATTACCGACGTTGTTGGCGGACCTCAAAATTTTCTGCCCCCTAGGTCCGACGAATTTCAAAAACTCTGTAACAGAGAGGGTGGACAGGGGGTACGCTTATCCATTCTCCCACCCCTCTTCTCCTTTCTCCCACCCCTTTTCTCATTTCTCACACCTTGCATCACCTTTCTCCTTTCCCTCTTTTTTTCTCCCCCTCTTCTCCTTTCTCCAGCCCCTAGTCTCCTTTCTCCCGGTCTCCCTATACACTGTCCGTCCTCTCATAACAGACGCACAGACAGGACAAAAAAAAACAATATACAAGCAGAGCTCCAGATAAGCTGCGTATTTGCGTTTTTTATGCTATGAAAACGAGTAAAAACGCATGTATTATCAGATCAGAGTGTACACATTACGCATACATATTTCTGTGTTAGCAAACTTTCCAAATTCGGAACGTACTTGTATAGTCGTGTACATAACAATACATTTTTGTCTTTGAGAAATTCTCTGTAATTACTTCCCTTTAGCTTTATACTTTTCGAAGGAGAGAGCGTATACATCCGAGGGGTACCGAATGTTAGCCTTTCTAAGCATCGATGTCAAAAGAGATCTGATTGGATGTTTACGATAAATCATCCAATCGCGGTCAATACAAATAAATGCGGTTTACGTAATAAGTATGAACTAAAACGAAAGTAAATTTGGGAACATGTTGTTCGTTGAAAATGAGCAAGAACATGAATAAGCGCGAGCGCTACGGAAAATTCTATTCTTAGTTCCTGACACAGTTTCATCCGTGTCTAGTGACAGTATAGTTAAAGGAATCATTTATGACATCAAAACGGCTGTGAAAACTGCCAAAGTCGACGAGCAAAAAACTAAATATTTACAACATTTTATTAATAAACATGACACAATCGTGTCAAATAAAACAGAGATATACCTTTCACTTGCATCTTGTTTTTATTGAATAACACTTGTGTCAAACATAATTTTAAAAGTGTACATGTAAGCAATCTTTTCTGAAGTAGAGAGTACAACAGTGCAAAGGAAATATGCAAATACCCATCATTTTCAAAAGTAGGGGGTAATTACCCCCTTTGGACTTGAAAATTATCTGGAGCTCTGTACAAGTACATTCCGCAACTTCGTAGCTAATCTTCCAGTATCTGCAATACTGGTATAACCAGTATTTCCCAGAATCTTCCGGTATCTGCAATACTCATATTTTGGCAATAATGACCAGTATCTTCTACTTCTAGACTCTAGTATTGCAGATACTGGAAAATTCTGGAAGATACTGGGAAACTAGTATTTACCAGTATCTGTACCAGTATTGCAGATACTGGAAGATTCTGGTAAAATACTGGTATTGTACAATACTGGTAATAATACCAGTATTGCGGCCGGCTGCTTCATATTGTCCGAAATTTTTGATTGTATCAAAAAGCTGTAAAACGATAAAGCATCTGGAGAAGATGGTTTAATCAATGACTACATTAAATCCACTGCTCATCAATTCATAGATATATACGAAAAGCTATTTAATCTGATATTTGATTGTGGAATTATCCCTGAGAATTGGGCGATTGGCAAAATTAAACCTATTTACAAGAACAAGGGTGACTCAAGTGAACCTAAAAATTATAGACCCATTACGATATTAAGTTGCTTGGTGAAACTTTTTACATCTGTTCTGTGTAACAGACTTTGTACCTATTCGGAATACTTTGCTGTATTCACTAAATATTAAGCCATATGGCCACATCAAGCCATTCTTTTGTTGGCTTTGTACATTTGTTTTTCACAATACCTTGGCTTGTGTGTGTTTTTACTTTCTTACCAGTAATTAAGCTCATAAAAGACCGTCAGCACGGATAAAGGCATATAATTATTGTAATAATTAATGAAACATATAAATTTAATTAAATGCAGTCATCATTAATTAAATTTATAACTTTAATAAATAGGTTGATAAAAATATAATAAAACAAAAACAAAATATTCAAACAAAAACGAATCGTGGGAAGACATTTATAAACATTTGAATCACATAAAAAAAAAATTATACTGATTTAGTGGGAGCATTTTGACCTGTTACCATTTCTACATTTCTTGAAAAAAGTTTTGTGAGCTATATTACTGTAACTCATACTCCATGCAGATAATTTGTATAACAATAATTATTCATGTTCATTTATTTACATATTATGTATAATTTGTATCACATTTTATTGTGTAATTGGGCTATAGCCATATCCTGTTGATGAGTTTGTGCCAATAAAAGAATTTGAATTTGAATATGAATTTATAAATGAAAATTTTGCAGATGATTATTTTTATCAGTAAATATCAGTTGAAGGCATTCCTAGACAGAGGACGTCCATAAAAATCAGAAAGTTACATAGTAATCTATATAGATATGAAGTCCTAATTACAGTTGAAAATTGTATGCATTTCCCAATTTTAATTTGTTAAATACTGTGACATATTATTAGTCAGTGTACCTAACAATTCTGAGGACGGCTACATTATGAAAAAAATATTTCTCTATGTAAATTTGGCATCAAGATAAATCATTTTTCTTTTCATTGATATTGAACTTTAAAATAACAATAAGGCCAAAGAAAAATGATTGTCGGTTTCCCCTAACCCGACCGGGTCAAATTTTTACTGCCGGGTCGTTATATTTTATTACTAATAAATAAAATAAAATAAGATAAACACCGGCCGTGTGTCTTCTAACTCAGTGATATGGAGATTTTTGTTATCGTAAACAATTACAGTCGTGTCTTTTTCGATGTTTTTTCCACATGTCAAGGTCATTGATCTAGATCGCCAAAGCGCTTACGATATCGGTAAAATGACCATGATCTAAAGCGTGTACGTGTCACATACAGTATGTATAAAATGGCCACCGCCGGTGTGCCCAGTGAAACCATTCCAGTCTTCGAAATTAGTCAGTGGTACGGTGCCCGAGGCAAGTAAAATCGGTCTCTGGCTTGTAAAAATCCCAAAACTAGAAGTCCGCCTGGCTTGTGCATTTTTTGTCTGAGAAGTGGTAAGTTTTTTTGTTTCAGCTGTTGAAAGTTTTGTGAAGTTGCTGTTTCAATTATTTTTTAAATAAAGATTACAATTTTGCCCTCACGAGAAAGGAAAATTTGTAGTCGTGAATATCTCCATGTTTTGGAGAACCGCATATGCTATTGAATTGTACAGGCAAGTCCCGAGTCATTCGATAGAGAGGTTGTGAAATATTTACTTGGTCTTTGAAACGTTTGATGACACGTGCATTTTTTGTTGATATAAACATCCGATTTGACATTGAATAATTATTTTAACTAGGACAGACATCGGTTATGGCTTTTTCCATAAGATTTACCGAAGGTGTCCACCCAGGTAAAAAACTGCAGATGCTAAAGAGATCGGCAGAAGAAATTTATGATGCCAGTGCAGCGGTATTAACAAAAGGACTTGAATTTCAAACCAGCTGGATGAAGGATCGTCCCTGGTTATTTCATGACGAGGAAACAGACAGATAGATTTAATTTTTACGGTAGTATCACACATGTTCATGGACATAGATTATTCAACCTGAATGCGGTAAAACTAGAAACCTGGAAATTGTCTTCAATGCCTACATTGTTTCTATTAAACTTCATTAAAATAATAAAGTTGTTTTGATTATAAGAGCTTTGTCGTTCACTAGTAGTAGTTGTGACCTTTGTTTTTTGTGCATACAAATCAGCAGAACATGTGAAGTATGTCACAAAATTTCGTGCAAATAGTTTGTTCTAAAAATAACTTTAACAGGTAAGTAGCAGTATGGAAGCCCAATGGTGACCACAAAATTATGATTTACTATAAGTATATTTTTTAAGCTTTTCACATTCATTTTAACTGATCATATTGCTTTAAATGATACATGGAAGCTATAAATGAAATACACATATAATGCATTGCATTTTTTAAAACTATAATAATTGTATAATTTAATATTGTACACTTCCCTATCTCTTTATTCAAGATAGTGCTTAAATTCATATTTTGAATTATACTTGTGTACATGAAACCAACTTACACGTTTTATTTTCTTCTTTGATGAACATTGTTTAAAAACTTTGAAAACATAACAGGCCTCTACATTAACATATTTTTCAACTTGTCCCTTCGGACAGCTAACTAAAAAAAAGTACTTGTCCGTCTCAATCTTTTAGTTGTCTGAAAAAATTAATAAAAATTACAAAAACTAGATAATAATTATCCAGGGCTCCCACTACTTTCAAATTAGAGGGAGAAGTGACTTCTCTTTCAGAGAGCTCACAGGGAGAAGTGGGAGACAACAGAGAGAAGTGGGGAGACTTCTGGGAGAAGTCAATTGCGATTAATCGAAACATTGTTTCGCGACCTCCCTACTCAAATTTAGTAAATAGTTAAAGCTGCCTGAACTGATTTGTTCTGGATTTTTTTTATTCATAACTACCTTAAGGACATATATTCAATGTCACATTTTTATTTCTGTCTACCTTGATTGGAGTCTTGCATACCAGTGATTTTCATATGTACCCCCCCCCCCCCCCCCCCTTTCCTTTTGGAATATTTCTGTTTTGTGATCCAATACCACACAAATTGTAATAACTCATATTTGTGTTATATAAATCCTTGTTTCTGGTAAAAAAAAAAATATACCTAGATACTATATATACTAGTATCTAGGTATATTTTTTTTTTACCAGAAACATGTGCCTGTGATATAAATAAAGCAAAGTATTTTATTTAAATTCACAGAGAAATAAAAATTTTAGTGGATCTTTTCAACCAGATCAGGAAAAAGCTTGTAATATTTGTCCATTTCAAAGGTTTCAATATTTCCCAAAAGCCTAAATCAGGTCCTCTATCGTATTTTGCACAAAAGACAAGTTTAAATTTGGCGCCTAATTGATATCCGATAATTTTTACGTGTCCGTTCCGGAGTGATTCTTGTTCTTATATTTCAAATATTGATATTTCCGTTCTTTAAAGCGTTTCTGAGATTGCGACTAATTTTGTCAATGTCCTTGAACTTCATCAAAGCATGGAGTAACGATAAATGATATATAAATAAAACAGTTTTGATCTGGCGTTTCACTTTAGTTTTAATCAAAATAAATTATGGACAAATTGGAGATCAAACAGGGCTCTTCTATACAACAAACCCAGTATTTTATACCAGTGGAAATAGATTTGTCCATCGTACCGGCACGTTTGGGAATCTGATTTTTTCACTTGTCCCATCGGACAACCGTAATACAAGATCTACTTGTCAGTTTTCATTGGTATCGGACAAACGTTAATGTCGAGGCCTGCATAAGATGAACGGGAATCTCCAAGAAAGTCACGTGGCTTTGTTTACCAGAAAATGAAGAATCCATACGACACTTGGGTTTGGGATTGCAGCTTGGGGTCAAATATATTCCAGGGTTTGAAATTAGCGGTCGCCCACTCGCCAATGGCGAGTAAATTTCAGTGTGGGCCCTTAACAATCTCATCGTAGTCGTCCACTTGGCGAGTGAAAATTAGAAAAAATAAAATAGTGTAAATCTATATGTAATAATTCCTATTCACCAAGATCGAAATCCGAAAAATATTGAAATTTCCATCGATCGATTTTAAGCCCCGATGTTTTGTTTTGATATTAAACTGATATCTGCTTATATTACGCTTCGCTTTATGAACTAAGTAACGAAGTGTAGTAGCCCGGGAACCAGCTTATTTTGATGTATGCGAATCTTATCTATCTCCAGTTAAGGAGATCTACGGCTGTTCTATTTAACACCTCCGTATCAATTTTTGCATTAATTTTGCGTCATTTAAGGATTGAAATAAAGAAGTTAGTTGTTGTTGTAAAGGGATTTAGGTAACAAATAATTTTTTTAACAACGATGATTTCTCTGTTGTCTATATTGCACAAACCATGCCGTTTTCTGTTGAGTCATAATATTACGGAATTTTATAGTACGCTTTTTCCGATTTTGATTTTTAATTTTACATGTTCGTTCAAAATATCCGGTTGGCGAAATGTTTCGCCAAGACGATTTAGGTCAGTTCTTTTTGGGGAACTCTGGGCCTCTTAAAAGGCAAACTGAACAGAGAACACAATATTTTAGAGATTACGAAAAGTCCAAATGCTCTAGACAATTTTTAAAGGAATGGAAACAAAACCGTCCATGGTTAGTTGATACTGAAAGTGAAACTGGCATGGTTTGTTAATAAATAAATAAAATAAATAAATAAAGTTTTATTTAAAGTCGATACATATCACAACATACATATTGCAAAGAACAAAAAAAAATGAAAATTCATTTACTACAGGATGTACAAGCTACAAACATCCCCACCATATGTCAAGCTCTAAATCGCCCCGAAATTTGACTTTAACTATAAATTTCTGAAGTCAGTGTATTGGTGCATGTAAAATAATTTTATTTTGAGGAAAATGTTTTGGAAATTTGTTATCTTCTGTATTAAATTATAGTTTCTGAATGGCCAATTTTGCTGCCAGGAAATGGCCAGAATACAGGATTTTACACCATTTATCCCAGGGCTTCCGGGGGCCTTCAGCGGACCGCCTGCCGTAGGGCACCTTGCAAGCGAGGTGTCGGGCGAGCTATGCCCTAACAAGTTGTGTGGGCTACCAAAATTAATTTGGTGGGGGCCCACTTGGCCCCTAAAATATTTCCTTAGCTTCAAACCCTGTATTCCAGCCGGTGTAAATTGCAAGAATTAGGGAATCAGAAAAATAGGCCATTTTGTAAAACATATAATTAAAGAATAAATCTGACCTTGCCAGATTCATATTGCAGCGTACTAGAGAAATCCTCAAGTTGTTAAAACATGCAAGTGATGACGTCGGACAACAAAACGCATGCAGGATATTTACTTTTCCCGAAAGTCCATGAACTTATGTATCCACAATGTGTGTGGCTAGAGAAATAAATAGTGTTTGAAATAAAAAAAAACATTGAAAGAAGAACAACAAATTGAAGCTCGCCCCCAAATTTGAAAAATTACAATTTTTGTTCAGGCCAGCAAAATGAAATTTGGGCTTGTGGATTTTCATGGTTTACTGGCCCGGTTGGCTTGTGGTCTGAAAAGTTCTTAGTGAAGACTGCTATTCTGGCTGTTCATTTACAGAAATGTTCGCATTTATCAAACGAAATAAGAGTGATGCAAAATTGTTTGCATAGCAAAACCTTTATGATATATTTTCTGACCTTCACGGGAAAGATAACAAAACCCTAATTTACAATATCTCTTGAGAAAAGAGAAGAAAAAAAACCTGCTTGCCTGCCCTTAAAAATTTCCCTATGTTAGGGGAAACCAACAATCAATTTTACATGGCCTAACTATTAAATAGAATGTGAAAAAATTCAAAATGTACATACCCTACATTTTTTTTAATGTTTACATGTTTTATATCTGTGTAACACTGTCTGTACCTGGTATGGA
This sequence comes from Bathymodiolus brooksi, assembly GCA_963680875.1. Classification (NCBI taxonomy): domain Eukaryota; kingdom Metazoa; phylum Mollusca; class Bivalvia; order Mytilida; family Modiolidae; genus Bathymodiolus; species Bathymodiolus brooksi. The sequence continues at coordinate 58,697,601 of OY804577.1, forward strand.
GGGTTGGAATTCAAAAATTGGGGCAAAATGTCATTGATGGATATGATATTTGGTATGTGGGAGCTTACTGGAGCAGACAATGTTTACATTAGGAACCACTATGGGTGTGCAGACTTACAATACTTATCAATATGCTTCTTTTTGTTGATGTTGTTGATCATTTTCAGCAGTTGTGTTTACGCGAAATTCCGTGTTTTTCACGCAAACTTATTGACAATCACGAAAATTTTCAGTGTCCAGTGTTTTTTCCCCACGCATATCGACCAGTTTTGACATTTCCTTTCTCACAACAAACGGACATTTTTTCGTTTCCGTTCGGTAGATATATTTTTTTATAAATAATCCGAAGAACTGTTCTGATTGGCTTAACTTGGGCTCGGGTCTTGTATTCTCAGATAGCATGGCTTCAAAGTCAATATAAAGGTCGCTGTTTGACTTTATGAAAATGGGAAATGATGATAACCAAGGAAAGTCTCAGAACAGTCATGACGTTCACACGTCTCTCAATCATGTGCGCTCTGATCAGTTTACGTTACTATTTGATTTTTGTTAATTCTTTGATGTTTTTCTACCTGTTCGATTATTAAAGATTTATAATTATTTTAAAATGGTCCCTTTAGTTTTCCTAATTGTCCAATCAGATTCACAGAACAAATCATATGACCTTCACCTGTTGTGAACATACTTACCTGTAGATATAAATAGACAGAAATGGAATACACATTAAATAGTATAGACATGTTTAGCTTTAATGTGTCTCGTTTGCACTTCAAAAGTAACATTTTGAGGGGTAATTATGAATTAACAGAAATCACGCCAGGTATAAACTAGTATATATCTACGTGCAAGTGGAATTTTGCTGGATCTGTGTTTTTCTCGCGCATAAATTCAAAACCTACCTCGACCACTGCATTTTGTTTGCTTTTAGGATGCTTTTGAACATATATTAAATACATTTGTATGATACATTATTGTTGTAATTTCGGCTTGAGAATATAAAAATATATTGATTGATTGGTGTTTTAACGCCAATTTTAGTAGTTTCAGCTATATCATGGCGTGAACAATTGTGATGTTAACTTAAGACACCTCTACAAGATCCTTAAATATAAAGCATACATATAAAACATATGTGCAAATAAAAAAACATTTGAGTACCAAAACGACCAAGACAAATTGACCTATAAATTTGAGTCGTCCAGTACAAATGACCTATACCGTATTTTTGTGTCTATTAAGCACACCCCCTTTCCTCCCTAAAAAATCTGGGGAATATTCTAGTTCCTATCTATAGAACGGAGGGAGATTCAGTAAAACATTCACGGCAGAAATCCTCGTTCAAACGACAAAATACTGCTTACCACAGATCACGTATTTGTTAATCCATGTATTTTTGATAAATTTTAGACAGGGAAATGTTTTTAGATTTGTTATAAGAGTTTAAACCGATTATTCTACATGTTGCAAGCGAAAATTAGCTGTTTTGTGAATGCAGGAAATTTATCGGTAATGTTTAATTTGAAAACAAGTTCAAAATGGCAATGAAAATGATACAGATGGAGCAGTTGATTTTTTTGTCATTCTTTTTACGTGAATTATGGTGGTCAATACCGTGATTTCATGAATCCGACTTGAACCCTTGTACAACATATACAATGTATATTAGTTTAACTATCTTTCTTTTCAGATCTGGTATTGCATTTTATTTTCACTTATTTTCCACAGTTCAGGACACTGTAAGGCCAAAAAAAAAATATGTGTGTTTATGGTCACATGTCAAAAAAAATCTACGGTCGGTCGGCATTAAATTTTTTTTTTTAAACTATCGGCAAAACCGGAAATAGTCGTTTCCGGGATCCGATTCCGGTATTTCATTTTCTAAATTTCCGGTAAGCCGTCATTTGTTGAAGCTCTTTTATGACGAGAATACGCAGTTTTTCTACCTTCTTTGCTCTCAATTTCGACAAAAAGCTAGCGGTTGAATAAATAAAACATTGCTGCTGATTAAACAACATATAACATATATGAATATAAGTAGATATGCGAATATTGACAAGTTTGTCAATATCCGATATATATTTTTACTAGCCCATCTGGCATACAGCTGATTATTTCAGCTAGCCCAAATGTGGAAATTACTAGCCCCGGGCGTCAGGCTAGGGGATTTATTAACCCCTGAGTGTTAATTCATCAAATAATGAACCGTTCATGTGATCAAAGATCGAGAATATTTACATACCTTTCAAAAAGGCAATGAACAAGCAATAAATATAATTTTTATGCAATTTTATATTAAATAACACATATATAATGAACACAATTAATGTTATTTTAACATTAATTCATCGATCATTGGGAATATTGCCGTCAAAGCTATGCTACCGGCAACTCTGCGTGACCTGAAAAAAAGTGTCTTGATACTTGCTCTTATGCATAAAACGCACCCCACCTACAAATTATCATTTTAAAGCATATACGTACCAAAAATAGGTAATTGGTTTTTTTGTCAGTTCAAGACATGTGCCCTTGATGCTAAAAAGGCCAGCTGAAGCCCTGTGACATTTTATTGACAAAAATGTTAAATTTGCTTCAAATTAGAATCTCATCTGAACTACATCATTCATCTGCACTCAATAAATCCTTCAATATGCTGATAATAATCTTTGTATTATGTGCTGGCACTTCTAGGGGATTATAATGCAACTGTAAATGAAAATACATGTAGGTAAGGTTGAGCGGTACATGTGACAACAAGTGCAAATTTGACGTTAAGAATTATTTAAAAAAAAAAAGAATTGTTTATAATCTATTTAAAGTAAAATAATCCATTTTCATGAAAAAAATTCAATAGCAGACTGTCATTTAAAAAGTGGTGAATATGAAATTGGACTGTTTCTTGTGGTTTATTTTTGCTTTTATCTTATTTTTCCAAGATATTACAAAAGAGATAAAGAGGCTAAAGATGCAGAAGGACAGCTACAAGGGTTACAGAAAGAATTGGCAGATTTGGAAGGGAAGTTGGCTGTATCTGAACAACAGAGAAAACACTGGGAAAGGGAGTACAATGTAAAATATGTTTTGTTCTATGAAAATTTAACAGAATTTCTATGTAAAATTCAATGCAATATATAATATAAAAAATAGCATCATTGATTTTAAATAAAATGTGAGATGAAGTTGAATTATTTTGTACTGAAATGCATGTCTTACTTGTTAACACATCTTTTGTAACCACACATGTTATTATAATGTATATGTAAGTTAAAGTTGCAAGGGTAACTGTTTTGAATTGTTGGCTTCATTTAAGAATTGAATGCATTTTTTTGTAGTTTTATTGGCATGTAAGCTATTTTTCATTGATTATCATTGATCTTATTTTCTAACGAGAATCAAGTATGTAAAAATGAAACTTGATGTTGTTGTTTTTTCTCTAGAAAATAAAAGGTGATATTTCTGGTCTGGAAAGACAGCTTGCTACAAGTAAAAAGCAGTTGGAGGAAGAGACTCTTTCTAGAGTTGATCTACAGAACAGACTGCAAACCATGAAGGAAGAGTTGACTTTCAAAAGTCAAATGCATGAACAGGTACAGTATTTGTAAATTAAAACAAGGTATACTATTTTAGTGTAAAAATGTGTATGCTTGAGCAAAATAGAAATTACTTGAACCAATGGTCAGCTGAGAAAAGCTAGGAAATGTTCTTGAAATTATTATTTTTCAATTTTTGGGGGAAAAAGATTGCTTTAATACAAAAAAAAACTGGCTAAATATATTAAAAACAAGTTTGAAAAATACACATTTTTATATGTTCAACACATTATTTTGGTCAACAAAATACAGTGTCCACACTTGCTTATGTTCAACTTTCCCTTGTCACTGTACTCTGCAGTCGTATCATGCTTCGCTCTGCGTAGCCCTTTACTATATTATTATACCCCCCGCAAACAGTTTGGGGGGGGGGGGGGGGGTATATAAGAATCTGCTTGCATGTCTGTCCGGACCAACTTCCACATCTTTTGTCTGATTTCCACCAAACTTTGTGGAATTTAAGATCATGATGTGTGAACTTTGCAATATAAAGGATTTTATTGTCCATTGAGCTTTACCCCTGTTATGCCTCTTTGGACTTAGAAATTTTGAGACAATTCAGTATGCACTTTGTCATCGCAAATTCTCCTACATGATTAATCAGAAGTTCATGAAACTTTGTACATTGCAAGATCCTAATATGAAGATGTGATTATTAGTAGTATATCCTGGTCCATCAAGTTTGCCCAGAATTATGAGTCTAAAAGTTGTGTTCCAAATATGTTTTGGCTCAATTAAGATGATGGGGACGTGAGGAGTATTAGTCCCGCATAGCGGACAGTTAAGTTATTCCATTTATGTATCAATGCGGGACTCCTGCGTCCAGCAGTACCTCTAGTTAATTATTAATGAGTATTTGTTATATAATTATTTGCATGTTTGGAAATTTTATGAAAGTATGACTTTCCAATCTCTCTAACATATTGAAATATAACCAGGGTTACAACTTTTGAGCTTTTGCCATCACATGCCGGGACATGGCGTCTGTCGTCGGTTAACTTTTCACATTTTAATCTTCTCCTCTGAAACCCCTTAGCCAAATGAACTGAAACTTGGTAGGAAGCATCTATGGGAGGTCCTCTGTAAAGATTGCACATTTTGTCCCGATCCGTTAACAAATGGCCGCCACAGGCAATTCTTGTTTCTGATTGGCTGATTTTAAACAAATCTTCTCCTCTGAAACCGCTTGGCCAAATGAACTGAAACTTGATAGGAAGCATCTATGGAAGGTTCTTTATTAAGAATGCTCATTTCGTCCCGATCCGTATACCAACATGGCCACCATAGGTAATTCTTGTTTCTGATTGGTCGGTTTAAAAAAAGTCGTCTCCTCTAACCGAGTAGCCAAATGAACTGAAATTTGGTAGGAAGCACCTATGCAAGATTCTGTATCAAGTTTCCTCAAAACAGAATGAAAGGTGAGCGACACAGGCTCAGCCCACTGAGCTTCTAGTGTATTTTGTTGAACTTATCCAAATTTTGTCAAATACATTATGTTTTATACTTATGCAAATCTTTATCAAATCAACAACATTCAATATAGCCTAAAATTTATGGTTTGGTTGGTTTATGGTGTTTGACACCACTTTCAACAATATTTCATTTGTATCATGGCGATCAGTTTTATTGGTGGAGGAAATGTGAGTACCCGGAGAAAACCTCCAACCTGTCACAAGTCACTAACAAACATTATCCCATAATGTTGTATCGAGTACACCTCGCCATGAACAGGGTTCAAACTCACAACTTTAGTGGTGATAGGCACTGATTGCACAGGTAGTTGTAAATCCAACTACCATACGACCACGATGGACCCTTTAAAATATATGTAGTAGTTATAGTTTTATCTTTTTAGGAATTGAATGAGACTAGGATAAGAACAACACAGGAAATAGAGGAAGTAGACTCCAGCGTAAGAATTGACTATGAAACCAGACTTGCAGATGCCTTAAGACAACTCAGAGAAGAAAGCGATGAAAAACTATTACAAGGAAAAGTAGAATTTGAGTCCATTTATGAAAGAAGGGTTTGTAAATATTTGTGTTTTCGACATTGTCAAAATATCTTTTCTTGATTGTATTTAAGTAAAGTTGAGTTAGGAAGTGGTGTGTTTTGCACTTTGCAGAGGTCAAGTTTTGCATGCTCCATTATATCTACCCATGTGGTCAGATAATCTTCCATGATTACATCCTGGATTACTAGATATAAATACACAATAACCAAACTACACTGTGAAGGCTCACACAAGGCCTAAGATAGCATTTTATTTGTTTGGCATTGCCGCCCGACCCGCTGAAAAACTTGCCGCCCAAATTATTTTATTTGCGTTTCAGACAATATTTTTTTTATTAAGAAAATCGGAATCGTGCCTGAATTTCAGTCGTGTCCACGGAGTTTGTTCTGGGCTTTATTTATATCAAATCTATATTGAGAGCAAACGTTTAAACGACATAGAATAGAAAATGGTCTGCTGAAGCAAAAATAATGTCGAAGAGGCCAGCAGTGGAAAGCATCCTCCTATGGTGCAATGCATCAGTTAAGGAGGGGGGGGGGGGTGAACAGAAAATGTTTTTTTATGAAAATAGAATTTGATTTTTGCTGTTCTTTATGTTGCATTAAATTTGATTCTTTAATGTCATGTCTTCCTCTGTGTTCCTGTGAATAAGCAGTCTGAAAATATAAAGCTTTCAAATGTAAAAAAGAAAAAAGAAAAAAAAAATCCCTACCTACCTACCCACCTGCTGATAGTGTGGGTCAGCAATGCCAAACAAACAATATTTTAAGGGTGGCCCAATGCACTGTATATTCATACTATATATCGGTCTGTACCAAAAATGTTTTGACAAACTAGTCCAAAGGGCATTTTAGGAGATTTTTTTTCTCCATTTGTTTATGTAGCCTGAACCAATTTGTACTATTCCAGGCCTTTCAATAAGGGGCAGTACCAGGTACTTTTACCTGCCTAAAAGAGTCTGGTACCTCCTGTTTTTAAAGAGGGTTGTATAAGATATTCATGAAAATTGTTCAAATTTTAATAAAAAGTACCACCTGTAAATAGTGAAGTAGTGGCAGACTTAAAAAATATTGAAAACCCTGCTATTCTGGGGCTATACAGATTGGCTTCGATAAAAAAAAAGATAGTGGAAAAGCAAGGTAATTAATTATTTGGAAAAAATTGTTGTCGCTTTGTAATGCTGTATAGTTCACCAATCAATGATTTGGTAACTTATCGTGTATTGTGAACCCCTCAAAAGTTAATTACCGCTGAATTTTTAAAGTCTAGAATGAAAACTTATCAATAAAACCAGTAAACAGATACGATGGGATTAACTGTGAGTGCCCACTGACTGCGTTAGTTAGGTGACCATTTATTTGAGTTAAAATAGCACGTAAATCCGGTCAGGAAAGCTTTTAATTGGCCATTTACAGCAGGTGACTGATAATTCAAGGTGACCGTTGGCAAAGTTGGCTATGTCTTTTAATGCTTTTTTTTTTATCAGATTGAAGATTTGCAGTCACAACTGGAAAGGACCATGAATGACTCGACTGCTCATAACCTTGATGCTTACGCATATCGTAGACAGGTTGATGAACTCAATGCCGATTTGGCAAGACTTAGAGATCAGGTAAATTATAGTCTACAGGGGTCTCACTACTTCCAAATTAGAAAGAGAAGTGACTTCTCTTTCAGAGAGCTCACAGGGAGAAGTGGACTTCTGGATGTAGTAAAGTTTTTAATCCAAACATCGCTTCATGCCCATGCTGAAGTCATCCTGTCCAAATTTAATAAATAGTTCAAAAGAAGTTAATTTGCTTTTCAGTCTTCACGAAGTGTGTCAGTCCGTCGGTCAAAACCGATAAAATCCGACAGGGACCGGTAAAATGTCAAATATCGTCGGTCCAAAAGTCCAACATTGTTTCAGACTTAAGCTGATACCAGAAATCGTAGCTCTGCACAGATGAATGCCGTGTTGGGCTTTAAATTTGTTGAATGTGCGATTTCCGGGAAAAAAGTTGACACAGAGGACTCTGAAAGTGATACAAATTAACGGTCACCCAGTTGGTGATTAAAATTTATTCCACTGCCAATAGAGTTTCTAGAACGGCATTAATTTCAGTTTTCAGTTTTTTTAAAATGTCAGGCAGACTTGAAATTTGTTTATTTATTCTGTCAGACTGGTAATGAATCGGAACTTCGTATTGTAGGCATCCTTTAGTATGACCGAGCACTTGCAATTACGTGGAGCACAAAAACTGAAATATATCACCGAACACAGAAATAAATGACTTCCACACTCCCCGAGAATCAATGATTGCATATGTTTAATTGAATTTGTTTTGAGATGCATATATATTGAAGATGGCAACAGATTCATGCTCTCAATTGACATTGATGATGTAAAATTCGCAACCGGATCGGACAATTAGATACAGATTGTTGGTTACATCAGCCTTATCTTTTTAGATAACATACAGAAGAACATTTAATTGAAAAATATTTGCATGAAAATTTATTGATACTAGTAACCAAAGCTAAAGTGAATAACTTGTCAATTTGTATTTCAATTGCAAATGTAAATTTTAGTGTATATTTATTTTCCATTAATGTCTTAAAATTTTCCAAAAAGATGTGTATTGGATACTTAATAGTTCATTTTTTTTTTACCATACTGCAGAATATATTTTCAAATTTATAAACTTATGAAATAAATATTATTTGCTACCTTTTACTCGATTACAAATAAGAATACAATATCTGTATACACATACAGCATACAGTAAAAGGAATAAGTAAACACAGATATTTACATATATTTAGTTACATTCACTGGAAACTATGCACTACTGGATATGTATGGCGACTGACATTACTTTGCTCGTGAACAATCACATAAAGGCTGTGTACTAAATTGCTATCAAACATCATTAAAAAAAAATTTATATATAATATCAATTTTTATTATTAGGTCTGGTAAATTTGCCTTCGGTCCAGTGAAACTAGTTTTTCAACTGGACAGAATGTCCAATGAATCCTCAGACAACTTCGCGAAGACTGGCTTTTAATTGTCTTTGATTGGACATAATTCCGTAAGGTGCATCTAGTTAAAATCACAAATTTTATATTTATTATTTATCTCTTGTATGATTGTGAATTTTTATATGTAGAACCCCCTTTACCAGACATTCTCCTAACATGAAACACTCGTAGACATATTTCCCGTAATTGGGGCGAGTTGAGTATATGTAACAACACAGAAAAACTAGATCATATTTCTGTACTTCAGAAACTTTAAAGTTTAAATTGATTAAAATGTTGAACATAATATAATTATTTAGAACATCATGTTAGAGTCGAGAGTAAAAGACCTTGAGAAACAGTTGTCTAGAGAGCAGGAAGACTTTTTGGAAAAACTGGCCCAGAAAGACCAAGATTTTCAGAGCCTGCAAGAAAGTCTAAACGAACTGACAGGGGAATACAGCGAATTGTTGGAAATCAAGATCAAATTAGACATTGAAATTGAACATTACAGAAAACTATTGGAGGGAGAAGAAGAAAGGTATTAATAATACATGGTACATACCCAATGCTAAAAATGATGGGTATTGGTTGTATGGTAGTTGCAACTACCTGTGCAATCAGTGTCTATCACTAAAGTTGTGAGTTGAAATCCCGCTGTTGGCGAGGTGTACTCGATACAACATTATGTGATCAAGTTTGTCAGTGACTTGCGACAGGTCTTTGGTTTTCTCGAGGTACTCCTGTTTCCTCCACCTATATAACTGACAAAATTGTTGAAAGCGGCGTTAAAGACCCTAACCCAAATGCTCATTACGTGAATCAGGGAAACAGCAAACCAACATCTTATTTTTTAGCTCACCTGACCCAAATTGTCACCACTGAGCGTCCGTTGTCTGTCGTTCGTCCGTCCGTTAACTTTTCACATTTTAATCAACTCCTCTGAAGCCACCGGGCCAATTTTAACCAAACTTTGGTGGAATGGTCCTTGGATGGCCCCCTTCCAAAATTGTGTCCGGTGATCCCGACTTCCAACCAAGATGACCGCCAAACTAAAAATAAAAAAAGGGGGAATGAAATTTTAATTGTCCATTGCTGCTTTAGTATAAGTCAAAATGAGCTCGAATTTTAACTGCAGCTACATGGCAAGGAGTAGTTTACATATATTCCGGGTTTTTTTGTGTGAAATTTTTCTTTCAGCCGATTTATACCGATTATGCAAATTAGGCATATTTTGATAAAAGATCACATTTAAATCTTCTCCTCTGAAACCGCAGAACCAAATTACACTAAACCTGGCAGGGATGGTCCTTGCGTGGGTCCCTTTCAAAATTGTGTCCGACAGCCCTGCCCTTCATTCAAGATGGCTGCTGTTACTAAAAATAGAAATTTCTTCAATTGTCCATTGCTGCTTTAGTATAAACCAAAATGAGCTCCAATTTTAACTGCAGCTACATGGCAATGAGTAGTTTAACATATATATATTCCGGGCTTTTCTGTGAAATTTTTCTTTCAGCCGATTTATACCGATTATGCAAATTAGGCATATTTTGATAAAAGATCACATTTAAATCTTTTCCTCTGAAACCGCTGAACCAAATTAAACCAAACCTGGCAGGGATAGTCCTTGGGTAGTCCCATTTCAAAATTGTGTCCGACAGCTCCACCCTCCATTCAAGATGGCTGCTGTTACTGAAAATAGAAATTTCTTCAATTATCCATTGCTGCTTTATTATAAATCAAAATGAGTTCAAATTTTAACTGCAGCTACATGACAATGAGTAGATTAATATATATATTCTGGGTTTTTCTGTAAAAAAAATTCTTTCAGCCGATTTATACTGATTATACAAATTAGACATATTTTGATAAAAGATCACATTTAAATCTTCTCCTCTGAAACCGCTGAACCAAATTAAAGCAAATTTGGCTGGGATGGTCCTTGGGTGGTGGTCCCCTTTCAATATTGTGTCCGACAGCCCCGCCCTCCATTCAAAATGGCTGCTGTTACTAAAAATAGAAATTTCTTTAGTTGTCAATTTCTGCTTTATTACAAATCAAAATGAACTCAAATTTTATCAGCAACTATATGGTAATGAGTAGTTTAACATTTATTCTGGGGTTTTCTGCGAGATTTTTTCAGCCAGTTTATTCCGTTTAGGAATATTATGAGATAAAAATCACATCAAAATCTTTTGCTCAGAAATTTGAGTTGAAATGATCTTTGGGTGGCCCACTTTCAAAATTATGTGTAACACCCCCATTTTCTATCAATTTTAGATGTCAAATTGAAAACCAGGTGAGCGATTACAGGCTCCTGGGAGCCTCTAGTTTTAATTTATTGAGCATTTTTTATACCTCAATTCAAGACTTCTGTCCAGATTTCTTCTGTAATTAACCTGAAATTTATATTTTTGAGAAGATTGTATGCTTGCTTAATAAGGTTAAAAGTAACTATGTCATAACATTTTTCTGAAAGGTCAAGTGTGAGAATTAAAGAAAAATTAGTTTTTTGTACATTGCTCTTTAGGTTTTAATATCATATGTATGATCATGGTCATATCAAATCTTATTTCTGGTAGTAGAAAGTCTTCTTAAGCAAGTTTTTAAGTTCCATGTTCAAGATTTTAAACAGAGATCTCAAAAACCAGTCAGAGTGATGGAGTTACAGTTGAAGGCATCAGGGTCTATGGTGTCGGAGATCTGGAGTTCTTAAGTTAAATATATGGGAGGATTTAACCAATCTCACTTAGAACTAATAAATTATCAATAGAAATGTGATTGCAATTTGATTTAAAGCATCATGATATCTAGATTCATATTTATTCACAAGAAGCTCTTGGTATCGGCTGCATTGGTCCAAATCCTTGGACTGGGGACCATATTTAATTTATTATCGTCAATTTAATTAAAAATTTTCAGATTGAATTTGAGTGCAACAAGTTCAGCATCATCTTTTTCAAGCACACCTAGAGGAATGAAAAGAAAGCGTGTTGCTTTATCTGAACAGGTTCGGGAGTTCGGAGAAACATCCAGTGGACTATCCTCCTCCTCTCAGGCCACTGGCAATGTTGTGGTCAGTGACTTGGATGCTGATGGCACCTATGTAAAACTTAAGAACAATTCTGATGAGGTATGACATAATTGATCAGGGAGAAGTGTAAAAAAGTATATTTTAGTCTGCCACATCCAGTCAAATTTTTATTCTAACGGTCACCTTTGTGACAATAGAAAAATGACCGCTTAAGACAGTTGAACATTTATCGGGGTTCTCAATGTATCTCGGCTTTGGCGCCAGCTGGAAATCCAACAATTATGAAAATAATTCTTTATTTTGAAAATTATTTTTCATACATGAAAACGACTTGCATGTTTTTCTGATTTACAGAATGATCATGTTGATTTGATTTCTCCCCGAAGCATTTGACCTATATGATTATGTTCCCTGTAGAAATAAACATCTGTGGTGATTGCGGATTTATTGTCAGTAACTGGTTTTATTATAACATTTTCAAAACTTCCGATTGTCTAGGACTGATAGGTTGATTGATTGCTTGCTATTTAGCATTCAAGGGAGCAGTATATCAGCTATATTCATGACGAGAACAAGTTTATTAATTAGGGAATAACTATTGTATTTGAAGTGTTGCCGACGTAAATCATCATCTGTTTTGCTGTCACAAATTGCATTTTCCTGGCGACTCGTGGGCAGTCAAACCTACCCATGCCATCCACTTCTATCCAGCAGTCACCTGTATTAAAAGATCACTTATTTCTTGTCCTGTCATAGAAAATTTCATATGAATTGAACCTCTTTTAAGAGGTCACCTGTTTTATAAGATCACAAATCTTTGTTCCAAAGGTGACCTCTTAGCACAGGTTTGACTGTAATTGGAGGCTATATTAATGCTGAAGCTATCAAATTATTATTTTTTGCAAAGGATATTCCAATTGGAGGATGGCAGCTAAAATTAAAACATTCAGATGATACAGATGCAGATGAGGTAGCTCATTACAAGTTTCACAGAAGCTTACAGCTTAAAGCTGGACAAACATGCACAGTAAGATATTTTATTATTGTAACAACTTTTTTTATCCCCAATAAAAAAAAAATAGGAAACACAGTTGCTATGTCATATACATGTACAGGGCTCTACAATGCAACTAAGTTACTTTTGTAAAATGCGAGTAAAAATTCTGTATTGATCGCCAGACGGCGAGTTGATATTTTGGGAACATTTTCATTCCATCAACGATTTTTCATTTTAAAATCCGACTTTGATTTTCTGGTCTTTTAAACCACACAATTGACTCAGACATAAAAGTTTTAAATCATGTACTGTTGGAATTGATTTTTTTTTGTTTATATTAAAAGTTGCCAATATTCGATGTTTTATACTAATAAAATGTTCTGAACAAAAAGCCAGGTTTAAAAAATATGTTATAATGTCGTAATTTGTGAAAAAGAATTTGAATGTCTGTTGGTGAAATCATCATTAACACGGCCTAATTATAAGTCGGTTGCTTTTCCAAAGTTTGCCGAACACTGATAATTGCTATAAATAACCAGGAAGCATGTTGCATGTAAATTCGTTACAATTAATATAATTTAAGAAATATATCTATGAAATTGGATCCCGGGGTAATCAGTTAATATTATATAATGGCATTTAGTAAGAATGACACTTAACCCTTACTATGCTAAACGCGACATATGTCGTGCAGACATTAATGACCATGACTGCTGATCGCGACATATGTCATTTTTATTGCCGGTATTTTGAAGTGATCGAATCGCAATCTCAAAAGTTCGGAATGCCTCGAAATTTATCGTTAATGTATAGTAAAGTGATTCAGGTCGGGTTTGCGTTTGAAATCTAGGTAAGTTGTATGTAAAAGTACAGCAGAAAAAGGAAAATATGAACTGAGGTAAACTGCATGGCATCAAAATGGCGGACAGTGATGAATCAGAAATTGATGATGATGAATTTATTAAAATATTCGAAGATTCGGATGACGAGAACGAATTTGAAGGCTTTGGACCTGAAGACCTAATACCAGATTATGAGATTTTAAGAGAAATTGACTTACAACCGTCATTAAAGGATAGAAATGTTCAACAAGATGACGACTTCGGTTGTCTTCGAGATGATTCTCCACCGCTATGTGCACCATTTACCACAACGCTAGAGCTGAAGAATATGTAACTGGCGGAAGACCCTAAACCTATTTTCTTTTTTAATTTATTATTTAGACGATATGTGGGCTTTGATTACGACACAGACAAATCTATAAGTGCAAAAAGCGTGAAAAAATGATTGAAAGTAATAAAAACAAAACAAATTTTCAGGTAATAATCTTTATTGCGTCAACCTGGCTTACCTGTAATACCTGTCAAATTGTTACAAGATATACATATATTGATTGACCAACATTCATTCATTAAATGCAGAAGAGAAAAACAACTTATATCAATATATTTCTGTATTTAAACAGTTGTAAAACAAAATATTACATTTTTCACCTTTTACCTATATTTTACCTGAAAATACAGGTGTCAAATTACAAAATACCATTGCATAAAGTAAACATTTGGAAAGGTCGCTGTTTGGAGAATAATTTTCATAAAAAATAAAGAAGTTATTGCAGTTTTAAGATACTATATCTTTGTTCTCCTTTGAAACAAAAAGAATGCAGCAGCAGCAGAAATAGTGCTTCTTTTTTATGTAGCGTAGTAAGGGTTAAAATCGGAAATACGCGATGAAATCAATAAGAACAAACCCAAACTCTGCAAAGGGGTCCGATAAAAGTAAATTGTAAACAAATTGTATTGCATATTATTGACAACACTTGAGTTGACTTGATTATATTTTTTTAGAAAAAAAAACAGACATGAGGCCACCCTTAAAATATTGTTTGTTTGGCATTGCCGACCCACACTATCAGCAGGTGGGTAGGTAGGAAGAGAATTTTTTTTTTTTTTTTTTTTACATTTGAAAGCTTTATATTTTCAGTCTTCTAAAAGGTCTTTCAGAACGTCCTCCCATGTTTCGTCCATAGAATAACTGAAGATCTTATTTTTGATAAAATGTTCACCCCCCTTAACTGATGCATTGCACCATAGAGGGATGCTTTCCACTGCCGGCCTCTTCGACATTATTTTCGTTTCAGCAGACCATTTTCTATGTCGTTTAAACGTTTGCTCTCAATACAGTGTACATCAAGCGCTTTTACGATCAAGATTTGAAATAAATAAAGCTCGGAACAAACTCTGCGGACACACAAATAAAATAATTTGGGCGGCAAGTTTTTCAGTGGGTCGGGCGGCAATGCCAAACAAATAAAATTTTATTTTAGGCCTGAAGTTCATTATTTTAGTCTCTAATTTAAAAGGGATATCACCTAGTGTTTTCTCCTGAAGAAAAGAATAAATAAAAACCTACGATGCAATTCTACTGTCAAAATACGATTCGGCCGAAAAAAGATACTAAATTATGCTTACCGTATACGTGTTGAAAAATGGAGTAGGTCGGTATAACATCTTTTTTTAATTTTTACACAAAGCTTGCTAAATCCTCCTTTTTGTGTCGTTTTCGTATAGAATCCGTCAATGTTTTTGTTCTTCCACGATTCGATTTGAGCATGTTTTCTTCATCAACAAACAATTTCGCACATGCGCAAACGCTTTCCCGAATGAGTTCACTGTCAGGTCGTATGAATATTGCACGGGTCAACATTGAAATTTTACTGGATACAAGAAAATCAAACAGCGACGTATTTCCTTTGTTCTAAGCTATTTAAGTATGATATTATGATTTTTTTTTTAACTGCAATTAGTATAAAACATCGAATATTGGCAACTTTTAATAAAATTTAAAAAATCAATTCTGGCAACCTGTATGCCTTTAACGCTTGCAAGTGACCATGATAAGCAAGAATCAAAAACCTTCATACACACAAAATATTTTGCTAATAATAAACCGGTTGAATTAACTTATCATAAAGCTGGCCTGTTAATGCAATATCCACGGAAGTATCAAGCCAAAAAAGTGATGAAGTTTCGGGTTCTAAAGGTGGAAAGTGCAAATTCCACGATGTCTTGAAGTCAAAGTTTTCGTGGCTCATTTATGATTCCAGTAACAACGTTAATTATGTAGTGTGATGTTTGCAGAAAGGCAGGCCCAGATATTGCTGGCAAAACCGAATTTGTTACTGTAAAAAAAGTTTAAATGTGAGTCTTGTTTTTCTTAATAAAAGTCTGAAACATGAAAAATGTTTCAATATAATTTCAGCAAAAGCCCATTCCTCAACTAAGCGTGTTCTGTCTCATTCAGGGGATTAATAATTATGTACAAATAAATACATATTGAATTTATATCTTTATTAATCTGGCAAGTAACATACTATTGTTGGTGAGTAAAAAATGTTTCCTTACTAGCCATTGGCTAGTGGGAGCTGGTATGATTTGTAGAGCCCTGATGTATGTCACTCTGCACACTGTTAATCCTTAGTCATTGTAGTGAATAATTCATTGGCAGATAACTACCAATCTGTTATAGATAACATGAATAAATATTTAATTCTGTGTTAGCAATAGAAGGTTGTTGCCAAATGTGGATATTTTATTTTCATAACAAATAAAGAAATTTTGCAACACCTTAAAAGTTTTAGAATTTGAGCGTGTTCCACAAAAATGTTGGAACTAATTTTTACCCTAACGTAGGGATAGAACTGGTTTTCAGATTCGTATTAGTAGTGTTAACTCCCAACTGCAAGATGAATCTATGATGTCAAGTCTGCCCATGGTTGGGTAAAATTAGCTTCACATTTTTCATTACATGCTCACTGAATGGCATCCATTTTAAAAATGGCATCATAAACTTATTGATGTCTGTATTGATAAAATCATTTTAAATCAACCTGATCAATAACACATAATTGACAGTATATATGTATATGGCCGAGCAAAGATTTATTTGTTAAGAGTATACACATTTTTTATGGGCATCCATGAATTTGGTATATACCAGGATTTACAATTTGTATGGAATGTTTTATGGCTGTAAAAGATCAAAATTGTATTAAACCATTGGTATTTTTGCTGATTATGACGGCAAACTATATGAAGATCGATTAGAAATGTTAAAATCTGAATTATCATTAATTTTGTATATTTAATAGGTATGGAGTGCTGGTGTTGGAAAGACACACTCACCACCTAGTGATCTGGTGATGAAGGGACAAAAATGGTTGCCCCATAAAGAGTTGATGAAGGCAGAACTTATCAATTCTGATGGAGATGTAAGTTTGTATATCATTCAATGCCAATTTTGTATACACAAAAATATTTTAATGTCAATTGCATATTTATATTCTTCATATTACTAGTATATGTAATTGATATTTTTATACCCCCCGCAAACAAAGTTTGGAGGGGTATATAGGAATCACCCTGTCTGTCTGTCCGTCCATGTACCTTGTAATCGCAACTCCTCCTAAACGGCTTATTGGATTTTTATGAAACTTTACACATTTGTAGTACACTACCTGCAGATGTGCATGAAGGAATATGGTTGCTGTCCAAAATTTAAAAGGGGAGGTAATTCAACTTATACTTTCACGAAAAGGGGGGGGGGGGGCATGTACCTTGTAAGCGCAACTCCTACTAAACTGCTTATTGAATTTTTATGAAACTTTACACAACCTGCAGATGTACATGAAGGAATACTGTTGCTGTCTAAAATTTGGAAGGGGAGATAATTCAACTTATACTTTCACGAAAAGGGGGGTCGTGTACCTTGTAAGCACAACTCCTCCTAAACGGCTTATTGGAGTTTTGTGAAACTTTATACAGTAGTAGTACACTACCTGCAGATGTGCATGAAGGAATATGGTTGCTGTCCAAAATTTAAAAGGGGAGATAATTCAACTTATACTTTCACGAAAAGGGGAGGGGGAATGTACCTTGTAAGTGCAATGCCTACTAAACTGCTAATTGAATTTGTATGAAACTTTACACAGTTGTAGTACACAACCTGCAGATGTGCATGAAGGAATACCGAGATGTTGTCTTTTTGACATAACTCCATATTCGTTCATTTTTCATAGGTAACTTGCTAATATACCTGTATTCCCAAGTTTGAACATCATAGTATTGCAAGTGGGGGGTATCACTCAGTGAGGTCACTCACAATTCTAGTTTTCATTGCTCTAGACTGGAATATTTGTTCAGAATCAACTACAGTTGAAGGAATGTTGTCCTGTCTAATAAGTGATATTAGAAGATTTTTCAATTTACTAACGTCATAAATTTTTTATGGCACATCTTTTCAATGTAGGAACTAACGAGTTACTGCCAAAAAAAAAAAAACCTAAAATTGCTGACGCTATCCCAATTTTGGTATATATAGTATGTAAGGGTACTCTAAAAAAAAAGCTACATTTGTTCTATAATTGTTCTATACATGTGAAATTGTAAATCATATTGTGTTTTAATGAAATAAGATTAATTTTTACAGGAGGTAGCTAGCAGGACTTTGTCTAAGAAAATCTCAAGAACTACATCGTCTATTAGAAGCAGCTTTGACACAGGTGATGAAACAGGGGTTAGTACACTAATATAAAATATATTCTTTAGATAATTGAGTTTCTAAATAATACCTATTTACGTGAAATATTTATTGACATTATAAATCATACAAAAATATCTAGAAGGTAAAGTGTAAATTGGATCAAGCAAACTATCAGTTGTACAGCCATTGCTGGACAATATATAAAATTATGTTAAAAAGCTATCTCAGACATTCTTAGTCTTATATAGGGGTTAAGGGTTAAGGTGTTTAACTCCACTTTCAAAAATATTTCAGTTATATCGTGGCAGTCAGAAGAAACCCGAGTGCCTGGAGAAACCTGCCGCAAGTCACTGACAAACTTTATCACATAATGTTGCCAGAGAGGAGTTCGAAGTCACAACTTTAGTGGCGATAGGCACCGATTGCATAGGTAGTTCTGAATCCAACTACTATAAGATCAAAACCATGGCAGCCCCTAGTCTTATTTAATTCAAAATGTACATAAATGATAGTTGTAAGACAGTAAGGGGAAAATTGTTAACTTGATTTTCATAAATCACCATATGCTTTGATATGAACTCCAAATGAAGCTCTTACTAAAATAAACACCTACTTTAATCAAAGTCCTCATCTTACTGAATGGAAGCTTACTTTGAGACGGATTGAAGGACTGGTATTGTCTGTAGCTTAATAAATAAATAAATAAGCAGGTACCAGGACATCCTCAGATGTGCTTTACTGCAACAGAAATGAACCCTTTCTTTTGTATAAGGTTGTGTTCCTCAAGTTAGATATTTTTTTATGCCCTCGCGATGGGGGGGGGGGGGGGGGCATATTAATTTACCACCTGTTATTCCGTCCGGATATAGATACATGGTTTGTCCGGCTATCTCCTACAGTTTTGGAGCTACAGCTTTACTATTGTGTAGGATGTTTATACACATAATGGAGGTGTGCATGTCCACAGGATTTTGATTTTCTTCAAATATTCTCAAAATGACAGGTAGTTGGACTTAGTCATTTTTTTATGCTCCTGCGACTAAGCTGATTCTAGATAGAATTATACCCATTTCACCACAGGTAATACCTTTATATTTACATATCAGGAATGAAAAATTAAAGGTATCTGTATGCAAGTTGAGTATGATAGAACATCATACATAGTGTTAAAGAACTTTTGACTTGTTTATAATTTCTTATGGTCAGGCGGGGGCATACTTCTTTTCTAGTTTCCAAGATGAAGTCTCCCTTGGAATAAATACAATACATATATATTGTCTTTTGTGGAGTTCATTCAATGAGAAGTTTAAATGTCTCGATGAAAAGTCAATTGCAAAACTCTTTAAGTGATACTCACGAAAGGTTTTATTTCCATTGCAATAAAGCCATGATGAAAGTATGAAGCACAACACACACTTATCAGAGACCAGAAAGAATGCAACAAATATATGAGAAACATACCTGGTTTTTTTTGTTTGCTTTTTGTTTTTGTTTTTTTGCATTTGTTGCTTTTTTTAGCTCACCTGGCCATAGGCCATGTGAGCTTTTGTCATGGGTAAGCGTCCGTCCATCCGTTAGCTTTTCACATTTAAATCTTCTTCTCTGAAACCGCTGAACAGATTTCAACCAAACTTGCCAGAAATGTTCACTGGATGGTCCTCTACCAGATTTGTGTTTTGGTGCTGATTTGAAATCCAACATGGCTGCCAGGGTCCATAATGTGTTCTCATTGGCTGAAATTTTAAAAATCTTCTTGTCAGAAACCACTAAGTCAATTGAATTGTGACTTTGCAGGAATGATCATTGGGTGGTCCTGTACTAAAATTGTGAATCGTTTGCCGATCGGAAATTCAAGATGGCCACCATGACTCGACTTAGTTTAACATTGGACCCTATGGGAATTTCACATTTTCATCTTTTTTTCTGAAACCACAAAACAGATTTGAACCAAACTTGGCAGAAATGTTCATTGGATGGTCATATACAAGATTTTGGTTTTTGGCGCTGATCGGAAATCCAACATGGCTGCCAGGGCCCATAATGTGTTCTGATTGGTCGAAATTTTAAAAATCTTCCTTGTTAGAAACCACTAAGCCAATTGAATTGTGACTTTGCAGGAATGATCATTGGGTGGTCCTGTACTAAACTTGTGAATCGTTTGCCGATCGGAAATTCAAGATGGCCGCCATGACTCGACTTAGTTTAACATTGAACCCTATGGGAATTTCACATTTTCATCTTTTTTTCTGAAACCACATAACAGATTTGAACCAAACTTGGCAGAAATGTTCATTGGATGGTCATATACAAGATTTGTGTTTTTGGTGCTGATCGGAAATCCAACATGGCTGCCAGGGCCCATAATGTGTTCTGATTGGTCAAAATTTTAAAAATCTTCTTGTTAGAAACCACTAAGCCAATTGAATTGTGGCTTTGCAGGAATGATCATTGGGTGGTCCTGTACTAAATTTGTGAATCGTTTGCTGATCGGAAATTCAAGATGGCCACCATGACTCGACTTAATGTTAACATAGGACCCTATGGAAAAAATGTTTAAAAGTCTTCTCCTCTGAAACCAGTAAGTCAGTTTAAAGCAAACATGGCATGAATGGTCCTTAGTTGGTCAACTTTCAAAATTATGTCCTGTGACCCCGACCTCCATCCAAGATGGCCGCCATCAGCAAACATATTTTTAACATAGGACCCTATGGGAAAAATGTTTAAAAAAAATTTCCTCTGAAATCAGTAAGCCAATTTAAAGCAAACATGGCATGAATGGTCCTTAAATGGTCAACTTTCAAAATTATATCCAGTGACCCAAAACTCCATCCAAGATGGCCACCATCAGTGGACATAGTTTTAACATAGGACCCTATGGGAAATATGTTTAAAAATCTTCTTCTCTGAAACCAGTAAGCCAATTTAAAGCAAACATGGCATGGATGGTCCTTAAGTGGTCAATTTTCAAAATTGTGTCCAGTGACCCTGACCTCCATCCAAGATGGCCGCCTTCAGTGGACATACTGTAGTTTTAACATAGGACCCTATGGGAAAAAATGTTTTAAAATCTTCTCCTCTGAAACCAGTAAGCCAATATAGCAAACATGTCATCGATGGTCCTTAGGTGGTCAACTTCCAAAATTGTGTTCAGTGATCCCGATCTCGGTTCAAAATGGCCGCCGTCAGCAGACATAGTTTTAACATAGGACCCTATGGGAAAATTGTTTAAAAGTCTTCTCTTCTGAAACCAGTCAGCCAATTTAAAGCAAACATGGCATGGATGGTCCTTGGGTAGTATACTTTCAAAATTGTGTCCGGTGACCACGACCTCCATCCAAGATGGCTGCCATGAGCAGACATAGTTTTAGCATAGAACCCTATGGCAGTATGGGATTTGAATAGTAACTTAGATGTATTCGGCATGCAGACATTCTTAAGAGGACTTATTTATGTCAGGTGAGCGATACAGGCTCACCTGAGCCTCTAGTTTAATACCAGTATATATGACAATACCTAGACAACTCTGAACATTGATGTAAATCCAATTATATGGTTGGTTTATGGTGTTTAATGCCACTTTCAACAATATTTCAGTTATATTGTGGCGGTCAGTTTTATTGATGGAGGAAACTGGAGTACTTTGAGAAAAACCAGCGACCTGCCACAAGCCACTGACAAACTTTATCACATAACATGTTGTAGTGAGTACACCTCGCCTGAGCGGGATTTGAACTCACAACGTTTATGTGTTAACTAAAGCATTCTGTTCTAATTAGTAATAAATGTATGTTTCTTAAATTACAGAGAGAAAAAGAAGGATGTGCAGTTATGTAAAACTGTCACAAGGTAATACTTCAAGGAGGACCAGTAGCTCTGTTAGATTGTTATCATAGTACATAGTATATGTAATGACTGAAGAATGTAGCAGCAATCATCCTGCCTTAGACACAGCCAAGACAAAAGAAATGCTTCTCCAGATAATTGATTGTTGTGCAAAACTTTGGAAGACAAAAGAATGTAGATTAAGTCTGTTTTACAAGATTAATGTGTATTGTTACAGTTGTAATTTAAATGGTTGTACAGCGATGTTTATAAAGGAATGGTTGTCTGTCTGTGTAACAACTTTATTGTTACAAGGTTAATTTTAATGTGTAATGGTTGTGGCACTCTGGTTTATTGGTTTATTCATAGGGTGAAACCTACATGATTGTATCGTAGAAGTTTTTAAGAAAGGATATTTTTATACGACCACAAAAATTGTACGGTTATGTTATGTTATAGTGCTGTCGTTGTCCTAATGGTTTCTGTGCTATAACTTATGTTGTAGTTGACGGATTCTTCTGAATTTGGAACTCAATGATCCTTGGCACTGAATAAAAGTTGGTATTGATTTGGGATATTGTAACCCTACCCTTTTCCAAACAAAAGGTCCTAAGGTGCAAAAATGGATGTTTCTGTTATTTGTACACAGAGATCTAATTTAACGGGAATACCGTGTTTACACTTGCTGTTAATATACACTTGTTCAATTTTCCCTCGTCGACATGCTGCACTCTGCATAGCCCTTTATTTTTGTATTTAGCAATATTGTAGACTTAGCTATTGAGTATAATTTAAGTCACAATTTAATGGCCAGAGTACTTCAGACTTCTATTCAATGGTCACACTTGGGACAAAGGAAAAATGATCGGATAAAGCAAAAGACCACTTATTTAAAATCGGTCAATCCGGATTATTCATTCCGGTCTGCAATGATTTGCATATTACTGTAACCGGAAGGCATTGTTTTGGAAAAAATGGTGGTCGCTTTGTAATGTTCTCATGTTTTTGGAATGATTTATAGTTAATTAGGTAACTTTTCAATAATTTGATAGCTTTATTAGTAAAATCATTTATTGAGAACAAATCAAAAGCTAATTACCGATAATTTTTTAAAGTCTAGAATGAAAAGTAACCGTTAGACACAGATGAAATAAACTTTTAATGAGCGTATACTGTGCTAGTGAGGTGCCCGCTTATTGGTGTTGAAATAACACGTAAAATACGGTTAGGGGGGTTTAGAACTAGACGTTTATACACAGTGACCATTAGAGCAAGTTTGACTAAAAAGAAAGGTAATCTCGCATATAAATACTCAGGAAGATAGCTTTAATATACCTCTTATCAAAAATTAAATGTGTTCATTTTTGTTATGACTGTAGAATGGATGGTTTATAAAAGGGTACAATGGATTTATTAGTATATTTTGGGTCTAATTCCAGAGAATCTTAACAATACTACATACTTTTAATATCCATCAAAATTAACTTCCAAAGCAATCTTCCCAAGTTTGTTAAATATATGAACCATAATTTCCATCAAATTTGACTTTCAAAGCAATCTATACCAAAAAAAATTAAAGAACAGATAACTAATAAATGACTAGGCATTCCTAGATATGTGTGAAACTGAAGAGAGATGTTCCTACAAAAAGTTGCCACTCTGTATGTGTTAAGTGCTGCTACATTCCTCAGTTATTTTTAGCATGACGACAGAATTATATGTGATATTATACATGTGTTTATGTAAATGTGCAATTTGCTTTATATATGGTTTGGCCAACAGCTGGTATTATGGTTTGGAGATTTTATGTAGCATTATACTTTTTTGAATGAATCTCGTATGTCCTGTCATTTTTTTCACATCGTTTTTTGTTAACAATTTTCTGGACCATATAAACTTTAAATCCTTGTTTTTAAATTTATATAAATACCTGCTTTTTCTTTGAAAATCCCATGTATGGTTATTTTTCCCCAGTCATATAGATGTTTTATATTGAATTTATGTTCATGAATTTATCAAATTTTCGGAAAGTGAGAGAAAAAAACTTGATATAGAGTGAAAATGCGTTTATTCATCTTGAGATCGGTTTATTTCAATATTTTGAAAAAAAAATTGGTGAATATTAAAGATGACATGTAAATTTTGTTTTGTAGATTTTTTTTATGTTCAGTATATTTTTATTGTTACTTTTTCTTTTGTTTATTTTACCAGAAATGTATGCTTCCTAGTCAGAATTGTGCCTTCTTATATCACTATGGGGGTTATCTCCCCTGAACACTACACAGGGTTGGTTAGTTGTTCTTTTCATGCCGCATAATCAATGTATTGTAGTGCTTTATATTTACTGTCCTGCTACGTTTTTATTTATACAAGTTAAAAGGCAATAACAACTTGGAAATATATTTTTTGATAGTCGGTGCTGAATTTTTGTTTCAAATGGTTATGTCAAATGCATGGACGACATGACTTCAGATTTTATAGAAGTGTGAAACATGTGCATTTTTTTTGTCTTAATTAAATTTTTGCTTTTTTCTTTTAAAAAAAAAATTTATTAAAAAACTGAAAAAGATGCAATTATTTTGAAAAGTGAAAACTGTCTAACTTTAATTGGGAACATGTTCTTCCCCTTTAAAAGATATTTTGAACAGATAGATTACAATATTTATGGTTGGGTATGACGGGAGTAAATTTCCAGGCTTTATGGTGATCAAACTTTATAGTGTGAGTTTTGTAAATCGTCCAATCAGAGCACTGTAAATATTGGATTCAGTGTTCGGATTGGTTGTTTTTCGAGTACAAAGCTCGTGCTCAAACGTTTCATGACCTTTTTTAGGCCTGGTTTTGGCTATTATCTAAAACAAATCCAATATTGAATATCAAAATAAAAACAAAACCGACAACCATTCAAGACTAATGTGGATCTAAAAAAAAAAAAATGTTTGTGAAATTATAGTATAAAATGATTGGAGTAATGAGAATCTCAAGTAAGTTTTCTCTCTTTACCAAGTTACACAGGGTTGTTATGTTCTTAGTTTGAAGTTAAGTAGGGTAAACTTAGGTATATAGAACGAGATATATATGCTTCTGAAAAAAAATCTTTTGATAAGATATGGTTTTTTTTATCATAAGTTATATATAATTATGGCGATATTGACCTGTCAATGTTTATCACGTTGATATTGGTGAATTTTAGAACAAGCAATATAAATTTTTGAAGATTTTAAATTCTTTCTACATTTATTTTTTAAACAGAATTAAAATTGTTTAAATATCTAGATTTACAAATTTGAAATCTGCAAGAAGACTTAGCATCATTCTATAGTAGTCAGAATGTGTCTACATTTGAAAAAGCATCAGGGATTCAAAATATCTTTTGTAAATGAAATTTCCATCTTTACTGTTTTCTGATCTTTTGGGCCCCCACCAACCCCTGCCCCTCACTCCCCTCCTTTCCATTAATTTTTCCTATTTCAATGTTCAAGGAATTGTAATTAAACTTAGATGAAATGTACTTTTATCTGCATCTATTTATTTTACTACTCACTTTAATGAAGGAGTTGTTTGTTTTTAAATACATTTTTTAGGAGTCTGTTTACACTTCTCAAATGGGCAGTCTTGCCACTGACATGATAATTTATATATTTGTTTAATTTAAAAAAAAAAAAATAAAAATAGAATTACAATTTTTTTTTTTTTGTTAGTCTTACTATTCATTATTCTCATTTTATAAATAATAGAAAGTATGAAAGCTGATAACATATGCAAGCTAGAATTGATTTACATTGAAATTCACTGCCTTCTTTGTAATGTATTATTATCATTATTATATATTTTTTTTGCTGCTTACGTGACCTGGCCATGTAACATTTGGCGTCCGTTGTCATCCTCGGAAACCCCCAAGGCAATATGAACCAAACCTCCACAGGACCAAGTTTAACCTTAACCCCTTATTCGGTCATTTCTCTGCAACCACCGAACCTTTTGAAAGGAAACTTGGCATATTCCTTGTTTTGTAAATTTAGTTGCCACTGAATGAAATATTGTAACATATAATCTTCTCAAATACAACAAATTTGATTCATCCAAACTGTATATGAATGATCTGACTCTACTAAGCCATTTGGAAGAAAGGTTAGTTGAATCTAAGATGGCGATCACCACAGGACATAATTATTATTGGACTCTCAGGAAATGATTAAAAATATCATCTTGGAATCTACAAAACTGATTTTACTCAAGTTGTGCAATTATAATTATTTATTGATTGATTGATTATTTCTATTGTCCTGGCACCAGTATTTCAGCTATATTCAGGCCAAGAACAAGTTCAGTAATATATATAAACTATATAGAAATGTGGGAACTGATGAGTCAATCGTGTCAACGACATTTGACTGCCACAGAAATATGGAATGCTGGGTATGGACAGAAAATGTTGTCTTTTGTAGTGGGTACAATGTGCCTACTCTTTTTTTAAATCTACATGCGAGGCATTTAGCATGCAGGGAGCGTGGCACTCTCCTAATATGTTACCCACTATTGTCCAAGGTCAGGCTTGACATATTATAAACACACACACACACCCTCCCCTCATCGAGAGTGCTCCCCCTATCCACTATTGGGGATGTGCTGAGCAGCTCTGTGGTTTGTGCCCTGGGTGGTAGAGGTAATTTATCACTATGTGAGCAATACATACTCTAGTGAGCCTCCAGTAACTAAGTGAATAATACATGCTCAGATGAGCCTCCAGTTTTATATTGACATGCTGTCTCCCCATTGAACCAGTGAAATTATTGTTTATGTATATATTTTCTACTTGAAATATGCATATTCATCCAATGAAACATTTTTTTATTTTTTTACTAAATTCTCTCCACTATTAAAGAACTTAGATACAATTTTCTTTTATTTTTGTATGAGGAAAGAAAGTAAATTAAAGTGAAAATTAACCAAATCTGCATTTTCAATAAAAAGAAAAATTAAAACTTCCTTATTAACTCTTTAAAATCATTCCTATTACACAGCTTTATATTTTGATACTTGTGTACTAAAGGTACTATTACCAGTATTTTACTTGTTAAAACAAAACAGAAGTCACTCTGGGCATTCTAACAAAGAAATATTTTTTTTGTTGCACATGCATGTATTTTATATAAGAAAATTTTCTTAAAATGTATTTTTTCTAATTCTGCAGTTTATTTTTGTCAAATGTAATGGAAATTTGATCTATAGAATTTCAATATTATGTCATTTAAATCAAAATGAAAGCATTTCAGATCTTGGATAATCATGGAAAAATTCATGAAACATTATGTAATTGACTCAAGTTTTGAAAACTATTTTCAATGCGCATTTTGTACTATATAATTGTATTAAGTATATTGGACATACAGGGAAACAATTTGAGCAAGTAAATAGTTTCAAGGAAGGTACACAATGTGGTTTATTTCTCCTACACTAGCTGTATTTAACACTTGTACATAGCCATTGGTTGTGATGATGAACTGTGAATTATTTTCATATTCCTGTAATATCCATATCAATCGTGTTTGTTTTATCCCATTTATTTTTACATGTATAAAGATACAACAATGGCTCTATAAAAACAATTAAAAAAACTTTTTCAATTCAGTGCTGTCATTTTTTTCCAATTCTGTGTTATCTTTTCAATGTATATCTGGTTCTGTTTAAAATTAATATACCTTGTACAAGTACTAGGATTTTCAGGTGGATTTTTGGAGCACCAAACCACATGAGTAGTGTTAGGCTAGTGGGCAATACTTGACCACCTTAATCACTGCTACGAAGCTCACAGTTACTGTAAAAAATGTAATAATACGCAGTAGTTACTGAATTTTTTATTTTTCTCTCTCCTATCTCAAAATGTAGGTTCTGAAATTTAACATTTTGCACCCAATATCCTATGTCAGACTACATCTTCTAGTGGTGGTTACCTTGCAATTCCAATGGGACACAATACATATTGTATAGGAACATTCTTACCAGGTTCCAGATTTATTTTTTGATGGTCTCCATGATTGTCAGTGTATATTGTTTTGCCCTGCATGATCCATCTTTCACTTCATCTGTCCACATATAGGGTGTATGTTTTGCCTGCCTAATTCCTCTTGCTGTGACTAGAACCTCTTTAGCCCACCTGACCCAAAGAATCATGGGAAGTATTTGCATCTGTCGTCGTCTGTAAGCGTTTACATTTTACTCTTCTCTAAAACCAGTGGAAGTACATGTATACAAATAAGAGGCTAAAGTTGTCAAAAAGGTGGTTGTCTGTTTTTTTCATCTTCTTTTTTGATACCACTGACCAATTGGAACCCACTCATGTCAAGGTGTTCTCGATACAACTTTATGTGATAAAGTTTGTCAGTGATTTGTGACAGGTCGATGGTTTTCTCCGGTTTCCTGTAACAATAAAACTGATCGCCACGATATAACTGAAATATTGTTGAAAGTTGCATTAAACACTGACCCTAACCCAATAGGAACCATACATGGTAGGAATATTCATTGGATGGTTCTCTAAAAAGACTTTAAACAAAAACATTTAATTTAGTAAAAACATACATATAAGCATTCAGAGGTTGCTTGCCTTGAATGTCAAGGATCATGGGTTCAGTTTCTATCAAAATAGACTTTAAAATTGGTATTTGAGGGTTCTCCAATAAACCGAGGTCAGGTCAGGTCACCTCGAGTCACAGTCTTTGGATCCATATTTCCTGATATTGACCTCGAAAAGAGTAATTAATTGTATAATATAGTAGAATACTGTGATCACCATAGCTGGGTGGTTAAAAGGAAGTTTCAATCTTAAAGCAGACATTAAAAAGTTCTACAGGGGATCGATACCTACAAGTCCCAAAATGTTTAAATCATGTTTTTAAGCCTAATATGGTAAAAGGTTAAAGTTCATATACGAAAGAACAAAAGAATAAACCATAGATTCTTAAAAATAATCCACTGCCCAAACAATAGTGTGATGTCAGAGAAATGTATTAAGCATCCATAGCCTTTTTCACTTGTAAGCTATTGTAAGTGCGGTCTATAAGATATAGTACTATTGAAACAAAGTGGCCCGTATCGGATATAACAGGTTTCTTTTTCCCCACGAGTACTCGGGTGAAGGCTGGGGTGTGTTGGATATAAGAGGTTTTTTTCTCCCCGCATGAATACTCAGGTGAAGTATAACCATTACAGGCAGATTCTTTTGTTTCAATAGTAATGTATCTAACTTGTACAATAAGTAATATTTATACCACAATTTTCCGAGTTAAACGTTTAAACAATCGAACGCAAAGCTTGAGATTGTTTTAACCATTTCACTCGGAAAACCGTGGTATAAATGATTTGTAACGTGAAGCCATGCAATATCACATCTAGGTCGTCGATTATTGCACTGCTCTCTGAGAGAAGTAAAACTACAGCCCAACTGCAACTGATAAAGGCCGCATTTACAATAGCATTGTTGGGGGTATTATTGTACAATGTCAGTTACATGCCATTGTACTAATAAGCAGATTTTATAGTATTTTAACCACTTTTGTGACCAGGTTAATATCTTTATCCTAGTAACCGCATCAGTGGGGTAATGCGTAGCGTGCTCACATTGAGTGGTAGATCCTGGGTTCGAGCACTGGTCGGGTCAAACTGAAGACTATAAAATTGGTATTTGTTGCTTCTCCGCTAAGCACGCTACATTAAGGAGAAAGAGCAAAGAATGGTTTTCTCGGAATCACAATAACGTGTCAGAGTGGAGTGACATGTCTACCTGCGGATTGTTGAGCTAGCACTATAAAAATCCAACTAAGCATGTTGGTCTTGTATAATGCAGATAACATCTTCTCATCAAATTGTAACTTGTTATGATAGAGCTGAAAACTTGCTCACTTGGCATTAAACAACAATGACACACTCGCTATAACAATATCTATAAAAAATAATAAGAACAATAATTATTAATAAAAATATGTTTTTTTTATTGTTGTTTGGTTTTCATTCTATTTTTGTACTGTCTTATGATACGGTTGACTGGATCTATCACGGCTTTAGGGTTTCTGTACAGCATATGTTTGTCTGCACTATTTATAACAATATGGTTTGCACTGGGATAATGTTTTGTCAATAAATTCTGCTCTGATTTAGCCCAAGCCTGAAAATATAGAATAAAATATTTACATCAACTATTAATATACATGTATTAGGAAGAAGATTTCTAAAAAAAAAAAAAAAAAAAAAAATACCATGAAAGAAACTATTCTTCTCATCCCTTGGATAAAGTAATCCGGTAATATAGGTAGAAAAGATTTTTCTATCTTGCCGAGGTTCCTGGGCAAGACCGGCAACATGACCGTTTTCCCATTGCTAAAGTATATTGTCACTTTATCGATATATATCCGTGTCTTGGCAATATTTTAAATGTATTTCATAATAAAATACAATGTGTTTAATAAATGCATTATAAATACTACAGCGATAAATACCTGTAAAAATGTATTTGACTTTGGTCAAAGGGAGGTAATTTGTTTAATTTACACGAGTTACTAACAAGGGGGAGCACTCTATTATTTACTCAAAGTTAACAACATTGACACGGTAGAAAAGGGATGAGAAAAAGAGTCAAACACTGAAAGGTGCAAGATCGTTAAATCTGAGACACTTAGGTTTCACAGATTTTACGATCTTGCACCTCTCCTGGTATTAGATCCTATATTTCTAACAATGTGTACACAAATTTTCGCTGTCTAAGAATAACCAAATAATTTTTTTTAATTGGACTGGCTGAATAACAAAATCCAATGAAATTAAAGGTTGTTTTGCCACAAAACATATGTCTCATTCATATTATGAATTTAAACAATGGTAAGTAAATGATTTTTACACTATTGAGCATTTTAATTAGGTCAAATAAATAGCCTTGATTGTATGGTAGTTGGATTTAAAACTACCTATGCAATCAGTGCCTATCACCACTGATGTGAGTTCGAATCCCGATAAGGGCGAGGTGTACAACATTATGTGATAAAGTTTGTCAGTGACTTGTGACAGGATCAATGGTTTTCTCCGGGTCCTCCGGTTTCCTCCACCAATAAAACTCACCGCAACGATATAACTGAAATAGTGTTGAAAGTGGCGTTAAATACCATAAACCTAAACCAAACCATATAGATGATCTAAGGGCAATAACTCATTGTAAAATATTCTTATCAAACATTACACAGTCAAAGTGGTATATAATATTGAAGTCATTAATTTAATTCTTTATTTATTTAATGAGGATTGCTGACAGTCAATGGCTACGAGCGGCTTTCCATTAAATTGTATTGTGATTAAACAGTCACAGTGACATGCAATGCAAAGCTTTATACAGGTTCAATTTTAAATGTTGGAATGTGTGGGATTACACATTTTAAATGTTGGAATGTGTGGGCTTACACATTTTAAATGTTGGAATGTGTGGGCTTACACATTTTAAATGTTGGAATGTGTGGGCTTACACATTTTTTGTTCTGAACATATGTAAAATGGGACAGACCAGACAAAACCATTACCACATGTCGAAATATGTCTAATTTCATCAAATTTTAAATAAAAAAAGATGTCATTTAACATATAAACAAACATGTTTTGTCTGCTGCAAGTGAAAGTTAGGCCTGAAATAAAATATGTAGTGCTTTAAGCAAAGACAAACATCTAAGGGAAAATAGAAATATTCCTATGTTTTCAATGAATTGTGAATAAGAATAAACGACACCAATTTTGCATGTTTTACTGTGAATACTTACTTTGTTTAAATAACTGGGCATTTGTTCATCATAATAATTCCCTGTTATAACAGTAACTGTTATATTATCTGGTAAATTCTTTATAATACGTAAAGTTCTGTAAAAAATAAAAAGAAGAAAAGATTAATTTAATAGTCACTGCACACCAATCTCATAATACATTTGTATTTGTGTTAAGGGGCTGCTGTGGATTTACACCTAACTTATCAGTTCACATCACCACTTAAGTTAAAAATCTAAATCTGATAAAAAAAAAAAAACTAGAGGCTGCCAGGAGCCTGTAATCGCTCACCTGGTTTTCAATTTGACATCCCCCAAAGTTGATAGAAAATGGGGGTGTTACACATAATTTTGAAAGTGGTCCACCCAAAGATCATTTCTGAGCAAAAGAAATTTCTATTTTTAGTAACAGCAGCCATTTTGAATGGAGGGCGGGGCTGTCGGACACAATATTGAAAGGGGAGCACCCAAGGACCATCCCAGCCAAATTTGCTTTAATTTGGTTCAGCGGTTTCAGAGGAGAAGATTTAAATGTGATCTTTTATCAAAATATGTCTAATTTGTATAATCGGTATAAATCGGTTGAAAGAAAAATTTCACAGAAAAACCCAGAATATATGTTAATCTACCCATTGTCATGTAGCTGCAGTTAAAATTGGAGCTCATTTTGATTTATAATAAAG
Organism: Bathymodiolus brooksi; assembly: GCA_963680875.1. Classification (NCBI taxonomy): domain Eukaryota; kingdom Metazoa; phylum Mollusca; class Bivalvia; order Mytilida; family Modiolidae; genus Bathymodiolus; species Bathymodiolus brooksi. The sequence goes on from OY804577.1 coordinate 58,730,079, forward strand.
CAGCAATGGACAATTGAAGAAATTTCTATTTTTAGTAACAGCAGCCATCTTGAATGGAGGGCGGAGCTGTCGGACACAATTTTGAATTGAGACTATCCCAGCCAAATTTTGTTTAATTTGGTTCAGCGGTTTCAGATGAAGATTTAAATGTGATCTTTTATCAAAATATGCCTAATTTGCATAATTGGTAAAAATCGGCTGAAAGAAAAATTTCACAGAAAAACCCGGAATATATGTTAAACTACTCATTGCCATGTAGCTGCAGTTAAAATTTGAGCTCAATCCATCCAGTGGTTCTTGAGAAGAAGGGTCGCTATGTTAAATTATGTCCCCCGCTGGTGGCCATCTTGGATTTTCAATCGGTCCAAAAAGTAACAACACTTGGTTAGCAGCTTGCAATGATCATTCATGACAATTTTCAATTCCATCCTTCATGTAGTATCAGAGAAGATCTTTGAAATTTCAGCTAACCAGAGGCTATTATGGCCCCTGGCGGCCATATTGGATAACCGATTGGAACAAAAAGTAACAACAATTGATCAGAACCTTGTCAGGAACATTTCTGCCAAGTATGGTTCCAATCCATCCAGTGGTTCTTGAGAAGAAGTTTGTTTTACATATTTCCCATAGGGTCGCCATGTTAAATTATGCCCCCGCCCCCCCCCACTGGTGGCCATCTTGGATTTTCAATCGGTCCAAAAAGTAACAACACTTGGTTAGCAGCTTGCAATGATCATTCATGACAATTTTCAATTCCATCCTCCATGTAGTATCGGAGAAGAAGATCATTTAAAATTTCAGCCAATCAAGAGGCTTTTATGGCCCCTGGCAGCCATGTTGGATAACCGATCGCAACGAAAGTAACAACTCTTGGTTAGACCATGCAAATGAACATTTCTGCCACGTTTGGTCCCATTTGCTTCTGTGGTTCTCTAGAAGAAGATTGAAATGTTTACGGATGCCAAGTGATGGCAATAGCTCACCTGACAGAAACATACATTTTTGCACCTTAGCACCTCGTCTAAATCTAAAAATTAGTCCTAGTGCTTCATTCAGATATGTCAAACAGAATCTGTGAACACAAAGCCTAAATGTTGTAATGACAGCTATGTTTTCCCCAAAAATAGTATGATGGTTATAGGAAATGGGGAAAAAATCAAAAAGTTGAGTGAAAGAAAATTTAAAGAATTAGAAATTGTTTGTTATATATCTTTTTGAAAAAGATATTAAAAAAGATATGTTAAAAGAATGATGGCAGAATAATTTAACACCTCTTTTAAAAGAGTGGCCTGTTTCTTCTTATTGTATGTTCACAATAAAACTCCTTGTTCAGCATTATACTTACTTCATTTGTGAAAAAGATTCATTGATAAAATGATGTTCATCAACTACAGAACTAAGATGCTTTGGGTGACACAATAAATGTTTCTGGAAAAGAAGCAAAGTCTTCAACAAAATTAACATTTACAAATGAATATACAGTGAAATCTATCTAAATCGAACCTCCTTTGGATCAGATTGTGTTTGGTTTATACAGGATTCCAGTTTATTCAAAGTTTAGTTTAAACAGGTTAGTAACAATAATGTGTTTGTCATGATTATCCAATACTTGTTTCTTAAAAATTGTTCAATACTGACTTTTATTTTTAACCTTTTCTGAGAAAAGTAAGAGTTATCTCTCTTTTATTGAAATTCACTGATTAATTTTTATAAAAAAATGTTCAGTATATCTGAGCGAGATGAAAACAAGTTTATAAACAATATATCAGCATGCAGGTAAAATAAGAGCACTGGGATGGGACTATTGGCAGATATTTTGTCTGTCTCATATACAGGGTTGGAAAATGCTTGCCTTAAATTGGGTCACCAACAACCAAGACAGCTCATTTGACAGGGTACAATCTCAAACACTTCTAGAATGTGGGATATTCAACTATACTATGTGTGTGTAATAATGTTGAAATCTTTGTAAAACAATTGTGGGAGGAGGCTATTAAATAAAATTTGTATCTTCTGTTGAAAATTTGAAAATGTTGCTGAAAAATGACTCGTTTCATATTATAGAAAAATTAGGGGGGAAAAATAAAGCATTTATTACGTAGGTGCACTTTTGTAATATGTATGGAAAAATTCGGCAATGTTGTTTTAAATCTGTGTTAGGAGTTGATTATAGCTTTTTACAGCCTGTCCAAAATCATATGTATAAGCCCAAAAGAAAAATATATGCGTTTATAAAGGTTTAAAAGTGCCAAAAAGAATATGCACTCCTTTAGATGCATCACCATGCCAAGTGACTGTAGGACAGAAGAGTATCTGAAGAAAAGAAAAACAAAACTTTAACTAAAAGGATGAAGCAGATGTGGATGCACACACACACACTGAGGACTCTTAATAGTCTACCTTCCACATGGTAGAGGTGAACTAATAATTCCTGACATACCTCCCTTGCCTCTTTTTTTGGTCTAACAAGGATTTACACTCAATGCAAATTTACCAACATTTATATAGTCTACTTGGTTAAAGTCTTTTATTAGGTTGAATGTAAGAGAATTATTTGTTTACAGACCGAGACGACAAAAAATTGTATTTCAAAGATTATAAAACTACCAAAAACATGTATACTGCCACGATATAACTGAAATATTGTTGAAAGTGGTGTTAAACACCATAACCCCTAACCCCAAAAACATTTTTCCATATAAATTGCTGTGTGAACCTACCTGTCTATTCCCTACTTTTGCTGTGTGAACCTACCTGTCTATTCTCTACTTTTTCTGGTAACTCAGCACCTGTCATCGGGTGAAACAACAGTCCTAATAATAATGCTAATCTTGTGATACCTAATGCTGCTCCTAACTGTAATGTCTGGTACGATGGTATTATATAATTATACCTGTTAAATTATCAAATAAAACTAATTTTAACCAAGCTGATTAAAATCATTATGTCAAATATGCTTCACTACATCAACATCTGACATAACTAAAGTTAACCTTATAAAATTTAGATTAATCAATGAAAACGTCACTAGCAAGATTTTGATGGTAGGTTCAATAAAATGAAAACAAGAGAAATTAGTAAAAGCTCACCTGGATATAAGGCGCTAGGTGGGGTTAGGGTTAGGGTTTTTAATGCCTCTTTTAACTATATTTCAGTTATATCGTGGCAGTCAGTGTTATTGGTGGAAGAAACCAGAGAAAATCACTGACAAACTTTATCACATAATGTTGTATCAAGCACACCTCGCCTTAGCGGGATTTGAACTCACAACTTTAGTGGTGATAGGCACTGATTGCATAGGTACATTGTAGTTGTAAATCAAACTACCATCTGATCACGACCATGACAGCTCCCACCTAGATGTAAGGTCAGATGTTAATTGAGTATAGTGGTGAGTGAGTGATTGTTGTTAAACACTTAGTGAGCTATTTTTCACCTATATCATGGAGAGAACATGTGACATTTCGATGAAATTATGATGTCTGCTTTGTACTAGACCAACATGTTTAGTTGGTTTTCATAGTGCTAGTTCACTGAAACAACAGTCCTTGGGTAGATATGACACTACATTAAGACACATTATTCTGATTCTGAGCCAACCAGGTTTTGTTCTTACTCATTAATGTTGTGTGATTAGAGCAGAAGCAGACGATACCATTTTTATCATAGTTTTTGGTTTCTGGAGATCGAACACACGAAACAATGTTGATGACTCCACATAGGTATACGAACAAACTTATGCAAGTGAAACATTTAAATTTTCATTAGTTCAAATTAATACACAACTTGCTGACATGTCGTTTTCTGATTGGTCAATAAACATTTACTGTCTTCAATATGATTGGATGCTTAAAAATGAATAAAAGGTATGGCCCTATATGCAATGTCGTTTAACATATGATTATTTTCTTCTGATTGAATGACAAATATCAATATCAACATCTCATAGAAATGGAATTTTTATTATGAAAAATAAATTTAAATTTTATATAAATATGTTTTATTGTTACCAATGTTGCAGCCATGTTCCACCATCTTGTTCAAAAAGATCTTCAGACAAAGGGTTGACCAAAACCATTCCTAAAATCTGGCTGAAAAAGTTCAATGACAGCTATAACATAAAATCAAATTATTTTAGAGCAAAAATTAGATCTTAAATACCTGGTACATTAAAACCAAAGACAAAAGTGAAATTTACTGAATTGTCTTCCATTATTATAAATTTCAATAGCTAAATGAAAATTTAACACATTATATGGGAGACAACTCAGGTTTCATTAATGTAACAATAAACAAAATAGTTGTCTCCCTTTATTTACATTTGGATTCAATCTTTTAAAATTTGTATCTTTGTATACAAAAACTACCCTTTAAGTGGAAAAGCAGCAAATATCAAGTCATAATCATTTGCTTGACCTTGACCTGGGATCAAACCCATTATTTTTACAATCGAGGTGAGGAAGCTATCCACCAAGTCATTACCATTGCTCATACATGTTTAGTTATGAAATTTTCTAATTTTTAAATACTGTTAGATATTTTGTTTACAGTAAACTTCAATATCTGTCTTTTAAGCCAAACAATAAATCTAACCATGTTAATGCAATTAAAGAATTCATATGACTCGTCACAAAACTAGGTAATTAACTCCTCATATTTGATTCTATTACAAAATTACACACCCTTCAAACATCTGGGCATAAAACTGTGATACTAGAGCTCCAAGTTCTGCTCCTACCAGTATAAAGGGTTGTGGTTCTTGACTGGAAATAGTCATCAGCTGATACAAATCGTCTGCCATTCTGTAAATACATCGAAAGTTTATAATTGAAAACAAATGGATTCATATTACTTATTAGTAATTTTCAAGGGTCTTCAGGTCATGAACTGAATAAGAAGAGTTTGGAGATACCAAAAGGATAATCAGAATCCAGGACAGAAAACACAATGGCCAAAAGAAAAAGGACAAAAGGACAAACAACGATCTATAAAATACTACACAAAAAATTAAAGATTGAGCAACACAAACCCCCACTAAAAACCAGGATTGAACTCAGGTGCTCTAGAAGGGTAAACAGTTCCTGCTCCACTTGTGACACCCGTCATGATTCCTCTTTTCTGTAGGAAACATTTTCATAAAGGACATTAGTAAGATAGAAATTTAAATCAACATAATAAGTTAGAATGTCCATAGAGAACCATAGAACATGTACATTTAGGAAGATTATTACAGAAAAGACTTACTGATTTAAACTATGTAACACATTATACTTTGGCCAATACAACTCCATTGGGCCATTGTTATAGATCTTGAACACATAATAGGGCCATTGTTATAGATCTTGAACACATAATAGGGCCATTGTTATAGATCTTGAACACATAATAGGGCCATTGTTATAGATCTTGAACACATAATAGGGCCATTGTTATAGATCTTGAACACATAATAGGGCCATTGTTATAGATCTTGAACACATAATAGGGCCATTGTTATAGATCTTGAACACATAATAGGGCCATTGTTATAGATCTTGAACACATAATAGGGCCATTGTTATAGATCTTGAACACATAATAGGGCCATTGTTATAGATCTTGAACACATAATAGGGCCATTGTTATAGATCTTGAACACATAATAGGGCCATTGTTATAGATCTTGAACACATAATAGGGCCATTGTTATAGATCTTGAACACATAATAGGGCCATTGTTATAGATCTTGAACACATAATAGGGCCATTGTTATAGATCTTGAACACATAATAGGGCCATTGTTATAGATCTTGAACACATAATAGGGCCATTGTTATAGATCTTGAACACATAATAGGGCCATTGTTATAGATCTTGAACACATAATAGGGCCATTGTTATAGATCTTGAACACATAATAGGGCCATTGTTATAGATCTTGAACACATAATAGGGCCATTGTTATAGATCTTGAACACATAATAGGGCCATTGTTATAGATCTTGAACACATAATAGGGCCATTGTTATAGATCTTGAACACATAATAGGGCCATTGTTATAGATCTTGAACACATAATAGGGCCATTGTTATAGATCTTGAACACATAATAGGGCCATTGTTATAGATCTTGAACACATAATAGGGCCATTGTTATAGATCTTGAACACATAATAGGGCCATTGTTATAGATCTTGAACACATAATAGGGCCATTGTTATAGATCTTGAACACATAATAGGGCCATTGTTATAGATCTTGAACACATAATAGGGCCATTGTTATAGATCTTGAACACATAATAGGGCCATTGTTATAGATCTTGAATACATAATAGGGCCATTGTTATAGATCTTGAACACATAATAGGGCCATTATGAAAACACCCATTTATTAATACTATAAGAATAAATCTGTTGGAACATTATTATTACAGAATAAATTCCCATTTCAAACCCTAACTTATAATTTTGAAGACTAACCTTTCAACTGTAAATGGGAACCATTGATTTTTTATATTGTTCTTGGTTTCAGCCTCAACTTCATTACTCTCAGAGGCATTCTGAAAAAAAAAGATGGTTACAAAACATGTAAAATAGTAGTTTTCGTACACAAATTTCAACATATTTCTGTTTTATATATGAGCAGGAAGCCCTGCCTTGAACATAGTTCTTAAAATCTCTGAATATCTTATATCTAGGGTTAGGACTATGGTGTTTAATGCCACTTTCAACAATATTTCAGTTATATCAGTTTTATCACATAAAGTTGTATCGAGTACAGCTCGCCTGAATGGGAATCAAACTTACAACGTTGGCGGTGAAATGCACTGATGGTATAGGTAGTTATAAATCCAACTACCATACGATCACGACCATGACGACCCCTCTTAAATCTAAAAATATCTAAATATATTACATCAGTTTCTATGATTTTCTTACATTTGATGTAGAACACAGTATAACTCACAATAATTTGGAACAAGGGAGATTTTTTAAATTGGCTGTTACTTTATTTATTTTGTATAGCCTTGTGATGCTTTTAATAATTTGTATTATCAATATCTTTAATAGCACACTTAATCAGTGTTATGTAATCCAGAAAGATTTGTCACAGATCTAAATTTAACAGAAATTTTAAAAGGTTATTTTTGACACAAAAACAAATGTTCCCCTCCATTCTTCACCTTTAGAGATACTATTCCCATTTCAAAAAGGGTGATTGTTCCTTCAAAAATGGTCTAATCAAACTACTATGCTATTAAATATGTGAATCTGCAAAAGCTAATAAGCAAGCAATACAAAGTTTTGGGGAATTTACATTTAAAATTATTGTTATTTAGAGACGAACAGACAGGATAAAAACAATATATCTCCCCAGAAGGGGGAGGAAGAGATAATGTGAACTAGAATGTATGTGGTATAGTTTCAGTTACTTGAGTAGGTCAATGGTTTCCAGGTACTACAGCTTCCTCCACCAATAAAATTGACAAGCATGATATAACTGAATTCCTTGTATTCAAATTTGTCAAATTATTTTACATTACTCAGCTAAAATATATATAATCTTTGATTTGTTTTGCGATAATGGATTTATCACATCAATCTCACATCAAAGGCAAAGCCTGAGATATGATGAAAAGTCGATTTCAACAATAGTATGCTTATCAAGGATTTGGTAAGATGACGTCAGTGATGTCATTATAGATATCATTGCATGTGAATACCAAAGGGAAAATGTACAAATCATTGATAAATTTAGATATTGGCCTTAGTTTACCTTTACTGGCCTTTCACTGAATCCTAAACCAGCTCTGTCATAGACACATATCTGAAATTATTTTTTTTTTAAATATATTCATAAATTAAATCATTAGTATAAATTAAATTTTATACCGCAAAACGAACACACCGAGCTGGATTTTTAAAGTGCTTGTCCATTGAAATACAATGCAACAGTCCACAGGTACACCTGTCTATCCACTGGCATATGTATACATTATCTTGACTCTGAGCCAACCAATCTTTGTTCTTACTATTTAATGCTAGATGGAAATACCAATTTAATCATCATTGGTTTGGCTAGATCAAGTATTAAACCCATGATCTGCAGCACTCTAAAAAGATATAAGATTGCTAACCATTAAACCAGAGATAGGGGAGCATGCTAACCACTACACCAGAGATAGGGGAGCACACTAACCACTACACAAGAGATAGGGGAGTACACTAACCACTACACAAGAGATAGGGGAGCATGCTAACCACTACACCAGAGATAGGGGAGCACACTAACCACTACACAAGAGATAGGGGAGTACACTAACCACTACACAAGAGATAGGGGAGCACACTAACCAATACACAAGAGATAGGGGAGCACACTAACCACTACACAAGAGATAGGGGAGCACACTAACCACTACACAAGAGATAGGGGAGCACACTAACCACTACACAAGAGATAGGGGAGTACACTAACAATTACACCAGAGATAGGGGAGCACACTAACCATTACACCAGAGATAGGGGAGCACACTAACCATTACACCAGAGATAGGGGAGCACACTAACCATTACACCAGAGATAGGGGAGCACGCTAACCATTACACCAGAGATAGGGGAGCACACTAACCAATACACAAGAGATAGGGGAGCACACTAACCACTACACAAGAGATAGGGGAGCACACTAACCACTACACAAGAGATAGGGGAGCATGCTAACCACTACACCAGAGATAGGGGAGCACACTAACCACTACACAAGAGATAGGGGAGTACACTAACCATTACACAAGAGAAAGGGGAGCACACTAACCACTACACAAGAGATAGGGGAGCACACTAACCTCTACACAAGAGATAGGGGAGTACACTAACAATTACACCAGAGATAGGGGAGCACACTAACCATTACACCAGAGATAGGGGAGCACACTAACCATTACACAAGAGATAGGGGAGTACACTAACCACTACACAAGAGATAGGGGAGCATGCTAACCACTACACCAGAGATAGGGGAGCACACTAACCACTACACAAGAGATAGGGGAGTACACTAACCACTACACAAGAGATAGGGGAGCATGCTAACCACTACACCAGAGATAGGGGAGCACACTAACCACTACACAAGAGATAGGGGAGTACACTAACCACTACACAAGAGATAGGGGAGCACACTAACCAATACACAAGAGATAGGGGAGCACACTAACCATTACACAAGAGATAGGGGAGCACACTAACCACTACACAAGAGATAGGGGAGCACACTAACCACTACACAAGAGATAGGGGAGTACACTAACAATTACACCAGAGATAGGGGAGCACACTAACCATTACACCAGAGATAGGGGAGCACACTAACCATTACACCAGAGATAGGGGAGCACACTAACCATTACACCAGAGATAGGGGAGCACGCTAACCATTACACAAGAGATAGGGGAGCACACTAACAATTACACCAGAAAGAGTGGAGCACACTAATCATTACACCAGAGAGAGTGGAGCATGCTAACCACTACACAAGAGATAGGGGAGCATGCTAACCACTACACCAGAGATAGGGGAGCACACTAACCACTACACAAGAGATAGGGGAGCACACTAACCATTACACAAGAGATAGGGGAGCACACTAACCACTACACAAGAGATAGGGGAGCACACTAACCACTACACAAGAGATAGGGGAGTACACTAACAATTACACCAGAGATAGGGGAGCACACTAACCATTACACCAGAGATAGGGGAGCACACTAATCATTACACCAGAGATAGGGGAGCACACTAACCATTACACCAGAGATAGGGGAGTACACTAACAATTACACCAGAGATAGGGGAGCACACTAACCATTACACCAGAGATAGGGGAGCACACTAACCATTACACCAGGGATAGGGGAGCACACTAACCATTACACCAGAGATAGGGGAGCACACTAACCATTACACCAGAGATAGGGGAGCATGCTAACCACTACACAAGAGATAGGGGAGCACACTAACAATTACACCAGAGAGAGTGGAGCACACTAATCATTACACCAGAGAGAGTGGAGCATGCTAACCACTACACAAGAGATAGGGGAGCATGCTAACCATTACACCAGAGAGAGTGGAGCACGCTAACCACAACACAAGAGATAGGGGAGCACACTAACCACTACACCAGAGATAGGGGAGCACACTAACCATTACACAAGAGAGAGTGGAGCACACTAACCATTACACAAGAGATAGGGGAGCACACTAACCACTACACAAGAGATAGGGGAGCACACTAACCATTACACAAGAGATAGGGGAGCACACTAACCACTACACCAGAGAGAGTGGAGCACACTAACAATTACACCAGAGAGAGTGGAGCACGCTAACCACTACACAAGAGATAGGGGAGCACACTAACCATTACACCAGAGAGAGGGGAGCATGCTAACCACTACACAAGAGATAGGGGAGCACACTAACCATTACACCAGAGAGAGTGGAGCACGCTAACCATTACACAAGAGAGTGGAGCACACTAACCATTACACCAGAGATGGGGGAGCACACTAACCACTACACCAGAGAGAGTGGAGCACACTAACCATTACACCAGAAAGAGTGGAGCACGCTAACCACTACACAAGAGATAGGGGAGCACACTAACCATTACACAAGAGAGAGGGGAGCACACTAACCATTACACCTGGGATAGGGGAGCACACTAACCATTACACCAGAGATAGGGGAGCACACTAACCATTACACCAGAGATAGGGGAGCATGCTAACCACTACACAAGAGATAGGGGAGCACACTAACAATTACACCAGAGAGAGTGGAGCACACTAATCATTACACCAGAGAGAGTGGAGCATGCTAACCACTACACAAGAGATAGGGGAGCATGCTAACCATTACACCAGAGAGAGTGGAGCACGCTAACCACTACACAAGAGATAGGGGAGCACACTAACCACTACACCAGAGATAGGGGAGCACACTAACCATTACACAAGAGAGAGTGGAGCACACTAACCATTACACAAGAGATAGGGGAGCACACTAACCACTACACAAGAGATAGGGGAGCACACTAACCATTACACAAGAGATAGGGGAGCACACTAACCACTACACCAGAGAGAGTGGAGCACACTAACAATTACACCAGAGAGAGTGGAGCACGCTAACCACTACACAAGAGATAGGGGAGCACACTAACCATTACACAAGAGAGAGGGGAGCATGCCAACCATTACACCAGAGATAGGGGAGCACACTAACCATTACACAAGAGAGAGGGGAGCATGCCAACCATTACACCAGAAAGAGGGGAGCATGCCAACCATTACACCAGAGAGAGGGGAGCATGCTAACCACTACACAAGAGATAGGGGAGCACACTAACCATTACACCAGAGAGAGTGGAGCACGCTAACCATTACACAAGAGAGTGGAGCACACTAACCATTACACCAGAGATGGGGGAGCACACTAACCACTACACCAGAGAGAGTGGAGCACACTAACCATTACACCAGAAAGAGTGGAGCACGCTAACCACTACACAAGAGATAGGGGAGCACACTAACCATTACACAAGAGAGAGGGGAGTATGCCAACCATTACACCAGAGAGAGGGGAACATGCCAACCATTACACCAGAGAGAGGGGAGCACGCTAACCATTACACCAGAGAGAGCGGAGCACGCTAACCACTACACAAGAGATAGGGGAGCACACTAACCATTACACCAGAGAGAGGGGAGCACGCTAACCATTACACCAGAGAGAGCGGAGCCCGCTAACCACTACACAAGAGATAGGGGAGCACACTAACCATTACACCAGAGAGTGGAGCATGCTAACCATTACACAAGAGAGCGTGGAGCACACTAACCATTACACCAAAGAGAGGGGAGCACACTAACCATTACACCAGAGATAGGGGAGCACACTAACCATTACACCAGAGAGAGTGGAGCACACTAACCATTACACAAGAGATAGGGGAGCACACTAACCATTACACCAGAGAGAGTGGAGCACACTAACCACTACACAAGAGAGAGGGGAGCACACTAACCATTACACCAGAGAGAGGGGAGCACACTAACAATTACACCAGAGAGAGTGGAGCACACTAATCATTACACCAGAGAGAGTGGAGCACACTAACCATTACACCAGAGAGAGTGGAGCACACTAACCACTACACAAGAGATAGGGGAGCACACTAACCATTACACAAGAGATAGGGGAGCACACTAACCATTACACCAGAGAGAGTGGAGCATGCTAACCATTACACAAGAGAGCGTGGAGCACACTAACCATTACACCAAAGAGAGGGGAGCACACTAACCATTACACCAGAGATAGGGGAGCACACTAACCATTACACCAGAGAGAGTGGAGCACACTAACCATTACACAAGAGATAGGGGAGCACACTAACCATTACACCAGAGAGAGTGGAGCACGCTAACCACTACACAAGAGAGAGGGGAGCACACTAACCATTACACCAGAGAGAGGGGAGCATGCCAACCATTACACCAGAGAGAGGGGAGCACACTAACCATTACACCAGAGATAGGGGAGCACACTAACCATTACACCAGAGAGAGTGGAGCACACTAACCACTACACAAGAGATAGGGGAGCACACTAACCATTACACAAGAGATAGGGGAGCACACTAACCATTACACCAGAGATAGGGGAGCACACTAACCACTACACCAGAGAGAGTGGAGCACACTAACCACTACACAAGAGAGAGGGGAGCACACTAACCATTTCACCAAAGAGAGGGGAGCACGCCAACCATTACTGTATGTCTCTGACTGTACTATAACAAAAGACTAAATATTAGTGATTTATAGAAGACCTGATCAGTACGCAATTGTTGAAAACTTATCTTACTGCTTAGTAAGTAACACAACCCAAGGTTCAAGATTCCTACATTATGGGATACTTGTCAATTTATCATGTCTTTAAAATTTTGTAAACTTACTCTTGCATTTTTAGCTACATGTGGCCAGATCAAAGCCCATACATCTGATGTCATTCCTGCTGGAGACTCAAATATAACTGAAAAATACAACATAATTTATTATAATTACATAAATACATGTACAATGTACTTCAGAAGTATAACATTCAGTTTTCTGACAAATCTGGAAGGGTGGTAGTTTATAAATTCTACCATACAAATTCTTAAAATGCAATACTAACTTGTTAACATGCTTCTTATTTCTAACATTATTTTGAAGTTCTAATCACTTCTAATCTGTATTTTCTCATTTTAATATGTAGAGTTCATTAATTTATGTATATTTTATCCAGTCTTCTTTGAACCTTTCTATCAATTTTAATAACTTATTAGTCTACAATGACAAAAAGTACCATTGAATATTTTTTTTTTTTTGGTGAAAAAAAAACCTAAATATTTACCTGATGGTGATAAATTACCACTGAATATTTACCTGAACAAAAAAAAAAATTTACCTGTCGGTGGTAAATTACCACTGAATATTTACCTGAGCAAAAAAACAACTTAATATTTACCTGTTTGGTGGTAAATTACCACTGAATATTTACCTGAGCAAAAAAAGAACTTAATATTTACATGTCGGTGGTAAAATTACCACTGAATATTTACCTGTTGGTGGTCCCTGTCCTTCACATAGCTTGAACATCTTCTGACCCCATCCTATATCATATAAATTTCCTAAAATATCAAGAAAGGGTGAGTGAGTGATCATTTCTTCAGCTACATGATGGCAGGAACAAAGTAGATTTCAATGAGATGATGTATGCTTTGTCAGTCTTCGAAATTAGACTTTCAAGTTTACTGGCCCGAAAACTTCAAAATTAGAATATTTATATAGATTCTATTGAAAAAATTTGGCAAAAGCCATTGGTCCGAATCAATTTTCACTGGCCGTGGGCCACCGGACCACTGCTAAAGTCGATGACTGCTTTGTATTAGATCAACACGCTTGGTTGGATTTTAATAGTGCAAGCTCACTGAAACAACAGTACTAGTCCACAGGTAGACACTGCACTCTACTTGGATACATTATCCTGATTCCGCTCTTACTTCTTAATGGCAGTTAATGCTGCGTGCTTAGCGGAGAACCAGCAAAAAAACTATTTTTATAATCTTTAGTGTGATCCAACTGGGAATTAAATCGAGCACTAGGAACTGATCCCAGTACCCTGCATAGGTAGATGTAAATCCAACCACCAATAAAACTGACTGCCACAATATAGCTGAAATATTGCTGAAAGTGGCATTAAACATCATACACCAAACCATCCATTTATACACTCCAATTAAATTTACAACTGAAAACTTTATTGAATTTGACAATGTGGAAGATGGAACAATCAACGGCACCACATAAATTGTGTGCAACCTTGGCTGCATCCGTAAACATAAGTTACTATATTTCTTCATAGTGTTTTATTGTATTTGTAATGTTAAGACATATGCGAATCAAAATAACTCATGGAATCCATAATGTGTTCCTAGTTTTACATTTGTGAGTATATTTTATCCTTTGCTACCGTTCAGAATAAAATACTAATATTCTGCCGACCCATGTTAGAATTCACAACAACAATTATTTCTTAATCATGCAATAAGAATGATACAAACATATATATCATCGCTGATTTCTAATGTGACATTATCTTGACGTCACTGACGACACCTTGATAAACATATTGTTGATATGATATGATATGATCGAAATGGACTTCGAATTTCATATCACATCTCAGACTTTGCCTTCGATATTGCACTGAGAAATCAATTATCGCAAAACAAATCCACAATAGTTTATATTTACTAACAGAAGTGTACAAAAATGTATATACAGACAAACCTGTATTAAGAGGACACCTTTGGGACAATGAAAAAGTGGCCTTAAAAGACAGGTGACCTCTTAAAAGGGGTTAATTCATATAAAATTTTCTATGATAGGACAAGAAAAAGGTGACCTTTCAATGCAGGTGACTGCTTAATAGAGGTGACCACATGGACAGGTTTGTACATGTATATATTCTTGCTACATGTTTTATTCATTGATGGTTAATAAAAAATAAAAAATACATACCTGGTAATTATAGATAAATAATAAAATTTTGAATTCTATAACGTACCCTTTTCTGGTTGAAGTTCTCGCATTTCCCTCTGTAATGATGCATAGTTTATGAATGGTGGAATGAGTAGAATCAGAATAAGGTACTGGATTACTTTGCAGATTTTCTTACCAATTCCAACTTTATCTTTTTTTGTCGCCTTTACACTAGTAGTAGTTGGCTAAAAAATAAAGGAATTGAATCATATCTTCAGGTACATGCATTTTCCAAAGCCATTGCCATGATCAGGTCCATTTTAGAATAGTGTTTTCACAAGAAATTCAGAAAAGCACATGGTATTGGTACAATCAGAGCGTGTCGATTTATGAATTCATAGGGCAACATACGGTAAATTTATGAAGATCTCAACAGTTATTCGCCGAAACAACAGCACAACCATCCCCTTTTACTGTATCAGTCCGATAACTTTTCAGAATGTTAATAGCCCATCTAAAATATTGTTTTGGATTTCTTCCAAAATTATGTGTGAAAAAAATTGTGTTTTAGAATCTGTGTCGTTAGCAAAATTGTTATCTAACAAGGAAGCTACTGAACCATGGGTTCCTCTTGGTTAAGTTGAAGTCATCACTTCGAAAGTTTTACGGTCGTCATCATGACTTGGTTGACTGTTATGGAATACCTGTGTCACAAACCACCATGGATATGTTCCATTTGTCGTAAACACTTCCCGGTCCTTTCCTCATTCATGACTTATTACTGGGTTTGTAACTAAATTAACACGACATGTGCCAAATAGTGGAGCAGGAACTGCTTACCCTTCCGGAAGACCTTAGTTCACCCCCGGTTTTTGGTGGAATTCGTGTTACTCAATCTTTGGTTTATGTGTACGGTATGTTTCGTAGATCGCTGTTTGTCCTTTTGTACTTTTTCTTTTGGCCATTGCGTTGTCTGTTCTTCTTTGATACACGGATTCTGATTACCCCTGGCTTTGGTATCTTCAAACTCTTTTCATTTGGTATAGGCACAAGGGAACCAAAACAGACATGTGATGTTGAATAACAGTTGAATAATGCATTTTTTGTGCTTTTCAATACCAAAGTTAAAAATAAGAGTTCCAAAAAATGTTGTGTTTCTTTACCCTTTAAGCAGTGTACATTTAAACTGAAATTAACTTGCAATACACATATCACGGATGGGTTCAAATGAATAAAATATCATAAAATCACAGAGTTCTTTTGAAAAAGCTATATGCATATGGACAATATCAATAAAGCAAACTGAAATTTTAATTAAATGTTAGCGGTATGTTATGAAATGACTTGGTGAAGTTATATTTATCAAATTTTGTAATTAGAATTTCTCGTATTAATGTATATATCTACTGCCATTTTAATATAATAGAAAATTTTGTTTGGTGTATCGAGTCTTAGTAGAGGCCATGAGCATTGAAAACCATCCCAGGACTGGTAATTTGATGCAAAGTTTGGTAAAATTATTGTCAGTGACAGCGGTTTGATTAAAAATCAAATGTGTTTCCCAAAGTATTCATACATGTATGTAGATTATGCAAGATTTGTCCATGTTTGGTGGCCAGTTGGAATTTCGGACCTGGAGAAAAGTAAAAACACCTGTTCGGAACATATTTAAACAAGTTTCATCAGAGTACCTTTTAGTGGTTTTTTAGAAGAAAAAAAATCAAAGATTGGCCACCATAACTTTTATATATTTGCGGTCGTGTTTTCATAACCCGTGTGGACCTCAATCGATACAACTGCCAAATTGTCTGAAAATAGCTGAAACAAGCGTCGTTCTAAACGTTTTCAAAGGGACGTCATCTGTGACGTCAGCGCTTACACTGTTACCGTTTCTGTCTGTTGCTCAACAGGAATCAAGCACCAGAAAAGCTATATTTTGGTCAGTGACCGTTAGTTCTAATAATAAAACCCTAAATGCTCGCTTACTCGCAAGGGTTATAACGGGATGCCATTACACGTAATGGAGCAGCCGCCGAGATTTTTTCCACTCGCTTACAGAGCTTCTGACGCATGCATTTATCAATAATAAGACATAACCTTTCCTTTTGTCCATTATTATAACAAGTTTTTATCACCTACCAGTATTTTAGAATGTAATTCCCACAAAATAAAAACTTCTCTTTGAAAATTTCCGGCCTCACTATTTGGATGTCGATACCATATTTGGCGATTTAGGCGTGAATGTTTACCAATCGTAACTACTCGGCCATTCTCTCTACCCTGCAAATAACAGGGTAGCGAGAATGGCCGAGTAGTTACGATTGGAATGTTTACATCAGCTTGTAATAAGAAATACCATATTTAGAAAAGCTCCGCCTTCCGTAGTTTCCGGTTATGGAAAACGATCGATAAATTTGAACAAGGTTGTTGCTAACTTTGAAAAGCATATATTTCTCAGCCAAACCGATTTAACAAGGACTGGGATCATCAGTAATTGTTATAATGAAATGTTTGAAGCGTAAATAGTGAGTTTTTATGTTTCAACTGCAACTTTTTTTTTGCTCCATTGTGACGAATGGGACCGCGTTGTAGCTCTGCCGAGACACAAGTTTGTCACAGGAGCTACATTATTGCAGCTAAGTGACCGTATATAATAAAAATTTATCCAGTCAATGCAATTTGACTCCTCAAATAGAACCAGTGCAGGATAAATTAATTTATCCGACAGGTACGCGGCCCAGGTAAATTGATCAATTTCCGTACCTCCACACAAAGAAGACTTCCCAACCACAAGTCGGAAATCAGAAATCGTAAAAAAACTTTTTGACAAGTTTTGTGAAACGGTCGCAAACTTAGTCGGTAAGTGGTCGAAAGATAAGTCGGAAATCGTACAATTTATGACCCTTTGTGAAACGGGGGCCTGGCGTAGAGTCAACGTGGAAGAGCCCATTTATTTAGTCAAGAGAGAAGCAAGCACGCACATATAAAAGTACAGATTTTAATCGTATTTCTACTTTTATATGTGCGTGCATAGAAGTGTAAATATGAACGTAAAGTGTGTGTTAGGATATTCTTTTTAAAACTGTTCCACATCCTGAATAAAATATAAAGTGCTTAAAACGTATAAATTATAAACTATGCTTCAAGAATGGATGAAGATCCGTTGAAGAAGTGGTTCGCCTGACAAAGGCGGCAGCATACAGAGAAGGTAACAGGTAACAGTGGCACCAACAATTGAATCATCTAGCTGGTTCCACTGGTTAACTGTTCTCACAAAGAAAGAGTGGATGTGGTCGAGTGGTCTAGGGCGCTGGACGTAAGGCTAAGCGAATGGTGCTGCAGTGTATCAATGGTGTGGGTTCAAATCCCGTCGAGGGAAGAACAAAAATTTTACAGCTCTAAAATCTAATTCTAACAGTTTGGTTTAATTTTCAGACGTAAATATATATATATACACGTCTGAAAATTAAACCAAACAGAGTTTATATATATATATATATCTTTATATATAGCACTCCAGTAGTGCTACACCTTTTGTTGTTAAAGGATTTACTGTTTTTGAGTTCATTAATAAACATTATTAATATATTATTAGCATACCTGTTAACCCTCCCCCTTTTCGCGGGAGTCTCCCGTGTAAGAGCCTTATCTCCTGCATGGACTGGGTCTCCTGTGCGGGAGACATTAATCTCACACACACACCTTTTCCTCCCGCACGATCTCCCCCCAACAAAAAAATCAAGTACAATAAAATCTTGACCTACATTTTGCGATCAATATTTCTGGAAATTCCCCATTTGGAACTCCCACACTGATGAAAAATGCCGAGAGATACGAATGGTAAAGGTGTTTAAATGATATCCGGTTATTGATCTGTTTGACACCTTTACAGGTAAATTGGGTCATGGAGATTAATTAAGGTGTTGATGATTATACAACAATTATCCACTGATTGACAGTTATTTGGGGATAAGGAAGTGGGTTTGTGGCACACGCTTAGATGATTAGAAGTGTGATAGCGGCAATTAAAAATAGTTATAAACCGTTGTGCAAACAGGAGTCGGACAACCTTTGATGCAGAGGAAAACTTCTTATTTCAATCAAACGTGCAATGAATTCATATCGGATTGAGTTGCTATGGCTTGTTTGGGACCAAAGCCGATCAAAGTATTATTTAAAGACTAAGTTCCAGGATGGAATTGATAAACCACAAAAATGCCAAAACGTATGCTATCACCCAACGCACCAGCAGCAAAGTGACTTTATAATTTTAGTGCTCTATGACTTTATTGTTCAGAACATTATGTCTTCATTGTTATTGCTTTGTTATAACCTTATGATTATGAATGATTATGAATAAATCATAAATAGTTTTTATCCTTCATTCATCATATGAAACACTACTAATAAGACAGAAATGTAAACAATATATATTGAAATGGGATGCAGTTGGTTCAATACTGAAACAAACAAAAGGAAAACATCAATAAGCAATAAAAACACGCATCAAATACGTCGATAAAAAATCTCCAGTTATGAGACCAAATCTCCAGCCAAAAATTTACAAATCTCCAGTTGTAGCATAGCAACTCTTCACATGTATGCAACTACAAGGTACAATTTTGTGCGTTTAAAGGTGACTCACAAAATCTTTCCCTTAGAAGAGTTGGTAGGGGGGAGATCTCCCCCCTAGCAGTTCCCAGAGGTTAACAGGTATGTATTAGACTAGACTAGTATTTATTTCTCGTTGATAAAATTACTGGTTCAAAAATCATATAACAATACAGGAATTCACAATATGCTTAAATATAAGCATAATACATTTAAAAGAAAAATTAAAGTTTATACAAAAGCCTTTTATAAAAATAAATGGTATGTTAAAAGAAATAAACTTCTAGATGAAAACGGCAAATTGCGAACCTATCTAAAACTCAAATGCAATTTCGGATTCGAAAATTATCCTCATATTTTATCAGATTTTAATCAAAGAAAATCTTTCACCAAATTTAGAATCAGCAACCATAAATTAAAGATTGAAACTGGCAGATATTCAAAACCTATAACACCTTTAGAGAACCGCATTTGCGAAAAATGTTTTTCAGATCATAGACAGATGAAATAGAATCTGAAGAACACCTTCTATTAAAATGTTCTTTTTACTATACTTCCAGGCACAAGCTTCTTGAAACAATTAAGAATAACATTAATCATTCTAACTTTGAAAAATTATCATTTGGGGATAAATTTATATGACTTTTAAACTCAGAAAGTAAAGATACTTTAATATGCATGTGATTTCCTGTTAAAAAGTCACTGTTTCGGATAGCTGGTATCTCATATTTTAACACTAGTCATGTCTCTCATTCTTGTATTTACAATTTATATGATATTTTATGCAATCACCTTATGTTTTATTATGTTTATACGACCCTTCGTGGGCCCTTTAATTTGGACCAATACAATCTTATCTTATAAACATCATGTAAATGTTAAACCTGGGGATTATTGTTAACTGAATTGCTTTCATGTGTTCTCGTGCTTTGTGCCGTTTCCTTCGGTCGTACTAAAGTTCTCTTCCTCATTTTGCAATCTGTGTTTTGGTTTTGGTTTTGCACATGTGGACTTAACTTCCTGTGAAGCGAGTAAATTTGTGGCTAACCGGTGTGACCAGAAATACACACCGGAACAAAAATAATTTCAACAAGTCAATCAAAACGTACTCGCCATATAATAATACTATGTCTTATATCCGCAGATAAGTTTATCATCGCTTTACTGCAGAACTGACCCGTACGCGTTCAATTTAATTTCATTAGTCTTGTAATGATATAATTTAAAAAGTGGTTTTCTGTTACATATAACTCTTCATGGATTAAAACATGCTCTTTTTATACCAGCATGCCTATTTCGCAGATCTATACATGACCTGCTATTAGACTTCGACTTTATTTTTTTACCTTTTCCACGTACTCCAGACCTTACGGTCAACTTTTGTATTCCGTTCGATGACAAATTCCTGTGTGTATTTTCCTTTAAATTCCCCGCCCAAAACGGATTGAACGATATTTTTAATGTTAGATCAATCCAAGGATTTCTATACTATATAAATCCTTGATCAATCAGTAGAATCTTCTTACCGTGTACTTAGGCTGACGACGATTCAAATAAATTTAAAGATGTTTTCGCTAATGTCCGCACTAAAATGAAATCGTGAAATCGGTTTTCGTAGTGTAAAATGAAATCGTGAAATCGGTTTTCGCAGTGTAAAAAGAAATCTGAAAAAGTCATACTTATGCCTTCGTTGGTTTTTCCAAGAGTTTACATCCATTATATAGGCACCTAAAGTAATAAACTGTAATGAAAAAACATGTCCATGAAAATTCTGTTTTCCTTCTTTCTTTAAATGTCAAGTTAAAGGTCTAGGATTATATTGTTTAACGCCAATTTCAACAATATTTCAGTTATATCGTGGCGGTAAGTTTTATTGGTGGAAAAAACCGGATACGGAGTGCCCGGAGAAAACTGACAAATTAAATAAAATAAAATGATAACCTCACACCAAAAATTAAGTCGAAGGGAGAAATGAATCATAGCTTTACACATCATTTCTCTAATTTGAAAAATAATCATTTATTTCTATCACATATAATTTGAGGTTTACACGCACCGACCGACATATAATACGGAGTAATGACAAAAGCCCACATGACATTTAAGGCGAGTTGTGTATAGATGTACTGTGCAATCAGCAACCGCCCATTTCTAGGAAGGGCTGGACCCGTAACGAAGTAAAGTTGCATGACCCTTCAGTTTCTATGCCTTGGGTTCCCACAGGGGTTGGTTGTTGGTTAGTAATGCATGCTTGATACAAGCTACAAGAACGTTAATTGATTAATTTGTTGGTGCTAAACTCCAACTTTAGCGGCAGTATTTCAGCTATATCGTGGTGTGAACAAATTTTACAAGTTAATTTTTTTTCTTATAAAAGATCACACTCAGTTGAAACTAAAACACCCCGGTCATATAATAGGTTACAACAAAGGGATTCGTGAAAATATTGCACAACAGGGTTTTCTTATCTAGATAGACCTCCTACATACTTAATATTAAATGTATTTTCGTTTGAGATTTTACACAGTGTTATCCGGATTACAATGTTTCCGGCTAACCCTTAAACATCTACATGTACTAAACATCTACGCAAGTATATATATGGACGCTTAGAAAATATTAGCATGCATTTTTTTATCGCTAGTCTTTTGACTATTTTAGCATCATTTCTCACAAGAGTTTATGGTAAGTTTAATCAGTAATTATCATAACCTTTTTTATGCTGGTGTTGACTCAATGTTCGTATACTGTTTATAAAAAATTTGATTGTAATTTTGCCTCCATTAATCCCAACACTAATAAGAGTGGAGGAAAGACACACGCAAGCAGATACAGTCTAATTAAAATTAGATCTACACACTTGCTCCCTATTTTCTATCGGGTTTTTTTTGGGTCGCTCGTACACACGAGCGACCAAAACACACGAGCGACCCCAAAAAAATCGATAGAAAATAGGGAGCAAGTGTGTAGATCTAATTTTAACTAGATTGAAGCAGATATTACCATAAGATTGTATGGATATATGGACACGAACAAAGTTTGTCAGTGACTTGCGACAGGTCGGTGGTATTCTCCGGTTTCCTCCACCAATAAAACTGACCGCCACGATATAACTGAAATATTGTTGAAAGTGGCGTTAAACCCCATAAACCTAAACCAGACAGTTATATAAAGGAAAAGGAGATGAAATAATAAAGAATTTCATATTAAGAATAATTATGTAAACAGAAAGTAAAAAAAAGGGGGTATAATTCCATGTCACAAACTCCTGTGGTACAAAGCAAGTATCATGATCATCTCGTCAAAAAGTAGCTTGTTCACACCATGACTTAACTGGGGGGGGGGGGGGGGGGGGGGGGGAATGCCAGAAACCACGAGCATTGATAAAAGTAGCTTGTTCACACCATGACTTAACTGGGGGGAAATGCCAGAAACCACGAGCATTGATAAAAGTACCTTGTTCACACCATGACTTAACTGGGGGGGGACATGCCAGAAACCACGAGCATTGATAAAAGTAGCTTGTTCACACCATGATTTAACTGGGGGGTAATGCCAGAAACCACGAGCATTGATAAAAGTAGCTTGTTCACACCATGACTTAACTGGGGGGAAATGCCAGAAACCACGAGCATTGATGGACTAACACAAATGTGATCTATTGTTAATTAATATTGCATATTTTATTATTCTCCAATGAAAACAACCGCATTGGTTGTGTAATAGTTAGCGTGCTCGGTTCGAGTGTGGTAGATCGTGGGTTCGAGTCCCGATCGGGTCAAATCAAAGACTATGCAATTGGTATTTGTTGCTTCTCTGGCATGCAGTATTAAGGAGAAAGATCAAAGACTGGTTGATTCGGAATCAGGATAATGTTTCCGAGTGGAGCGACATGTCTATCCGCGGACTGTTGTTTCAGTGAGTTAATACTATAAAAATCGGCCAACTAAGCGTGTTGGTCTAGTACAAAGTGGACCTCATCATCGTTTTATTTAAGAAATAATAGAGCCCGGCATCCGAGAATTATTTCGATTCTAACAGGGCATTTACGGCAATTTTATGCATTCAAGCGTACCTAGACAGAGGTTATTTTTGAGCGCTGTTCCAATTACCTCCCGCTATCATTTACAAGAATATATAACGCTACAGAAACGTTGATCAAAAATTTGTTTCATCTGATTTTTTTTGTATATTTGTTATTTTTATTCTTTTAATTTAAAATACATAAAATACAAATATGCAAAATACGCTGTCGATTAGACTATTCCTTCTGCGCATGTGCTTAGGGTGTTCTGTGCTATTTAGGGTCCTCTATTGTTTTCAAAGCGAAAGTAGCACGCCATGTTAGAATGCAAAAATACCCCAAAAAAATCCGATGAAACTAATTTTTGATCGTTATCAATTTTTATAACGTTTCTGTAGCGTTATGTATTCTTGTAAATAATAGCGGGAGGTAATTGGAACAACGCCTAAAAATAACCTCAGTCTAGGTACGCTTGAATGCATAAAATTACCGTAAATGCCCTGTTAGAATCGAAATAATTCTCGGATGCCGGGCTCTATGCTTATTTCAACATGTGTAGGCATTATATTTGTCAAGATTTTACACCTAATATAATGCCTACCCATGTTAAAATAAGCATACGAGGTGTAAAATCTTGACAAATATAATGCCTACCCATGTTAAAATAAGCATAGAGCCCGGCATCTTCGGAGGTGTAAAATCTTGACAAATATAATGCCTACCCATGTTAAAATAAGCATAAAGCCCGGCATCCGAGAATATTTCTTAATTACTAGTAACTTGTTCTCGCCATGATATCGCTGAAAAATTGCTGAGTTGGCGTTATTCACTCACTCACTCCACAGAGAAATAAGAACATATACTGCCATAGCATCAAAAATTAATATAGCGAATAGATTGGTAACTAAAACTCGCACAATCATTCGCCAAATAAAAAAAGTTAGCCTTGCCCTCTAACGTGGATTTACTTGAACGCAATTAAATACAAAAAATCAGCTCGTATTTATAATTGTATTTTTTTCTTCAGGATCTGTCAGAATACTTGAGGGAACGAATGGTATCCTGACCAGTGAAAAGGGGAGTTCCTTCTTCCTTACATGTGAAATCTCATCGAACACCATTACTGGAAGTAATGACTTTTTCCGAAGAAATGGCAATACATTAGACGGATTTGAGACCAACGTTACTACTCTTATAACTAATTCTACAACAGTTTATCTGGTTCTGTTGAGTAAAACATCAATAACACTCTCTAATGCTGGAGTATATACATGTTTTACTGATAGTATGTCAACCAACGTTACTATCAATGTTATAAACGGTAAGATGATAAAGTATTATGTATTGTTTATATTTTTATTACGGCCTTTTATGTTTTTTGTCCGGAGCTTTATAATCACAGGGTAAACTGCTCAACCAATTGGTTTTTTTCTCTCTCTCTTTTTTTGGTATATAAAACTCGAATCAAAATTTGATAAATTCGCTATTAATTTTTTTCTTAGAATAATATGATATAACTTGACCAGTGTCCCAGTATATATTTAACCTGATCAGTTTTCCCAGTATCATTTTACTTAGTTGTACATGCATTTATTTAAATCG
This sequence comes from Bathymodiolus brooksi, assembly GCA_963680875.1. Taxonomy (NCBI): domain Eukaryota; kingdom Metazoa; phylum Mollusca; class Bivalvia; order Mytilida; family Modiolidae; genus Bathymodiolus; species Bathymodiolus brooksi. Next base: position 58,755,402 of record OY804577.1, read on the forward strand.
ATCAGTATTCAGCTTAGTTGTCCCAGTTTTTATTTAACTTGATTAGTTGTACCAGTATTTATTTAACTTGATTAGTTGTACCAGTTTTTATTTAACTTTCTCAGTTGTCTTAGTATTTGACAATTAGATATCTACTGGTTCTTTTACCCCACCACTCTCCCCCTGGCGACGATCCAAAAACCTTTTTTCTTAAAACAAGTCAAAATCGGATGACGTCAAATAACATTTTTTTCTCATATGGAATTTTTGTCTGTTCTTTTCATAAACCATTATTTTGTTAAAATACCCACAAGATTTCGCTAGGCACCTCGCTAAACAAGCAGAACATGGGTATTCTTTGGTGAGTTATCGTTTATACACTTTTTCAGATAACAAGTTCGATCAGTCTTACAGTTTTACTGAAGGAAAGAGTTTAGATTTGACCTGTCCTGTCTCAAGTGTTCTTAAATCCTCAGTACAATGGTTCAAGGATGGTGTGTTATTTGATGACAACCGAATGTTACTTGATGTCGGCGAAACAAAAGATGGCCGACTACAACTTTCATCCTTACAGTTATCAGACAGAGGATATTACACGTGCACGGCAACTTGGAATATCGGCAAAAAGTCTTTTTCAACTCTGGCTCGTGTTAGAGGTGAGTATATGTAGAACAATGTACTATACTACAGAAACAAGTAATCCCACCTTCCCGCTCCTTGTTTATTGATCATGACCTTAAATACCCACTGAAGCTATTATTTGTAAAGGACCCCATTGGAAATAAGCTGAAAGGCTTTCTTGGGTTATCCTGGGTTGACAATTATCAACAAATGGCATGAAAATTTCAATCAATAATTATAATTTTGCCTTTTATTTTTAGAAGAATTAGATATGTAATCACTTTTGAGGATTGTTTATATATTTTTAACATAAATATATTTGACCTTTTTGCCTTATCTGGTATATGTGTATCTAATTTCAGGGAGACTAGCACCACTGTGGCCAGTCATTGGTATATTAGCTGAAGTCTTGGTACTAGCTCTTATCATTCTGTTTTGTAAAGACAACAGAAAGAAAAAAGATTCAAAGTCTACGTAGAATAACAACGATAGTGAAGGAGCAACTCGAGAAATAAATATGTGGTGTTGTATATGAAATTATAATATCTACACTGGTATATATTAGAATTTGATATGCCATAAATTGTGGAAAAACGGACAATAGACCTTACAGTAACAATAGATCTAGACGAGAGAACCATCACATTCTGAATCACTCTCCTATTTATCATTGTGAAAAAAGAATGACAGACTATTGGACGAAAGATTGCTTAGTTTATGGTGTTTAATGCCACTTTCAACAATATATTATTTAATGGTGGATGTAACCAGAGTACCAGGAGAAAACCACCGAGTGTCAGACACGTCGCAAGTCACTGCTGACAAACTTTATCACATAATGTTGTATCGAGTAAACCTCGCCATGAACGGATATTCGAACTCACAACGTTGGTGCACAGGCACTCGACGTTCAATGAATAAAATGTAGGGTCAATGTGGAAAAAAAACCAGTGACACTATTTTGTTTTCCACATTGACCCTACATTTAATACATTGAACGTCGAGTGCCTGTGGTTGGTGATGATAGGCACTGATTGCATGGACGAAAACGAAATTCACCGACAACACACACTAAACCAAGTAGCATTTATAGAAATCATTATTTTGACATACATTCGTTTATTTAATTGGGGTCGTCGTGGTCATGATCGTATGGTAGTTAGATTTACAACTATCTGTGTGATCAGACCCTATCACCACTAACGGTGTGAATTCGAATCCCGCTCGTGTCTAGGTGTAATCGATACAACGTAATTATATGTGATAAAGTTTGTCAGTGACTTGCGGCAGGTCGGTGGTTTTCTCCAGGTACTCTGGCATCCTCCACCAATAAAACTGACCGTCACGATATAACTGAAATATTGTTGAAAGTTGTGTTAAACAACATATCCCTAACCCTAGATTTTGGCAATACAAGTATTACTTATTATAGTTGTCTTTCTTTTAACTGTTCGCCCATGCTTAATTACCTTGTACCGTGTAAGTATTCATGTTCATAGATTTGATGCAAAATTAAAACTTATAATTGTTATGATTTGATGTCTTGCAAAAGTAATCCCTTTTTAGATAATACACGTTTGAGAATACCGAAGGGGCAATAAAAAAAGACAATCCAGAGAAACTAGCAACATAGGGTACACAAGACGAAGAAAAACAAAACACAAACACAATATGTGTTAGACACCACTATACAGCAAACGTAAATAAGACATGCGTCCTTCTACAAACAACTAGAGGTAAGAACGAACCGAACATATTTTATGCGGAAATCGTAACGGACATCACAAAACGGAACTCAGAACGTAAAGACATATTTCCTAACGGTCAACCAGATTGTGATGACGACTGTAGATCGAGTGATATAAGTACATATATATATAAAATGTATATATATATTTATTATGAAACTACCCCTTTACATCGGGGGCGCCAACCGCCGGGGTGTCGGTGGTGCGTCTAACTACAGTTATTAAAATGTACATTTATTATGATAAAAGCACATGCAACAAAAATATGATAAGACATCTGCCATATATACACACACGTTATAAGTAAAACTAAACAACATCTCTAATTATCTCCCTTTATTTGGTCCCTAAAACTGTTCATCATATTAATGATTTCTCTTGTGTTTCTTTGTTCTTAAAACAAAGTCTTCAATATAATATTTTACATTTTGTTTCTACAATCAAGAAGACCCCATAAGGCATTTTCCAGTTCCTACAACCAACAAGACCTCATAAGGCGTTTCTAATCTTGAAACTGGTATACAAGTCAGCTTATTGCATATTTATCTTTTCTGTCATACCTCAAAAGGTCGGATTGAATTTAATGGCGACAAATAAAAACTGGAACATTTGAATGGTGAACAATGTACTCGCTGACACTTCCCAAAATTTTACGTCTGATTGTCCCGAGTCCACGACAGCCTACAACGAGAAGGTTTGCCCCGATAGCTTCACACTTTTCTACAACTGTATGTCCCGGATCTCCTCCTTCTAGCTTCATAACTTTTCCTCCTATCTGAAATACAGTATAATATTCTGTTAAAGTAAAATATCCAATGAATTCCTACAATCTGATTGGCTAATCAAGACGGGGATATCAGACCGTATTCCCTGGGTAGGGAATATTGAAAACAGTTTCAAAATGGCGTCTATTTATCGCTTCATATATTTGTTTTAACATAAAAATATTAAAACATAAATAAAAAGATCTTGAATAAAACTTTTTATAAAGGACGAAGTCCTTCTAACGGTAAGCTGTCCGATTTTTCATTCTATATTGATAGCTAAAAATCTGCTCACCGGAAGTTTAAAAAATAGATCAATTGATAATTTAGAAACGCAAAAGAAATCTATTTCAATGAAAAATTCCAAATTCTTTGATTATTTACTCTATGCAAAATCGAAATAAACTTTTAATAAAATTCTAATAAAAAAATCTCTTTCTACGAAACTCCCGATGGAATAGACTGACTCAATCTGTCTCAATCTAGCCGAGGTACGAGCCAGGGAACAGAACTCGTCAGTTTACCGATGGAAGAGCGGCGTAGGTAAAATGAACGCCATAACATTTCGGCTACACAATTCATTCAAAATAAAAGATAATAGCCTCACCGGACGCAATTACGAACGAAATAAAAAGTATGTCCACTAATTGTTCCTTCAAAACATGAATTAAAAAAAATGCTTTTATAAATAGATACCCCGCTAAATTACTCGTGTTTTGGGAGAAAATTATTCATGCGCAGTTGTTGAATGTTGCAGACGACGGGTTTTCATATTTGTAAACAGAAAACGATCGACAATTGCACTTGGAATCTATCGCTAAAATTCATTGAGGTTCGCATATTTTGTTATCTTATGCCTGTAATTGGTATGTTTCGTAGATCGCTGTTTGTCCTTTTGTACTTTTTCTTTTGGCCACTGCGTTGTCTGTTCTTCTTTGATACACGGATTCTGATTACCCCTGGCTTTGGTATCTTCAAACTCTTTTCATTTGGTATAGGCACAAGGGAACCAAAACAGACATGTGATGTTGAATAACAGTTGAATAATGCATTTTTTGTGCTTTTCAATACAAAAGTTAAAAATAAGAGTTCCAAAAAATGTTGTGTTTCTTTACCCTTTAAGCAGTGTACATTTAAACTGAAATTAACTTGCAATACACATATCACGGATGGGTTCAATTGAATAAAATATCATAAAATCACAGAGTTCTTTTGAAAAAGCTATATGCATATGGACAATATCAATAAAGCAAACTGAAATTTTAATTAAATGTTAGCGGTATGTTATGAAATGACTTGGTGAAGTTATATTTATCAAATTTTGTAATTAGAATTTCTCGTATTAATGTATATATCTACTGCCATTTTAATATAATAGAAAATTTTGTTTGGTGTATCGAGTCTTAGTAGAGGCCATGAGCATTGAAAACCATCCTAGGACTGGTAATTTGATGCAAAGTTTGGTAAAATTATTGTCAGTGACAGCGGTTTGATTAAAAATCAAATGTGTTTCCCAAAGTATTTATACATGTATGTAGATTATGCAAGATTTGTCCATGTTTGGTGGCCAGTTGGAATTTCGGACCTGGAGAAAAGTAAAAACACCTGTTCGGAACATATTTAAACAAGTTTCATCAGAGTACCTTTTAGTGGTTTTTAAGAAGAAAAAAAATCAAAGATTGGCCACCATAACTTTTATATATTTGCGGTCGTGTTTTCATAACCCGTGTGGACCTCAATCGATACAACTGCCAAATTGTCTGAAAATAGCTGAAACAAGCGTCGTTCTAAACGTTTTCAAAGGGACGTCATCTGTGACGTCAGCCCTTACACTGTTACCGTTTCTGTCTGTTGCTCAACAGGAATCAAGCACCAGAAAAGCTATATTTTGGTCAGTGACCGTTAGTTCTAATAATAAAACCCTAAATGCTCGCTTACTCGCAAGGGTTATAACGGGATGCCATTACACGTAATGGAGCAGCCGCCGAGATTTTTTGCACTCGCTTACAGAGCTTCTGACGCATGCATTTATCAATAATAAGACATAACCTTTCCTTTTGTCCATTATTATAACAAGTTTTTATCACCTACCAGTATTTTAGAATGTAATTCCCACAAAATAAAAACTTCTCTTTGAAAATTTTGAATTTCGTCATTTCCGGCCTCACTATTTGGATGTCGATACCATATTTGGCGATTTAGGCGTGAATGTTTACCAATCGTAACTACTCGGCCATTCTCTCTACCCTGCAAATAACAGGGTAGCGAGAATGGCCGAGTAGTTACGATTGGAATGTTTACATCAGCTTGTAATAAGAAATACCATATTTAGAAAAGCTCCGCCTTCCGTAGTTTCCGGTTATGGAAAACGATCGATAAATTTGAACAAGGTTGTTGCTAACTTTGAAAAGCATATATTTCTCAGCCAAACCGATTTAACAAGGACTGGGATCATCAGTAATTGTTATAATGAAATGTTTGAAGCGTAAATAGTGAGTTTTTATGTTTCAACTGCAACTTTTTTTTTGCTCCATTGTGACGAATGGGACCGCGTTGTAGCTCTGCCGAGACACAAGTTTGTCACAGGAGCTACATTATTGCAGCTAAGTGACCGTATATAATAAAAATTTATCCAGTCAATGCAATTTGACTCCTCAAATAGAACCAGTGCAGGATAAATTAATTTATCCGACAGGTACGCGGCCCAGGTAAATTGATCAATTTCCGTACCTCCACACAAAGAAGACTTCCCAACCACAAGTCGGAAATCAGAAATCGTAAAAAAACTTTTTGACAAGTTTTGTGAAACGGTCGCAAACTTAGTCGGTAAGTGGTCGAAAGATAAGTCGGAAATCGTACAATTTATGACCCTTTGTGAAACGGGGGCCTGGCGTAGAGTCAACGTGGAAGAGCCCATTTATTTAGTCAAGAGAGAAGCAAGCACGCACATATAAAAGTACAGATTTTAATCGTATTTCTACTTTTATATGTGCGTGCATAGAAGTGTAAATATGAACGTAAAGTGTGTGTTAGGATATTCTTTTTAAAACTGTTCCACATCCTGAATAAAATATAAAGTGCTTAAAACGTATAAATTATAAACTATGCTTCAAGAATGGATGAAGATCCGTTGAAGAAGTGGTTCGCCTGACAAAGGCGGCAGCATACAGAGAAGGTAACAGGTAACAGTGGCACCAACAATTGAATCATCTAGCTGGTTCCACTGGTTAACTGTTCTCACAAAGAAAGAGTGGATGTGGTCAAGTGGTCTAGGGCGCTGGACGTAAGGCTAAGCGAATGGTGCTGCAGTGTATCAATGATGTGGGTTCAAATCCCGTCGAGGGAAGAACAAAAATTTGACAGCTCTAAAATCTAATTCTAACAGTTTGGTTTAATTTTCAGACGTGTATATATATATATATACGTCTGAAAATTAAACCAAACAGAGTTTATATATATATATATATATCTTTATATATAGCACTCCAGTAGTGCTACACCTTTTGTTGTTAAAGGATTTACTGTTTTTGAGTTCATTAATAAACATTATTAATATATTATTAGCATACCTGTTAACCCTCCCCCTTTTTGCGGGAGTCTCCCGTGTAAGAGTCTTATCTCCTGCATGGACTGGGTCTCCTGTGCGGGAGACATTAACCTTTTCCTCCCGCACGATCTCCCCCCAACAAAAAAATCAAGTACAATAAAATCTTGACCTACATTTTGCGATCAATATTTCTGGAAATTCCCCATTTGGAACTCCCACGCTGATGATAAATGCTGAGAGATACGAATGGTAAAGGTGTTTAAATGATATCCGGTTATTGATCTGTTTGACACCTTTACAGGTAAATTGGGTCATGGAGATTAATTAAGGTGTTGATGATTATACAACAATTATCCACTGATTGACAGTTAATTGGGGATAAGGAAGTGGGTTTGTGGCACACGCTTAGATGATTAGAAGTGTGATAGCGGCAATTAAAAATAGTTATAAACCGTTGTGCAAACAGGAGTCGGACAACCTTTGATGCAGAGGAAAACTTCTTATTTCAATCAAACGTGCAATGAATTCATATCGGATTGAGTTGCTATGGCTTGTTTGGGACCAAAGCCGATCAAAGTATTATTTAAAGACTAAGTTCCAGGATGGAATTGATAAACCACAAAAATGCCAAAACGTATGCTATCACCCAACGCACCAGCAGCAAAGTGACTTTTTAATTTTAGTGCTCTATGACTTTATTGTTCAGAACATTATGTCTTCATTGTTATTGCTTTGTTATAACCTTATGATTATGAATGATTATGAATAAATCATAAATAGTTTTTATCCTTCATTCATCATATGAAACACTACTAATAAGACAGAAATGTAAACAATATATATTGAAATGGGATGCAGTTGGTTCAATACTGAAACAAACAAAAGGAAAACATCAATAAGCAATAAAAACACGCATCAAATACGTCGATAAAAAATCTCCAGTTATGAGACCAAATCTCCAGCCAAAAATTTACAAATCTCCAGTTGTAGCATAGCAACTCTTCACATGTATGCAACTACAAGGTACAATTTTGTGCGTTTAAAGGTGACTCACAAAATCTCCCCCTTAGAAGAGTTGGTAGGGGGGAGATCTCCCCCCTAGCAGTTCCCAGAGGTTAACAGGTATGTATTAGACTAGACTAGTATTTATTTCTCGTTGATGAAATTACTGGTTCAAAAATCATATAGCAATACAGGAATTCACAATATGCTTAAATATAAGCATAATACATTTAAAAGAAAAATTAAAGTTTATACAAAAGCCTTTTATAAAAATAAATGGTATGTTAAAAGAAATAAACTTCTAGATGAAAACGGCAAATTGCGAACCTATCTAAAACTCAAATGCAATTTCGGATTCGAAAATTATCCTCATATTTTATCAGATTTTAATCAAAGAAAATCTTTCACCAAATTTAGAATCAGCAACCATAAATTAAAGATTGAAACTGGCAGATATTCAAAACCTATAACACCTTTAGAGAACCGCATTTGCGAAAAATGTTTTTCAGATCATAGACAGATGAAATAGAATCTGAAGAACACCTTCTATTAAAATGTTCTTTTTACTATACTTCCAGGCGCAAGCTTCTTGAAACAATTAAGAATAACATTAATCATTCTAACTTTGAAAAATTATCATTTGGGGATAAATTTATATGACTTTTAAACTCAGAAAGTAAAGATACTTTAATATGCATGTGATTTCCTGTTAAAAAGTCACTGTTTCGGATAGCTGGTATCTCATATTTTAACACTAGTCATGTCTCTCATTCTTGTATTTACAATTTATATGATATTTTATGCAATCACCTTATGTTTTATTATGTTTATACGACCCTTCGTGGGCCCTTTAATTTGGACCAATACAATCTTATCTTATAAACATCATGTAAATGTTAAACCTGGGGATTATTGTTAACTGAATTGCTTTCATGTGTTCTCGTGCTTTGTGCCGTTTCCTTCGGTCGTACTAAAGTTCTCTTCCTCATTTTGCAATCTGTGTTTTGGTTTTGGTTTTGCACATGTGGACTTAACTTCCTGTGAAGCGAGTAAATTTGTGGCTAACCAGTGTGACCAGAAATACACACCGGAACAAAAATAATTTCAACAAGTCAATCAAAACGTACTCGCCATATAATAATACTATGTCTTATATCCGCAGATAAGTTTATCATCGCTTTACTGCAGAACTGACCCGTACGCGTTCAATTTAATTTCATTAGTCTTGTAATGATATAATTTAAAAAGTGGTTTTCTGTTACATATAACTCTTCATGGATTAAAACATGCTCTTTTTATACCAGCATGCCTATATCGCAGATCTATACATGACCTGCTATTAGACTTCGACTTTATTTTTTTACCTTTTCCACGTACTCCAGACCTTACGGTCAACTTTTGTATTCCGTTCGATGACAAATTCCTGTGTGTATTTTCCTTTAAATTCCCCGCCCAAAACGGATTGAACGATATTTTTAATGTTAGATCAATCCAAGGATTTCTATACTATATAAATCCTTGATCAATCAGTAGAATCTTCTTACCGTGTACTTAGGCTGACGACGATTCAAATAAATTTAAAGATGTTTTCGCTAATGTCCGCACTAAAATGAAATCGTGAAATCGGTTTTCGTAGTGTAAAATGAAATCGTGAAATCTGTTTTCGTAGTGTAAAATGAAATCGGGAAATCGGTTTTCGTAGTGTAAAATGAAATCGGGAAATCTGTTTTCGTAGTGTAAAATGAAATCGGGAAATTGGTTTTCGCAGTGTAAAATGAAATCGGGAAATCTGTTTTCGTAGTGTAAAATGAAATCGGGAAATCTGTTTTCGTAGTGTAAAATGAAATCGGGAAATCTGTTTTCGTAGTGTAAAATGAAATCGGGAAATCTGTTTTCGTAGTGTAAAATGAAATCGGGAAATCTGTTTTCGTAGTGTAAAATGAAATCGTGAAATCGGTTTTCGCAGTGTAAAAAGAAATCTGAAAAAGTCATACTTATGCCTTCGTTGGTTTTTCCAAGAGTTTACATCCATTATATAGGCACCTAAAGTAATAAACTGTAATGAAAAAACATGTCCATGAAAATTCTGTTTTCCTTCTTTCTTTAAATGTCAATTTAAAGGGCTAGGATTATATTGTTTAACGCCAATTTCAACAATATTTCAGTTATATCGTGGCGGTAAGTTTTATTGGTGGAAAAAACCGGATACGGAGTGCCCGGAGAAAACTGACAAATTAAATAAAATAAAATGATAACCTCACACCAAAAATTAAGTCGAAGGGAGAAATGAATCATAGCTTTACACATCATTTCTCTAATTTGAAAAATAATCATTTATTTCTATCACATATAATTTGAGGTTTACACGCACCGACCGACATATAATACGGAGTAATGACAAAAGCCCACATGACATTTAAGGCGAGTTGTGTATAGATGTACTGTGCAATCAGCAACCGCCCATTTCTAGGAAGGGCTGGACCCGTAACGAAGTAAAGTTGCATGACCCTTCAGTTTCTATGCCTTGGGTTCCCACAGGGGTTGGTTGTTGGTTAGTAATGCATGCTTGATACAAGCTACAAGAACGTTAATTGATTAATTTGTTGGTGCTAAACTCCAACTTTAGCGGCAGTATTTCAGCTATATCGTGGTGTGAACAAATTTTACAAGTTAATTTCTTTTCTTATGAAAGATCACACTCAGTTGAAACTAAAACACCCCGGTCATATAATAGGTTACAACAAAGGGATTCGTGAAAATATTGCACAACAGGGTTTTCTTATCTAGATAGACCTCCTACATACTTAATATTAAATGTATTTTCGTTTGAGATTTTACACAGTGTTATCCGGATTACAATGTTTCCGGCTAAACCTTAAACATCTACATGTACTAAACATCTACGCAAGTATATATATGGACGCTTAGAAAATATTAGCATGCATTTTTTTATCGCTAGTCTTTTGACTATTTTAGCATCATTTCTCACAAGAGTTTATGGTAAGTTTAATCAGTAATTATCATAACCTTTTTTATGCTGGTGTTGACTCAATGTTCGTATACTGTTTATAAAAATTATTTGATTGTAATTTTGCCTCCATTAATCCCAACACTAATAAGAGTGGAGGAAAAACACACGCAAGCAGATACAGTCTAATTAAAATTAGATCTACACACTTGCTCCCTATTTTCTATCGGTTTTTTTTTGGTCGCTCGTACACACAGCGACCAAAACACACGAGCGACCCAAAAAAAATCGATAGAAAATAGGGAGCAAGTGTGTAGATCTAATTTTAACTAGATTGAAGCAGATATTACCATAAGATTGTATGGATATATGGACACGAACAAAGTTTGTCAGTGACTTGCGACAGGTCGGTGGTATTCTCCGGTTTCCTCCACCAATAAAACTGACCGCCACGATATAACTGAAATATTGTTGAAAGTGGCGTTAAACCCCATAAACCTAAACCAGACAGTTATATGAAGTAAAAGGAGATGAAATAATAAAGAATTTCATATTAAGAATAATTATGTAAACAGAAAGTAAAAAAAAAGGGAGGTATAATTCCATGTCACAAACTCCTGTGGTACAAAGCAAGTATCATGATCATCTCGTCAAAAAGTAGCTTGTTCACACCATGACTTAACTGGGGGGAAATGCCAGAAACCACGAGCATTGATAAAAGTAGCTTGTTCACACCATGACTTAACTGGGGGGAAATGCCAGAAACCACGAGCATTGATAAAAGTAGCTTGTTCACACCATGACTTAACTGGGGGGAAATGCCAGAAACCACGAGCATTGATAAAAGTACCTTGTTCACACCATGACTTAACTGGGGGGGAAATGCCAGAAACCACGAGCATTGATAAAAGTAGCTTGTTCACACCATGACTTAACTGGGGGGAAATGCCAGAAACCACGAGCATTGATGGACTAACACAAATGTGATCTATTGTTAATTAATATTGCATATTTTATTATTCTCCAATGAAAACAACCGCATTGGTTGTGGAATAGTTAGCGTGCTCGGTTCGAGTGTGGTAGATCGTGGGTTCGAGTCCCGATCGGGTCAAATCAAAGACTATGCAATTGGTATTTGTTGCTTCTCTGGCATGCAGTATTAAGGAGAAAGATCAAAGACTGGTTGATTCGGAATCAGGATAATGTTTCCGAGTGGAGGGACATGTCTATCCGCGGACTGTTGTTTCAGTGAGTTAATACTATAAAAATCGGCCAACTAAGCGTGTTGGTCTAGTACAAAGTGGACCTCATCATCGTTTTATTTAAGAAATAATAGAGCCCGGCATCCGAGAATTATTTCGATTCTAACAGGGCATTTACGGCAATTTTATGCATTCAAGCGTACCTAGACAGAGGTTATTTTTGAGCGCTGTTCCAATTACCTCCCGCTATCATTTACAAGAATATATAACGCTACAGAAACGTTGATCAAAAATTTGTTTCATCTGATTTTTTTTGTATATTTGTTATTTTTATTCTTTTAATTTAAAATACATAAAGTACAAATATGCAAAATACGCTGTCGATTAGACTATTCCTTCTGCGCATGTGCTTAGGGTGTTCTGTGCTATTTAGGGTCCTCTATTGTTTTCAAAGCGAAAGTAGCACGCCATGTTAGAATGCAAAAATACCCCAAAAAAATCCGATGAAACTAATTTTTGATCGTTATCAATTTTTATAACGTTTCTGTAGCGTTATGTATTCTTGTAAATAATAGCGGGAGGTAATTGGAACAACGCCCAAAAATAACCTCAGTCTAGGTACGCTTGAATGCATAAAATTACCGTAAATGCCCTGTTAGAATCGAAATAATTCTCGGATGCCGGGCTCTATGCTTATTTCAACATGTGTAGGCATTATATTTGTCAAGATTTTACACCTCATATAATGCCTACCCATGTTAAAATAAGCATACGAGGTGTAAAATCTTGACAAATATAATGCCTACCCATGTTAAAATAAGCATAGAGCCCGGCATCTTCGGAGGTGTAAAATCTTGACAAATATAATGCCTACCCATGTTAAAATAAGCATAAAGCCCGGCATCCGAGAATATTTCTTAATTACTAGTAACTTGTTCTCGCCATGATATCGCTGAAAAATTGCTGAGTTGGCGTTATTCACTCACTCACTCCACAGAGAAATAAGAACATATACTGCCATAGCATCAAAAATTAATATAGCGAATAGATTGGTAACTAAAACTCGCACAATCATTCGCCAAATAAAAAAAGTTAGCCTTGCCCTCTAACGTGGATTTACTTGAACGCAATTAAATACAAAAAATCAGCTCGTATTTATAATTGTATTTTTTTCTTCAGGATCTGTCAGAATACTTGAGGGAACGAATGGTATCCTGACCAGTGAAAAGGGGAGTTCCTTCTTCCTTACATGTGAAATCTCATCGAACACCATTACTGGAAGTAATGACTTTTTCCGAAGAAATGGCAATACATTAGACGGATTTGAGACCAACGTTACTACTCTTATAACTAATTCTACAACAGTTTATCTGGTTCTGTTGAGTAAAACATCAATAACACTCTCTAATGCTGGAGTATATACATGTTTTACTGATAGTATGTCAACCAACGTTACTATCAATGTTATAAACGGTAAGATGATAAAGTATTATGTATTGTTTATATTTTTATTACGGCCTTTTATGTTTTTTGTCCGGAGCTTTATAATCACAGGGTAAACTGCTCAACCAATTGGTTTTTTTCTCTCTCTCTTTTTTTGGTATATAAAACTCGAATCAAAATTTGATAAATTCGCTATTAATTTTTTTCTTAGAATAATATGATATAACTTGACCAGTGTCCCAGTATATATTTAACCTGATCAGTTTTCCCAGTATCATTTTACTTAGTTGTACATGCATTTATTTAAATCGATCAGTATTCAGCTTAGTTGTCCCAGTTTTTATTTAACTTGATTAGTTGTACCAGTTTTTATTTAACTTTCTCAGTTGTCTTAGTATTTGACAATTAGATATCTACTGGTTCCTTTACCCCACCACTCTCCCCCTGGCGACGATCCAAAAACCTTTTTTTTTAAAACAAGTCAAAATCGGATGACGTCAAATAACATTTTTTTCTCATATGGAATTTTTGTCTGTTCTTTTCATAAACCATTATTTTGTTAAAATACCCACAAGATTTCGCTAGGCACCTCGCTAAACAAGCAGAACATGGGTATTCTTTGGTGAGTTATCGTTTATACACTTTTTCAGATAACAAGTTCGATCAGTCTTACAGTTTTACTGAAGGAAAGAGTTTAGATTTGACCTGTCCTGTCTCAAGTGTTCTTAAATCCTCAGTACAATGGTTCAAGGATGGTGTGTTATTTGATGACAACCGAATGTTACTTGATGTCGGCGAAACAAAAGATGGCCGACTACAACTTTCATCCTTACAGTTATCAGACAGAGGATATTACACGTGCACGGCAACTTGGAATATCGGCAAAAAGTCTTTTTCAACTCTGGCTCGTGTTAGAGGTGAGTATATGTAGAACAATGTACTATACTACAGAAACAAGTAATCCCACCTTCCCGCTCCTTGTTTATTGATCATGACCTTAAATACCCACTGAAGCTATTATTTGTAAAGGACCCCATTGGAAATAAGCTGAAAGGCTTTCTTGGGTTATCCTGGGTTGACAATTATCAACAAATGGCATGAAAATTTCAATCAATAATTATAATTTTGCCTTTTATTTTTAGAGGAATTAGATATGTAATCACTTTTGAGGATTGTTTATATATTTTTAACATAAATATATTTGACCTTTTTGCCTTATCTGGTATATGTGTATCTAATTTCAGGGAGACTAGCACCACTGTGGCCAGTCATTGGTATATTAGCTGAAGTCTTGGTACTAGCTCTTATCATTCTGTTTTGTAAAGACAACAGAAAGAAAAAAGATTCAAAGTCTACGTAGAATAACAACGATAGTGAAGGAGCAACTCGAGAAATAAATATGTGGTGTTGTATATGAAATTATAATATCTACACTGGTATATATTAGAATTTGATATGCCATAAATTGTGGAAAAACGGACAATAGACCTTACAGTAACAATAGATCTAGACGAGAGAACCATCACATTCTGAATCACTCTCCTATTTATCATTGTGAAAAAAGAATGACAGACTATTGGACGAAAGATTGCTTAGTTTATGGTGTTTAATGCCACTTTCAACAATATATTATTTAATGGTGGATGTAACCAGAGTACCAGGAGAAAACCACCGAGTGTCAGACACGTCGCAAGTCACTGCTGACAAACTTTATCACATAATGTTGTATCGAGTAAACCTCGCCATGAACGGATATTCGAACTCACAACGTTGGTGCACAGGCACTCGACGTTCAATGAATAAAATGTAGGGTCAATGTGGAAAAAAAACCAGTGACACTATTTTGTTTTCCACATTGACCCTACATTTAATACATTGAACGTCGAGTGCCTGTGGTTGGTGATGATAGGCACTGATTGCATGGACGAAAACGAAATTCACCGACAACACACACTAAACCAAGTAGCATTTATAGAAATCATTATTTTGACATACATTCGTTTATTTAATTGGGGTCGTCGTGGTCATGATCGTATGGTAGTTAGATTTACAACTATCTGTGTGATCAGACCCTATCACCACTAACGGTGTGAATTCGAATCCCGCTCGTGTCTAGGTGTAATCGATACAACGTAATTATATGTGATAAAGTTTGTCAGTGACTTGCGGCAGGTCGGTGGTTTTCTCCAGGTACTCTGGCATCCTCCACCAATAAAACTGACCGTCACGATATAACTGAAATATTGTTGAAAGTTGTGTTAAACAACATATCCCTAACCCTAGATTTTGGCAATACAAGTATTACTTATTATAGTTGTCTTTCTTTTAACTGTTCGCCCATGCTTAATTACCTTGTAACGTGTAAGTATTCATGTTCATAGATTTGATGCAAAATTAAAACTTATAATTGTTATGATTTGATGTCTTGCAAAAGTAATCCCTTTTTAGATAATACACGTTTGAGAATACCGAAGGGGCAATAAAAAAAAGACAATCCAGAGAAACTAGCAACATAGGGTACACAAGACGAAGAAAAACAAAACACAAACACAATATGTGTTAGACACCACTATACAGCAAACGTAAATAAGACATGCGTCCTTCTACAAACAACTAGAGGTAAGAACGAACCGAACATATTTTATGCGGAAATCGTAACGGACATCACAAAACGGAACTCAGAACGTAAAGACATATTTCCTAACGGTCAACCAGATTGTGATGACGACTGTAGATCGAGTGATATAAGTACATATATATATAAAATGTATATATATATTTATTATGAAACTACCCCTTTACATCGGGGGCGCCAACCGCCGGGGTGTCGGTGGTGCGTCTAACTACAGTTATTAAAATGTACATTTATTATGATAAAAGCACATGCAACAAAAATATGATAAGACATCTGCCATATATACACACACGTTATAAGTAAAACTAAACAACATCTCTAATTATCTCCCTTTATTTGGTCCCTAAAACTGTTCATCATATTAATGATTTCTCTTGTGTTTCTTTGTTCTTAAAACAAAGTCTTCAATATAATATTTTACATTTTGTTTCTACAATCAAGAAGACCCCATAAGGCATTTTCCAGTTCCTACAACCAACAAGACCTCATAAGGCGTTTCTAATCTTGAAACTGGTATACAAGTCAGCTTATTGCATATTTATCTTTTCTGTCATACCTCAAAAGGTCGGATTGAATTTAATGGCGACAAATAAAAACTGGAACATTTGAATGGTGAACAATGTACTCGCTGACACTTCCCAAAATTTTACGTCTGATTGTCCCGAGTCCACGACAGCCTACAACGAGAAGGTTTGCCCCGATAGCTTCACACTTTTCTACAACTGTATGTCCCGGATCTCCTCCTTCTAGCTTCATAACTTTTCCTCCTATCTGAAATACAGTATAATATTCTGTTAAAGTAAAATATCCAATGAATTCCTACAATCTGATTGGCTAATCAAGACGGGGATATCAGACCGTATTCCCTGGGTAGGGAATATTGAAAACAGTTTCAAAATGGCGTCTATTTATCGCTTCATATATTTGTTTTAACATAAAAATATTAAAACATAAATAAAAAGATCTTGAATAAAACTTTTTATAAAGGACGAAGTCCTTCTAACGGTAAGCTGTCCGATTTTTCATTCTATATTGATAGCTAAAAATCTGCTCACCGGAAGTTTAAAAAATAGATCAATTGATAATTTAGAAACGCAAAAGAAATCTATTTCAATGAAAAATTCCAAATTCTTTGATTATTTACTCTATGCAAAATCGAAATAAACTTTTAATAAAATTCTAATAAAAAAATCTCTTTCTACGAAACTCCCGATGGAATAGACTGACTCAATCTGTCTCAATCTAGCCGAGGTACGAGCCAGGGAACAGAACTCGTCAGTTTACCGATGGAAGAGCGGCGTAGGTAAAATGAACGCCATAACATTTCGGCTACACAATTCATTCAAAATAAAAGATAATAGCCTCACCGGACGCAATTACGAACGAAATAAAAAGTATGTCCACTAATTGTTCCTTCAAAACATGAATTAAAAAAAATGCTTTTATAAATAGATACCCCGCTAAATTACTCGTGTTTTGGGAGAAAATTATTCATGCGCAGTTGTTGAATGTTGCAGACGACGGGTTTTCATATTTGTAAACAGAAAACGATCGACAATTGCACTTGGAATCTATCGCTAAAATTCATTGAGGTTCGCATATTTTGTTATCTTATGCCTGTAATTGGTATGTTTCGTAGATCGCTGTTTGTCCTTTTGTACTTTTTCTTTTGGCCACTGCGTTGTCTGTTCTTCTTTGATACACGGATTCTGATTACCCCTGGCTTTGGTATCTTCAAACTCTTTTCATTTGGTATAGGCACAAGGGAACCAAAACAGACATGTGATGTTGAATAACAGTTGAATAATGCATTTTTTGTGCTTTTCAATACAAAAGTTAAAAATAAGAGTTCCAAAAAATGTTGTGTTTCTTTACCCTTTAAGCAGTGTACATTTAAACTGAAATTAACTTGCAATACACATATCACGGATGGGTTCAATTGAATAAAATATCATAAAATCACAGAGTTCTTTTGAAAAAGCTATATGCATATGGACAATATCAATAAAGCAAACTGAAATTTTAATTAAATGTTAGCGGTATGTTATGAAATGACTTGGTGAAGTTATATTTATCAAATTTTGTAATTAGAATTTCTCGTATTAATGTATATATCTACTGCCATTTTAATATAATAGAAAATTTTGTTTGGTGTATCGAGTCTTAGTAGAGGCCATGAGCATTGAAAACCATCCTAGGACTGGTAATTTGATGCAAAGTTTGGTAAAATTATTGTCAGTGACAGCGGTTTGATTAAAAATCAAATGTGTTTCCCAAAGTATTCATACATGTATGTAGATTATGCAAGATTTGTCCATGTTTGGTGGCCAGTTGGAATTTCGGACCTGGAGAAAAGTAAAAACACCTGTTCGGAACATATTTAAACAAGTTTCATCAGAGTACCTTTTAGTGGTTTTTAAGAAGAAAAAAAATCAAAGATTGGCCACCATAACTTTTATATATTTGCGGTCGTGTTTTCATAACCCGTGTGGACCTCAATCGATACAACTGCCAAATTGTCTGAAAATAGCTGAAACAAGCGTCGTTCTAAACGTTTTCAAAGGGACGTCATCTGTGACGTCAGCCCTTACACTGTTACCGTTTCTGTCTGTTGCTCAACAGGAATCAAGCACCAGAAAAGCTATATTTTGGTCAGTGACCGTTAGTTCTAATAATAAAACCCTAAATGCTCGCTTACTCGCAAGGGTTATAACGGGATGCCATTACACGTAATGGAGCAGCCGCCGAGATTTTTTGCACTCGCTTACAGAGCTTCTGACGCATGCATTTATCAATAATAAGACATAACCTTTCCTTTTGTCCATTATTATAACAAGTTTTTATCACCTACCAGTATTTTAGAATGTAATTCCCACAAAATAAAAACTTCTCTTTGAAAATTTTGAATTTCGTCATTTCCGGCCTCACTATTTGGATGTCGATACCATATTTGGCGATTTAGGCGTGAATGTTTACCAATCGTAACTACTCGGCCATTCTCTCTACCCTGCAAATAACAGGGTAGCGAGAATGGCCGAGTAGTTACGATTGGAATGTTTACATCAGCTTGTAATAAGAAATACCATATTTAGAAAAGCTCCGCCTTCCGTAGTTTCCGGTTATGGAAAACGATCGATAAATTTGAACAAGGTTGTTGCTAACTTTGAAAAGCATATATTTCTCAGCCAAACCGATTTAACAAGGACTGGGATCATCAGTAATTGTTATAATGAAATGTTTGAAGCGTAAATAGTGAGTTTTTATGTTTCAACTGCAACTTTTTTTTTGCTCCATTGTGACGAATGGGACCGCGTTGTAGCTCTGCCGAGACACAAGTTTGTCACAGGAGCTACATTATTGCAGCTAAGTGACCGTATATAATAAAAATTTATCCAGTCAATGCAATTTGACTCCTCAAATAGAACCAGTGCAGGATAAATTAATTTATCCGACAGGTACGCGGCCCAGGTAAATTGATCAATTTCCGTACCTCCACACAAAGAAGACTTCCCAACCACAAGTCGGAAATCAGAAATCGTAAAAAAACTTTTTGACAAGTTTTGTGAAACGGTCGCAAACTTAGTCGGTAAGTGGTCGAAAGATAAGTCGGAAATCGTACAATTTATGACCCTTTGTGAAACGGGGGCCTGGCGTAGAGTCAACGTGGAAGAGCCCATTTATTTAGTCAAGAGAGAAGCAAGCACGCACATATAAAAGTACAGATTTTAATCGTATTTCTACTTTTATATGTGCGTGCATAGAAGTGTAAATATGAACGTAAAGTGTGTGTAAGGATATTCTTTTTAAAACTGTTCCACATCCTGAATAAAATATAAAGTGCTTAAAACGTATAAATTATAAACTATGCTTCAAGAATGGATGAAGATCCGTTGAAGAAGTGGTTCGCCTGACAAAGGCGGCAGCATACAGAGAAGGTAACAGGTAACAGTGGCACCAACAATTGAATCATCTAGCTGGTTCCACTGGTTAACTGTTCTCACAAAGAAAGAGTGGATGTGGTCAAGTGGTCTAGGGCGCTGGACGTAAGGCTAAGCGAATGGTGCTGCAGTGTATCAATGATGTGGGTTCAAATCCCGTCGAGGGAAGAACAAAAATTTGACAGCTCTAAAATCTAATTCTAACAGTTTGGTTTAATTTTCAGACGTGTATATATATATATATATACGTCTGAAAATTAAACCAAACAGAGTTTATATATATATATATATATCTTTATATATAGCACTCCAGTAGTGCTACACCTTTTGTTGTTAAAGGATTTACTGTTTTTGAGTTCATTAATAAACATTATTAATATATTATTAGCATACCTGTTAACCCTCCCCCTTTTTGCGGGAGTCTCCCGTGTAAGAGTCTTATCTCCTGCATGGACTGGGTCTCCTGTGCGGGAGACATTAACCTTTTCCTCCCGCACGATCTCCCCCCAACAAAAAAATCAAGTACAATAAAATCTTGACCTACATTTTGCGATCAATATTTCTGGAAATTCCCCATTTGGAACTCCCACGCTGATGAAAAATGCTGAGAGATACGAATGGTAAAGGTGTTTAAATGATATCCGGTTATTGATCTGTTTGACACCTTTACAGGTAAATTGGGTCATGGAGATTAATTAAGGTGTTGATGATTATACAACAATTATCCACTGATTGACAGTTAATTGGGGATAAGGAAGTGGGTTTGTGGCACACGCTTAGATGATTAGAAGTGTGATAGCGGCAATTAAAAATAGTTATAAACCGTTGTGCAAACAGGAGTCGGACAACCTTTGATGCAGAGGAAAACTTCTTATTTCAATCAAACGTGCAATGAATTCATATCGGATTGAGTTGCTATGGCTTGTTTGGGACCAAAGCCGATCAAAGTATTATTTAAAGACTAAGTTCCAGGATGGAATTGATAAACCACAAAAATGCCAAAACGTATGCTATCACCCAACGCACCAGCAGCAAAGTGACTTTTTAATTTTAGTGCTCTATGACTTTATTGTTCAGAACATTATGTCTTCATTGTTATTGCTTTGTTATAACCTTATGATTATGAATGATTATGAATAAATCATAAATAGTTTTTATCCTTCATTCATCATATGAAACACTACTAATAAGACAGAAATGTAAACAATATATATTGAAATGGGATGCAGTTGGTTCAATACTGAAACAAACAAAAGGAAAACATCAATAAGCAATAAAAACACGCATCAAATACGTCGATAAAAAATCTCCAGTTATGAGACCAAATCTCCAGCCAAAAATTTACAAATCTCCAGTTGTAGCATAGCAACTCTTCACATGTATGCAACTACAAGGTACAATTTTGTGCGTTTAAAGGTGACTCACAAAATCTCCCCCTTAGAAGAGTTGGTAGGGGGGAGATCTCCCCCCTAGCAGTTCCCAGAGGTTAACAGGTATGTATTAGACTAGACTAGTATTTATTTCTCGTTGATGAAATTACTGGTTCAAAAATCATATAGCAATACAGGAATTCACAATATGCTTAAATATAAGCATAATACATTTAAAAGAAAAATTAAAGTTTATACAAAAGCCTTTTATAAAAATAAATGGTATGTTAAAAGAAATAAACTTCTAGATGAAAACGGCAAATTGCGAACCTATCTAAAACTCAAATGCAATTTCGGATTCGAAAATTATCCTCATATTTTATCAGATTTTAATCAAAGAAAATCTTTCACCAAATTTAGAATCAGCAACCATAAATTAAAGATTGAAACTGGCAGATATTCAAAACCTATAACACCTTTAGAGAACCGCATTTGCGAAAAATGTTTTTCAGATCATAGACAGATGAAATAGAATCTGAAGAACACCTTCTATTAAAATGTTCTTTTTACTATACTTCCAGGCGCAAGCTTCTTGAAACAATTAAGAATAACATTAATCATTCTAACTTTGAAAAATTATCATTTGGGGATAAATTTATATGACTTTTAAACTCAGAAAGTAAAGATACTTTAATATGCATGTGATTTCCTGTTAAAAAGTCACTGTTTCGGATAGCTGGTATCTCATATTTTAACACTAGTCATGTCTCTCATTCTTGTATTTACAATTTATATGATATTTTATGCAATCACCTTATGTTTTATTATGTTTATACGACCCTTCGTGGGCCCTTTAATTTGGACCAATACAATCTTATCTTATAAACATCATGTAAATGTTAAACCTGGGGATTATTGTTAACTGAATTGCTTTCATGTGTTCTCGTGCTTTGTGCCGTTTCCTTCGGTCGTACTAAAGTTCTCTTCCTCATTTTGCAATCTGTGTTTTGGTTTTGGTTTTGCACATGTGGACTTAACTTCCTGTGAAGCGAGTAAATTTGTGGCTAACCGGTGTGACCAGAAATACACACCGGAACAAAAATAATTTCAACAAGTCAATCAAAACGTACTCGCCATATAATAATACTATGTCTTATATCCGCAGATAAGTTTATCATCGCTTTACTGCAGAACTGACCCGTACGCGTTCAATTTAATTTCATTAGTCTTGTAATGATATAATTTAAAAAGTGGTTTTCTGTTACATATAACTCTTCATGGATTAAAACATGCTCTTTTTATACCAGCATGCCTATATCGCAGATCTATACATGACCTGCTATTAGACTTCGACTTTATTTTTTTACCTTTTCCACGTACTCCAGACCTTACGGTCAACTTTTGTATTCCGTTCGATGACAAATTCCTGTGTGTATTTTCCTTTAAATTCCCCGCCCAAAACGGATTGAACGATATTTTTAATGTTAGATCAATCCAAGGATTTCTATACTATATAAATCCTTGATCAATCAGTAGAATCTTCTTACCGTGTACTTAGGCTGACGACGATTCAAATAAATTTAAAGATGTTTTCGCTAATGTCCGCACTAAAATGAAATCGTGAAATCGGTTTTCGTAGTGTAAAATGAAATCGTGAAATCTGTTTTCGTAGTGTAAAATGAAATCGGGAAATCGGTTTTCGTAGTGTAAAATGAAATCGGGAAATCTGTTTTCGTAGTGTAAAATGAAATCGGGAAATTGGTTTTCGCAGTGTAAAATGAAATCGGGAAATCTGTTTTCGTAGTGTAAAATGAAATCGGGAAATCTGTTTTCGTAGTGTAAAATGAAATCGGGAAATCTGTTTTCGTAGTGTAAAATGAAATCGGGAAATCTGTTTTCGTAGTGTAAAATGAAATCGGGAAATCTGTTTTCGTAGTGTAAAATGAAATCGTGAAATCGGTTTTCGCAGTGTAAAAAGAAATCTGAAAAAGTCATACTTATGCCTTCGTTGGTTTTTCCAAGAGTTTACATCCATTATATAGGCACCTAAAGTAATAAACTGTAATGAAAAAACATGTCCATGAAAATTCTGTTTTCCTTCTTTCTTTAAATGTCAAGTTAAAGGGCTAGGATTATATTGTTTAACGCCAATTTCAACAATATTTCAGTTATATCGTGGCGGTAAGTTTTATTGGTGGAAAAAACCGGATACGGAGTGCCCGGAGAAAACTGACAAATTAAATAAAATAAAATGATAACCTCACACCAAAAATTAAGTCGAAGGGAGAAATGAATCATAGCTTTACACATCATTTCTCTAATTTGAAAAATAATCATTTATTTCTATCACATATAATTTGAGGTTTACACGCACCGACCGACATATAATACGGAGGACGGGCACCAAGTAATGACAAAAGCCCACATGACATTTAAGGCGAGTTGTGTATAGATGTACTGTGCAATCAGCAACCGCCCATTTCTAGGAAGGGCTGGACCCGTAACGAAGTAAAGTTGCATGACCCTTCAGTTTCTATGCCTTGGGTTCCCACAGGGGTTGGTTGTTGGTTAGTAATGCATGCTTGATACAAGCTACAAGAACGTTAATTGATTAATTTGTTGGTGCTAAACTCCAACTTTAGCGGCAGTATTTCAGCTATATCGTGGTGTGAACAAATTTTACAAGTTAATTTCTTTTCTTATGAAAGATCACACTCAGTTGAAACTAAAACACCCCGGTCATATAATAGGTTACAACAAAGGGATTCGTGAAAATATTGCACAACAGGGTTTTCTTATCTAGATAGACCTCCTACATACTTAATATTAAATGTATTTTCGTTTGAGATTTTACACAGTGTTATCCGGATTACAATGTTTCCGGCTAACCCTTAAACATCTACATGTACTAAACATCTACGCAAGTATATATATGGACGCTTAGAAAATATTAGCATGCATTTTTTTATCGCTAGTCTTTTGACTATTTTAGCATCATTTCTCACAAGAGTTTATGGTAAGTTTAATCAGTAATTATCATAACCTTTTTTATGCTGGTGTTGACTCAATGTTCGTATACTGTTTATAAAAATTATTTGATTGTAATTTTGCCTCCATTAATCCCAACACTAATAAGAGTGGAGGAAAAACACACGCAAGCAGATACAGTCTAATTAAAATTAGATCTACACACTTGCTCCCTATTTTCTATCGGTTTTTTTTTGGTCGCTCGTACACACAGCGACCAAAACACACGAGCGACCCAAAAAAAATCGATAGAAAATAGGGAGCAAGTGTGTAGATCTAATTTTAACTAGATTGAAGCAGATATTACCATAAGATTGTATGGATATATGGACACGAACAAAGTTTGTCAGTGACTTGCGACAGGTCGGTGGTATTCTCCGGTTTCCTCCACCAATAAAACTGACCGCCACGATATAACTGAAATATTGTTGAAAGTGGCGTTAAACCCCATAAACCTAAACCAGACAGTTATATGAAGTAAAAGGAGATGAAATAATAAAGAATTTCATATTAAGAATAATTATGTAAACAGAAAGTAAAAAAAAAGGGAGGTATAATTCCATGTCACAAACTCCTGTGGTACAAAGCAAGTATCATGATCATCTCGTCAAAAAGTAGCTTGTTCACACCATGACTTAACTGGGGGGAAATGCCAGAAACCACGAGCATTGATAAAAGTAGCTTGTTCACACCATGACTTAACTGGGGGGAAATGCCAGAAACCACGAGCATTGATAAAAGTAGCTTGTTCACACCATGACTTAACTGGGGGGAAATGCCAGAAACCACGAGCATTGATAAAAGTACCTTGTTCACACCATGACTTAACTGGGGGGAAATGCCAGAAACCACGAGCATTGATAAAAGTAGCTTGTTCACACCATGACTTAACTGGGGGGAAATGCCAGAAACCACGAGCATTGATGGACTAACACAAATGTGATCTATTGTTAATTAATATTGCATATTTTATTATTCTCCAATGAAAACAACCGCATTGGTTGTGGAATAGTTAGCGTGCTCGGTTCGAGTGTGGTAGATCGTGGGTTCGAGTCCCGATCGGGTCAAATCAAAGACTATGCAATTGGTATTTGTTGCTTCTCTGGCATGCAGTATTAAGGAGAAAGATCAAAGACTGGTTGATTCGGAATCAGGATAATGTTTCCGAGTGGAGGGACATGTCTATCCGCGGACTGTTGTTTCAGTGAGTTAATACTATAAAAATCGGCCAACTAAGCGTGTTGGTCTAGTACAAAGTGGACCTCATCATCGTTTTATTTAAGAAATAATAGAGCCCGGCATCCGAGAATTATTTCGATTCTAACAGGGCATTTACGGCAATTTTATGCATTCAAGCGTACCTAGACAGAGGTTATTTTTGAGCGCTGTTCCAATTACCTCCCGCTATCATTTACAAGAATATATAACGCTACAGAAACGTTGATCAAAAATTTGTTTCATCTGATTTTTTTTGTATATTTGTTATTTTTATTCTTTTAATTTAAAATACATAAAGTACAAATATGCAAAATACGCTGTCGATTAGACTATTCCTTCTGCGCATGTGCTTAGGGTGTTCTGTGCTATTTAGGGTCCTCTATTGTTTTCAAAGCGAAAGTAGCACGCCATGTTAGAATGCAAAAATACCCCAAAAAAATCCGATGAAACTAATTTTTGATCGTTATCAATTTTTATAACGTTTCTGTAGCGTTATGTATTCTTGTAAATAATAGCGGGAGGTAATTGGAACAACGCCCAAAAATAACCTCAGTCTAGGTACGCTTGAATGCATAAAATTACCGTAAATGCCCTGTTAGAATCGAAATAATTCTCGGATGCCGGGCTCTATGCTTATTTCAACATGTGTAGGCATTATATTTGTCAAGATTTTACACCTCATATAATGCCTACCCATGTTAAAATAAGCATACGAGGTGTAAAATCTTGACAAATATAATGCCTACCCATGTTAAAATAAGCATAGAGCCCGGCATCTTCGGAGGTGTAAAATCTTGACAAATATAATGCCTACCCATGTTAAAATAAGCATAAAGCCCGGCATCCGAGAATATTTCTTAATTACTAGTAACTTGTTCTCGCCATGATATCGCTGAAAAATTGCTGAGTTGGCGTTATTCACTCACTCACTCCACAGAGAAATAAGAACATATACTGCCATAGCATCAAAAATTAATATAGCGAATAGATTGGTAACTAAAACTCGCACAATCATTCGCCAAATAAAAAAAGTTAGCCTTGCCCTCTAACGTGGATTTACTTGAACGCAATTAAATACAAAAAATCAGCTCGTATTTATAATTGTATTTTTTTCTTCAGGATCTGTCAGAATACTTGAGGGAACGAATGGTATCCTGACCAGTGAAAAGGGGAGTTCCTTCTTCCTTACATGTGAAATCTCATCGAACACCATTACTGGAAGTAATGACTTTTTCCGAAGAAATGGCAATACATTAGACGGATTTGAGACCAACGTTACTACTCTTATAACTAATTCTACAACAGTTTATCTGGTTCTGTTGAGTAAAACATCAATAACACTCTCTAATGCTGGAGTATATACATGTTTTACTGATAGTATGTCAACCAACGTTACTATCAATGTTATAAACGGTAAGATGATAAAGTATTATGTATTGTTTATATTTTTATTACGGCCTTTTATGTTTTTTGTCCGGAGCTTTATAATCACAGGGTAAACTGCTCAACCAATTGGTTTTTTTCTCTCTCTCTTTTTTTGGTATATAAAACTCGAATCAAAATTTGATAAATTCGCTATTAATTTTTTTCTTAGAATAATATGATATAACTTGACCAGTGTCCCAGTATATATTTAACCTGATCAGTTTTCCCAGTATCATTTTACTTAGTTGTACATGCATTTATTTAAATCGATCAGTATTCAGCTTAGTTGTCCCAGTTTTTATTTAACTTGATTAGTTGTACCAGTATTTATTTAACTTGATTAGTTGTACCAGTTTTTATTTAACTTTCTCAGTTGTCTTAGTATTTGACAATTAGATATCTACTGGTTCCTTTACCCCACCACTCTCCCCCTGGCGACGATCCAAAAACCTTTTTTTTTAAAACAAGTCAAAATCGGATGACGTCAAATAACATTTTTTTCTCATATGGAATTTTTGTCTGTTCTTTTCATAAACCATTATTTTGTTAAAATACCCACAAGATTTCGCTAGGCACCTCGCTAAACAAGCAGAACATGGGTATTCTTTGGTGAGTTATCGTTTATACACTTTTTCAGATAACAAGTTCGATCAGTCTTACAGTTTTACTGAAGGAAAGAGTTTAGATTTGACCTGTCCTGTCTCAAGTGTTCTTAAATCCTCAGTACAATGGTTCAAGGATGGTGTGTTATTTGATGACAACCGAATGTTACTTGATGTCGGCGAAACAAAAGATGGCCGACTACAACTTTCATCCTTACAGTTATCAGACAGAGGATATTACACGTGCACGGCAACTTGGAATATCGGCAAAAAGTCTTTTTCAACTCTGGCTCGTGTTAGAGGTGAGTATATGTAGAACAATGTACTATACTACAGAAACAAGTAATCCCACCTTCCCGCTCCTTGTTTATTGATCATGACCTTAAATACCCACTGAAGCTATTATTTGTAAAGGACCCCATTGGAAATAAGCTGAAAGGCTTTCTTGGGTTATCCTGGGTTGACAATTATCAACAAATGGCATGAAAATTTCAATCAATAATTATAATTTTGCCTTTTATTTTTAGAAGAATTAGATATGTAATCACTTTTGAGGATTGTTTATATATTTTTAACATAAATATATTTGACCTTTTTGCCTTATCTGGTATATGTGTATCTAATTTCAGGGAGACTAGCACCACTGTGGCCAGTCATTGGTATATTAGCTGAAGTCTTGGTACTAGCTCTTATCATTCTGTTTTGTAAAGACAACAGAAAGAAAAAAGATTCAAAGTCTACGTAGAATAACAACGATAGTGAAGGAGCAACTCGAGAAATAAATATGTGGTGTTGTATATGAAATTATAATATCTACACTGGTATATATTAGAATTTGATATGCCATAAATTGTGGAAAAACGGACAATAGACCTTACAGTAACAATAGATCTAGACGAGAGAACCATCACATTCTGAATCACTCTCCTATTTATCATTGTGAAAAAAGAATGACAGACTATTGGACGAAAGATTGCTTAGTTTATGGTGTTTAATGTCACTTTCAACAATATATTATTTAATGGTGGATGTAACCAGAGTACCAGGAGAAAACCACCGAGTGTCAGACACGTCGCAAGTCACTGCTGACAAACTTTATCACATAATGTTGTATCGAGTAAACCTCGCCATGAACGGATATTCGAACTCACAACGTTGGTGCACAGGCACTCGACGTTCAATGAATAAAATGTAGGGTCAATGTGGAAAAAAAACCAGTGACACTATTTTGTTTTCCACATTGACCCTACATTTAATACATTGAACGTCGAGTGCCTGTGGTTGGTGATGATAGGCACTGATTGCATGGACGAAAACGAAATTCACCGACAACACACACTAAACCAAGTAGCATTTATAGAAATCATTATTTTGACATACATTCGTTTATTTAATTGGGGTCGTCGTGGTCATGACCGTATGGTAGTTAGATTTACAACTATCTGTGTGATCAGACCCTATCACCACTAACGGTGTGAATTCGAATCCCGCTCGTGTCTAGGTGTAATCGATACAACGTAATTATATGTGATAAAGTTTGTCAGTGACTTGCGGCAGGTCGGTGGTTTTCTCCAGGTACTCTGGCATCCTCCACCAATAAAACTGACCGTCACGATATAACTGAAATATTGTTGAAAGTTGTGTTAAACAACATATCCCTAACCCTAGATTTTGGCAATACAAGTATTACTTATTATAGTTGTCTTTCTTTTAACTGTTCGCCCATGCTTAATTACCTTGTAACGTGTAAGTATTCATGTTCATAGATTTGATGCAAAATTAAAACTTATAATTGTTATGATTTGATGTCTTGCAAAAGTAATCCCTTTTTAGATAATACACGTTTGAGAATACCGAAGGGGCAATAAAAAAAGACAATCCAGAGAAACTAGCAACATAGGGTACACAAGACGAAGAAAAACAAAACACAAACACAATATGTGTTAGACACCACTATACAGCAAACGTAAATAAGACATGCGTCCTTCTACAAACAACTAGAGGTAAACACGAACCGAACATATGTTATGCGGAAATCGTAACGGACATCACAAAACGGAACTCAGAACGTAAAGACATATTTCCTAACGGTCAACCAGATTGTGATGACGACTGTAGATCGAGTGATATAAGTACATATATATATAAAATGTATATATATATTTATTATGAAACTACCCCTTTACATCGGGGGCGCCAACCGCCGGGGTGTCGGTGGTGCGTCTAACTACAGTTATTAAAATGTACATTTATTATGATAAAAGCACATGCAACAAAAATATGATAAGACATCTGCCATATATACACACACGTTATAAGTAAAACTAAACAACATCTCTAATTATCTCCCTTTATTTGGTCCCTAAAACTGTTCATCATATTAATGATTTCTCTTGTGTTTCTTTGTTCTTAAAACAAAGTCTTCAATATAATATTTTACATTTTGTTTCTACAATCAAGAAGACCCCATAAGGCATTTTCCAGTTCCTACAACCAACAAGACCTCATAAGGCGTTTCTAATCTTGAAACTGGTATACAAGTCAGCTTATTGCATATTTATCTTTTCTGTCATACCTCAAAAGGTCGGATTGAATTTAATGGCGACAAATAAAAACTGGAACATTTGAATGGTGAACAATGTACTCGCTGACACTTCCCAAAATTTTACGTCTGATTGTCCCGAGTCCACGACAGCCTACAACGAGAAGGTTTGCCCCGATAGCTTCACACTTTTCTACAACTGTATGTCCCGGATCTCCTCCTTCTAGCTTCATAACTTTTCCTCCTATCTGAAATACAGTATAATATTCTGTTAAAGTAAAGTATCCAATGAATTCCTACAATCTGATTGGCTAATCAAGACGGGATATCAGACCGTATTCCCTGGGTAGGGAATATTGAAAACAGTTTCAAAATGGCGTCTATTTATCGCTTCATATATTTGTTTTAACATAAAAATATTAAAACATAAATAAAAAGATCTTGAATAAAACTTTTTATAAAGGACGAAGTCCTTCTAACGGTAAGCTGTCCGATTTTTCATTCTATATTGATAGCTAAAAATCTGCTCACCGGAAGTTTAAAAAATAGATCAATTGATAATTTAGAAACGCAAAAGAAATCTATTTCAATGAAAAATTCCAAATTCTTTGATTATTTACTCTATGCAAAATCGAAAAAAACTTTTAATAAAATTCTAATAAAAAAATCTCTTTCTACGAAACTCCCGATGGAATAGACTGACTCAATCTGTCTCAATCTAGCCGAGGTACGAGCCAGGGAACATAACTCGTCAGTTTACCGATGGAAGAGCGGCGTAGGTAAAATGAACGCCATAACAAATCGGCTACACAATTCATTCAAAATAAAAGATAATAGCCTCACCGGACGCAATTACGAACGAAATAAAAAGTATGTCCACTAATTGTTCCTTCAAAACATGAATTAAAAAAATGCTTTTATAAATAGATACCCCGCTAAATTACTCGTGTTTTGGGAGAAAATTATTCATGCGCAGTTGTTGAATGTTGCAGACGACGGGTTTTCATATTTGTAAACAGAAAACGATCGACAATTGCACTTGGAATCTATCGCTAAAATTCATTGAGGTTCGCATATTTTGTTATCTTATGCCTGTAATTGGAAAGAATATGATCTCCTGGTTCGATGCATATGTAGAACACATTGAAATTAAAACAAAAACAGTCAATATAATACATTTTCCTTACCTTGATCTATCCCAAAATGTCAAAATCCGTGATGTACCTTATTCATTGAAGAATCCAAGGAATTCCGAATGCAAACTGGCACACATTTATGGTATGAATAAAGGAAAGGTTTTTATGTCATGTGTATTATATACAAATAGATATGTGAACGTAAATGAATGAATGCTCTTTCAATTTTAACAGTTGTCATTAAATAATTTACACTAGAAAGGTTATTATGATGTCGTTCGAAATTGTGTCCGGATCTAGGTCACAGGAGTGACTAAAACGGGGTCATGGAAATCTGTTCCAAGTTAAAACCCGTAACAATGCATTGAATAATATATGTTCTATGATTCAAAAGGAATATTGGTGTTTAATCTGAAATATGAACATGCAATCAGCTTCATCAATTTGGTCAAATTTATAAATTATAATCAAATGCCACGGTCAATATCATCGAAATTGTTCGTAATTGCGTCCGGTGGCGGTGAGGCTAACGTGTACGGATCATCGTATTATTGAAAATTTAGGACTTCGTCCTTCAAACAGGTTGCCTGTCTCATATTAAAAAGATGCATTTTACGGAATCTTTCATCTCCGTCCCCATTTTGGCTTTGTACTCAACAAGGGAGATAACAAGTAATTTCTGTTCTTAATTTGCACTACACGGGTAAATATTTGTCGTAAGTGATATACTCTTTATATTGGTACAAGAAGACTTTAACAGAATAATATGAAATCGGCACGGCCATGAATGCTCGCTCATCTGAAAATTATCTGACAATTTCATCAAAAAGTGTCGAGATTTTTTGGGCCGAGATATATTAGGGACGACTTTTTTTAGGGCCGAATCTAGTCTCATTCAATCGAGCTGTCGTTCCTTTATTCGAGTTATCGTTCCTTACGAAATCTCAAAAGTTAACTTCCGCGTAGAAACAAAAATTCTTGTCAGTATGTCAGAAGAGATTTAATAAATTAAAAAATATCAATATAAGTAAAACAAGCTGGCAAAATGACTTTTATTACACACGGGTTCCAGGTTTCAGTGGTATCGGACGTACGAGAGAGGGTACGAGACTTCAGGATCACATTTACGCTTTATGTTAAGAAGATCTTCATTAGTTGAGTGTGTTAGTGTGTTACCCGGAAACCGGTGTTTACAAAACGTAGAATTTTTTTTTCTTCGACAATATGTTCAACCATGTTTGTTAAAAAATCCTAAGTACACATTCTATGCCATAAAGAGCCCGCTTAAGCTCGCATATAATTGTTAATATGAAACCGGCACGGCCATGAATGCTCGCGCATCTGAAAATTATCTGGAAATTTCACGCTCATCCAGTGCATCAAAAATAGTTCTAATAATAAAACCCTAAATGCTCGATTACGAGACACAAGTTTGTCACAGGAGCTACATTATTGCAGCTACATCAAAAAGTGTCGAGATTTTTTGGGCCGAGATATATTGGGGACGACTTTTTTTTAGGACCGAATCTGGTCTCATTCAATTCAGTATGTCAGAAGAGATTTAATAAATTAAAAAATATCAATATAAGTAAAACAAGCTAACAAAATGACTTTTATTACAAACGGGTTCCGGGTTTCAGTGGTATCGGACGTACGAGAGAGGGTACAAGACTTCAGGATCACCTATACGCTTTATGTTAAGAAGATCTTCATTAGTTGAGTGTGTTACACGGAACGTGTTTACAAAGCGTCGCATTTTTTTTATCCGTCAGTATATGTGCAGCCATGTTTGTCAAAAAATCCTAAGTACACATTTTATACCATAAAGAGCTCGCTGGCGCTCGCATATTAGGGCTTCACAGGGGATACGGGTTCATATTCCCTGAGCCTGAACCCGTATCCCCTATGAAGATCCCGAATAACATATAATATACCGACTAGTGTCACTCAACAAATGTAGTTGGATTTACAACTACCTATGCAATCAGTGCTATATCACGAATAAAGTTGCGAGTTCGAATCCTGCTCATGGCGAGGTGTACTCGATACAAATTATGTGATAAAGTTTGCCAGCGACTTGTCACAAGTCGGTGGATTTCGGTCAGGATACTCCGGTTTCCTCCACCAATAAAACTGACCGCCACAATATACATGTAACTGAAATATTCACTGGTGGTAAACTGTTCGTGGTAACTGCAGTTAAGACGATCACAACATGGCGGAGGTAGAAATAGGTAAGATCGTTTTCTGCTAATTTCTCCATTCTAACATGTTGTTGTCAAG
Organism: Bathymodiolus brooksi; assembly: GCA_963680875.1. Lineage (NCBI taxonomy): Eukaryota > Metazoa > Mollusca > Bivalvia > Mytilida > Modiolidae > Bathymodiolus > Bathymodiolus brooksi. Next base: position 58,788,852 of record OY804577.1, read on the forward strand.
AATTACTCAGCCGCAATGTTGATCTGTACGATTTTGTTGTATGTGTGTGTTCTTGATACCATATATTATGGTCTCGTTACCAAGAAAATAGCCGTCGGAAATTTAAGGAAGATAATCGTAACTCCATAAATTATAATATATAAAAATAGATTATCTTCTTTTGGAGTTACGATTATCTTCCTTATATTTCAAGAACACACACATACAACAAAATCGTACAGATCAACCTTGCGGCTGAGTAATTGTTGACAACAACAGGTTAGAATGGAGAAATTATCAGAAAACGATCTTACCAATTTCTACCTCCGCCATGTTGTGATCGTCGTAACTGCAGTTACCACGATCAGTTTACCACCAGTGAATATTGTTGAAAGTGGCATTAAACACCATAACCCTAACCCTCAACAAATGTATAAGTTATATTCAAGGATAAGACCCTAATCTCCCATGAAAATTCTGACTGTCTTTTATTACTTAAAACAAATGAGAAAAGCTGTCAGAAGATGACAAACCACAGTTCTCAGTTCAATTGAATAATAAAAAAAACATATTAGGTTAATGACAGAAATTAATTTTTAAAAGTTTGGAAACTTCATAACTTTTTATAAGAAAATTAATTCTTAAAGGTTCAATAAGACATGTCTATAGCAGTGTCTAAGATACTGCTTGCACATGACATGATAAGGCGGGCACATCAGCCGGATTCAACTCACAACATTAGTGGTGATAGGCACACACTGCATTGGTAGTTGTCAACAGTATGTCATATGTGTTCAGGAATAGAGTAATATATTATAGATCCAATTATACCATTAGAAACCTATTTGTCTTTTCAAGAATAAAAATGGGGAATAGCTAATAATGAATTATAATTGGTCTGTCAACACAACTTGTTAATTGAAAAAGGCTGATAATCATAAACCATTTCTGGAGAGGAAGAGCCATTAGGCATTTTTTCTCTTAAAATGTTAAATGAATCGTAATTTTAGATTTTACTTTATTTTCAACAAGTAAAAGAAAATTTGTATTTCAATGTAAAAATTACTTTCTATTAAATTTTTTGTTCATACATATTCTGTTTCTACATTTTTACTTTACAAGAATGCGTTGTTGTTTTTTCTTTTTCTTTAAATCTATACCTGATAAGTATCTAGTTTCTCCTGTAACTTTTTACAGACTTCATCTCCCTTCTTAGTTTCTTCATGGTATGCATGAGCAACAATATGAGGTTCTACAGGCATCCATACAGCTGTATAATTATAAAAACTAAATACATTCTTGTCAAATTCTTGTGAAAATTACAAATGATTACCAGTTTTGTAGAACCTTTAACGGTGGTACTCAGCGAAGTTTTGATGTTATTTGTTCCAGGTGCTGTTATATGATTAATATAGTCAAATGCAATCTACTGGTACATGTAATTAAAATTAGACCATTTAATAGTTCCCCATTTTCTGATAATGTCGCCCCAAAAGTTCCCTTAATCCCAGTTTTTAAGCCTCGTACATTTGAAGACACTACACTAATATTGTCAATTTATTCTCATTTTGCCTTTCCGTTCATCAAAATGTGAAATTAAAAAAAATATGAAAGTATGCTGTTTAAAAATGATCGCCCGTTGAGATTATAGCTGAAATCATACCGAGTTATACCATTAAAGACCACAAACAAACCATTAACTTAACCCCAAATGCAAAAATCAAAAGTTAAAGGCACTTTTTATTCTAGACATATTGGTCTAACAACTGATCAAAGTTCCAAGTAATTATAATCTGACTTAAGGTTTCTAAGATACGTGTTTAGGCACCCACAAGGCATATTCGTGAGTTCCCTCATATAATTCCCATGACAATGCGTTGCGGGACTTGCGGCCCGCCAGACCATGCCGTGCTTCGAGTTTGTTCTAATTATATTGACCATATTTTTTTTTCTTTGTCATTGCAAACGTCATCAGAATAAATAATGATTGTTACTTTGTAAGTTTAAATGGTTTTCTGTCCTATTAGAATCGCGACTCCTGACCCTCCTGTGTTAAGCTTTGTGACCCTCGTGCTGAAAATTTTGGGATCCCTGATCTACAGTGTATATATAATAAAACAGAACTTACATCCATATGTATGCTGCGCTCTGTGATGAACACAATACATCACCATAAGTTCATCGTTTTCCTGGTAAATATTTTTTACATAAACTGAAAAACCAAATAAATATATAGTTATTAAAACATACATATTTAATAAAACGAAGGATAAATGAACAACAAAAAACAACACACATTCGGATCAATTCCAAAATCAAATCGATAATGATTGGTTATTGCTTAACATCCAACGAGGAGCATGTCAGTTATATTCAGGACGAGACCTATAGCTGCTGAACCGTAGTTCTAACGCTTTTTTCCCCCCTCTTTTTTTTTGGTGTTGAGACTATAGTCTATACCCCTTTCGCTAACGAATATGTATGATCATGTCTAGAAATATTATATTAAATTTGAGCGAGGAAAAAAAAAAGATCAAATTTGAATAAACATTACTTCGACGCTTCACTCCACCGACAAAATCAATTTGGTCAGACAATCTGAGAGCATACAAACCACATTGTGCATATATTATATGGTATCCGCTGGCATATTTGTATAATTCTATGTACACCAAATGTTACACGAAGTTGGTAGTCGTTCTATAGCTTTGATGATAGTTGTCGGAGAAGACGTTTTAAAACTGGCGTTATTTTTATATTAAATCATAAAAAAACAGTTGGAGCAGGATTGATCATTCATATAACCTTAAGTATAGGTGCGAGACAAGATTTTTTTCAATACAGGTAAATTCAAAAATTGTATACTTAAACCTAATAAAATATAAAATCTTGTCTCGCACTCGTGACCTTAAATGACCCAGTGCCGTGGTCATCTAACTTTCCTATCTCAGTGTATGGAACGCCATAGCTGCCTTATGTGAACGAATTCTTTATATGATGATATTTTTTCTTTATATGATGATAGTTTATACTTTTTCGTTATATGATGATACTTCTTCATTATATGATGATACTTCTTCATTATATGATGATACTTTTCCATTATATGATGATACGTTTCCATTATATGATGATACTTCTTCATTATATGGTGATACTTCTTCATCACATTCAAGAATGTTTTCAAATAAAACGAGATCTGCTCAAGTTATCGTATAAACAAGAAAGTGTGACGGACGGACGGACGGACAGAGCCTATTACTATATCCCCCTTCCGCTATGCGGGGGATAATCAGTCTGCCATTGCAGCCATGCTGAAAGTCCAACCATCATAAAATGAAGAACTATGGACAGGTCCTTCAACTCATCACTCTTACTAATTTACAACCAGCTAAAGTTGCCATCTTGGGGGTGGAGGGGTCGTTGAATATAACTAAGAAGTGGACCACCAAAATAGCACACAGAGTTTGGTTTGAATTTGCCGGGAGTGTCATTCATGGCATTTGAATGATATCATAACTACAGAAGACTATCATTTAAAATCTTATAATTAAGCCCTAAAACCAGATTTCATTTATCGGTTATTGGGAACTAAACCATCAATGTTGTTTACTGTCCCAAGTCTATAATTGCAAATATCTCATTAAATTCAAATGAATTATTCTCACATACATTTCATCAATACTTCAAATATCATTTATATATTTACAAAATACAAAATAAAGAAATAAGTTGCTTATAAACTGATAAAAATTGCTTTTGGAAAGTACAATTCTCTCTTTCCATTCAAAATTTCGATCCTTCTTCTAGAATAGACATTCGACAGAAGTTAATTTTGCCATCAATAAAAAGACGTTTGCATCAAACATATGGCTAATTTAGGGTGTGTTTGATTTATTGTAGTGTTTAATTTCATACAGCATTTTCGTTATCTTTAATTTTTGTGAAATAAATAAGTGTAGTTTAATGTAGACCAATACTTATTTCTTGAACCAACCACTTTACATAGCAAACTACAATGCATCAAAATTTACATCATCATCAATCAAGCACACCCTAAATTACCCGAGGTAGGATACCATTTTTGCTTGAATGCATTTTTTTGTATTGGTGGTGAAATTAAAACTTTTGCATTGTGTCTATTCTAAGGAAGGACTGAAATATTAAATAGAAAGTAATTCAGTGATACTGGCAGAATTCACCCTTCCAAAAACTGTAGAAGAAGGGTCTTTATCTAGGACAGTAAACAGCACTGCTGGTTTAGCTTCCCTTAAAGGGGGGCCAAAAAGGGCCTTATTGTATCTACTCTTTTAGCATACCTAAGTGGTGTGTTATTTTTATATGTGCACACATACTGTAAAGATATACAATGTGTACCAGTATTTTCACATTGCGTATCATCATATAATGCAAAATTATCATCATATAATGAAGAAGTATCATCATATAATAAAAAAAGTATCATCATATAATGGAAAAGTATCATCATATAATGAAGAAGTTAATCATCATATAACAAAGAAGTATCATCATATAATGATAAAATATCATCATATAAAGAATTCGTTCACTATAAGGCAGCTATGGCATTCCATATCAGTGCATCTGAAATCTGACCTGATAAGGGGGTGGTGATGGTTATAATGGTTTTATAAGAGGGGGGACCATTGTACCTATAGTTTAATTCTATACTAGATGTCAGTAATGAACAAAACGAAAAATATTCTGTTAATTAAGATATTTTTTTCCATTTTCTATTTATTTAAAACACTCTCAAAATGAACCTCGGGCTACAGAAATAGGACCATAGAAGGTGCAATGTAAACAAGTGCTGTGTGGTTTGGAGAATGACACTTCCCTGGTATGATTGATTGATTGATTTTTGGTGTTTAACGCCACTTTCAGCAATATTTCAGCTATATCATGGCGACCAGTTTTAGTGGTGGAAGAAGCCAGAGAGAACCAACTGGGCAAGCAACTGGTAAATTTTATCCCTGGTATGTAAAATACCACTTGAAACAGCATCGATTTATTAAGAGTGGTCATGCTGCTTATGAAGTATAGTTCAACATCATTAAAAAAAAATAAAAAAAAAAATTGAACCCAATGTTGAGTACAGATGGGCTGTTATCTTGAGAATTGTCAACATTTTCTTGTAAATTCCTGTTAGAGGGCTATGCATTAAAACCTAAAGTTTGGTCAGTTATGTAAATTTTGTTCCTTTTAGTGTTTTTAAAAAAAAACACAATATATATATACTTTTCATTAGTTTTTATGCTAATTGTTGGATACAATACATATTTTCATGCACCTTTCCCCCCTTTTATTCTTAGCGAATATTCGTAGACAAGGCAGTAATTAAAATTTAAAGTAATTTTATACTTGAAAACTAACAAGGAAGTTGAATTAACTTCCATATTTATACATCAATCAGACAATGACAATATTTAGGTTGAAAATTTGCACCGGATAGTAGGTGTGTATACCATGCAGGTGCAAATTATAAAAAAATTAAAAAGTTCGGTTGCCCAGAGGGATCGTAATCATCTGAACTAGTGGTAACCTTTCATGCATTCACACATAACCGTTTACAGAAGCCCGATCTGTACACGCCCACAAATATTTTTAAAAAAAATGACCACAATATGCATACATGAAAAGGGGGTACATATTAGTGAAAACACTCACAATCTAATGCCGCTTCTGATTCTTTACTCCCATCCATTGAAACAACAGCAATCCGTTTTTGTATTGAGCTTTCTTCAGCCATGGTTTTTTTTAGTGTGACTGTAGGTCATGTGTTACAACATTCTAAAAATACACTTAAAATCGATTAGATAACATTACAAGTGCGATACCGCCAAACAATTTGTTTTGCTGTCATGTTCTGGGATTATTCCAATATTAAAAATAAAAAATGAAAATCAAATATTCTCTTGTCTTGTAAACTATTTTTACGATTTCGTCAAAAATCATAACTTCCTATTAAATATCAAAATTTGTATCACATACATAGGTGTCCTTTATATGAAATGTGCATTTGCGTTTTAAGTGTACTGAGACTTCTTTTTATAAAACGCTCTTGACGGCAGGACATTCAGTGTGGAAAGGAAATTTCTTTATTTCGCATTAAATTTCCAATTCAAGGTATCACAACTTATCATAGAATAAATTTAGCATAACAATATTCCATTATCTCACAGGCGCTCGTGGCACGGACTTACACCCCCCCCTTTTCTAACTTTCTGTTTACAAATTTATTTTCAATAAAAATTTCTTTATTTCTTTATTATATCATCTCTTTTTCCTTATTTTAACTTGTTCGTGTCAATATTCATACAATCTTATGTTAACAACAATTTGCATGTATCGACCCTATATAGATACTAATAATCCACAAATTAGTATCTATATAGGGTCGATACATGCAAATTGTTGTTTACCACAAATTAGTGTCTATATAGGGTCGATACATGCAAATTGTTGTTAACATAAGATTGCATGAATATTGACACGAACAAGTTAAAATAGGGAAAAAGAGATGAAATAATAAAGAAATAAAGAAATTTTATTGAAAATAAATTTGTAAACAGAAAGTTAGAAAAAAAAGGGGGGATGGTAGGTCCGTGCCACGAGCGCCTGAGCATTTTCCCCGTAAAAAGATGTTGCATTTAATAAGAATATATAGGGCCGGCATATAGGGCCGTTGTTACAATAGGATTGTATTGCTATATGGACACCAACGTGATAAATAAAGGATAAAGAGTTGAGACAATAAAGAAATTTTATTGAAAATAAATATGCAAACAGAAAGTAAAAAAAAAAGGGGGGCGGGAGTAATTCTGTGCCATATATTTGAGCACAGCATAGTATATCATCAGTACCCGGAGTAAGCCACCGACCTGTCGCAAGTCACTGACATACTATATCACAAAATGCTGTATCGTCATAAATCAAATGAATAAGCCAATGACATAAATTTTGCAAATAGGAAGTCAATTGTTGCATAATAAACATGGCACATACTGTATGCGCATGTAGAAAGACAATTCATAATTTATAAGTTTCCTCCGTCCTTTACTTTTAATTCCAGTTGAAAATCATATTGTCTATAGGCAACACGTTTTGCTTGTGATCATGTTTTTTTTTTTTTTTTTTTTTTTTTCTTCAGGAAAAGAAAATAGTCAAATCCTTTGATTTTACATAGATGACGTTCTCTCATTGAACGTTAATCACCACGTACAACACCTCTCGAGCGGTGGCGGTGCGGAGGTGCTTCCGGTTCCATCCGGTGACGGTTTTGAAGCGGAGAATTCCATCAACTTTCTAGATCAGTCGATATTATTTCATAACTTATTAAGTTTTACATTATGAAACATTTCAGACGGAACTCTTAAATCATTTTGGCAACTGATAAACGATTTCTCTTCAGAAAATAAGTTCTAGTTTTTCCAAACACTTCGTGGTAAAGTCGGATGACTACGTCAGTTTTGCGTGTCAGGTCACACACGTTTAAGTTTTGAAAATGTGTCGGCATTTATTGTGTGAAAAGGAAGTCCTGTTTGAGGGTATTCGATATTTTTCTTCCGCAAAAGTGAATTAAATGACCAGTAGTATCGTAAATCGACGCGATTCAGCCAAAAGCAATGGAGGTGATTCGGTGGCGGTTGTGGAGGTCTTATTGGTGGTGGTGCAAATTTCATTTGCAATCCTTTTCTCGTAATTACCGATAAAATACAATTAATACTTTATGTATATTCAGAGTTATTTATATAATCCCAAAATATACCATATTGTAGGTAGTGATAGCAAATATAGTGGAAAAAGACAAAGAGGAAGAGTTCCCTTTGGCTTCACAGACCAAAGCGTCGCAGTTTACCAAGACACAATTTTTTTCTCTCAATTATGTAGAAAACTTCCCCCTGAAATTTTAAATGATTTATGTGAATCTTCGCAACAAAGTGGGAGGAAACATAAATGTACACCACTAAAAGAATCCACTCCTAAACGAAAAATACTTTTGTCACCTGGAACCCCAAAGAGTACTGAACTTAGTTCGCCGCGTCAATGTCCATTTAGTCCACTTTCCACAAGTTGTTCGAACAGCGATCTTGAAACAGTTCTTAACAAACTAAAAGTTAAGGGTTTGGACTCAGATTTCCAAAAATTCACAGAATTGGTAAAGAACGACAAATTCCCATTAGATAACCTATCGCTTCTGCTTTTCTTAGAAACCATTCGCTTCTTTGCAACCAGTAGTACGTCAGAAATGCGATACTCAGACATTACGAAACGTTTCTGGAAGGTGGGCTATCGAATGTTTCATGGGAAATTTCTCTACTTCATGGATGGACCAAAAAGTGTAAATCAAGTAGTGAAAGGTTTGGCAGACAGAGGCGAATTTTCACCCACCGATGCTTTGATTAACTTCGCTGTACCCAGTATTACTACAATAGACCGCTTTCAAGTCAGCTATATAAACACGGATAAGATAATACAACCGGGAATAATCTGAATAAAATGAAAGACATACTTGGAATAAATTGTGACATCTTTAAACACAAAGCTAATTGAATCATAAGCCCTATATACATATCACAGGTTGCATTCGGAATTTCGAGGAGTGTGACAATTGGTTAATGAAGGACAAAAACAGACTGGACAATGAACATGAAAAACGCATGTAAATGGGCTTATTAATTAGCACCAATGTTTCATCGTATAATTGTTATATTGACAATTTTTTTTCCACGCCGGGTATTCGGATACTAAGAACGCGGGTGTCGGACACTAAGAACCGGGTCAGACAAGTGACAACAACGTTTTCGGGTGAGTATGCTATTTTTATCCTCAGCGACCGTCAGCGATATTAACAACAGAAATAAATCGACACATCGCATTTGCTATTAACGTACTAGGTTTATGCCAAGTTTTATAAGTGGATAATAAATCGACAAGAACGTTTTAATATCGGAAGTTTCAGAAAAAATATGTGAATCTTTAACTTTAGTCGCTTATATCTACTCACGGAGAGCGAGTTCCATAATTGTTTTGGTCGATATACCTCCCATAATCTATACTAGACTATTCATTAAAAATTAGGCTTTTGACTTGCGGTTTCTAGCGCAACATCTATCTTTTTATAACAACTGGTGCATGAAATCGGACACAAAGGGACCGCGGGTAACCTTAAGTGAAAGATACTAAGAACGCGGGTGTCGGACACTAAGAACCGGGTCAGACAAGTGACAACAACGTTTTCGGGTGAGTATGCTATTTTTATCCTCATTGACCGTCAGCGATATTAACAACAGAAATAAATCGACACATCGTCTTTGTCAGCGATATTAACAACAGAAATAAATCGACACATCGCATTTGTCAGCGATATTAACAACAGAAATAAATCGACACATCGCATTTGTCAGCGATATTAACAACAGAAATAAATCGACACATCGCATTTGCTATTAACGTACTACACGGCTGGTAATCGGCACAAGCAGAACAGTCGGTTCTGCAAAGAAATTCGTGAGAATAACTTCCGGTTTTGATGGAGGAGAGTTCACGAAGACGCTTCGCAAGGTATGTACCTGTCAAAAATTGAAATTTGCTTTTCTACTGCTCGAATATTGCAAAATCAGAGAATGATATGCTGTGGCGAATGCTTTCACGATTAGAAACATGCATAGTTTATTGTTGTATATGAACTGTAACTCTCGTAAAATCAATCGTCCTACGAAAAACATGACGAAAATTGTGACACTCTTACATTTCTAAGTTGTTCTTGACAAAGTTGCAAGTTAAATTTTCAATATTTTTTCATCGTGGGAGTCTAAATGTATTCGGGGATAAATTCCGATTCGTCAGAAGTAAATTGAAGTCTAGATAAATCTACAAACTGTCAATTTTCTCGTTCTCTTGCTTGAGGAGATCGGTTCTGATAGAGCACATTGCGAATGCATGAGGAGATTTGCTAGTTTTGTTAATTGTTTTCTGAAAAATTGATAAATTGACACTTTTAAACATAAAACTGCTAAATACTCTAATCAAAATAAAGTATTCTCTGTCCACTTTCAGGAGATGCCAGGATTCAAGGGAAAGAGGAAAAGGGGACTGACATTGACTCTTTACAAAAAAACATTTCGATATAGATTGCCTGTATCACCGCCAAGGAAACGAACACAAACAAGTAGCAGTACACCAAATTTAAAATTCCCATCAATCAGGACACCAAGTTTATTAAAAAAATCTCTTTCAATTTCAAAATATTTATATCCTTTCAAACGGGTTTCCACACCTATTCGGCGTTGAAGATCCTGTTAAAATGTCACTTTCATGTTTTGGGCCAGACATAAACCGAATGAAGCGACCACCAAATAACTTTCTCACTAACCAAAAAAATTGGAGAGTTGATGGCGAATTTCTCATTTGATGTGATTCATCTTTGTCAAACCATTCTACAAGGTCCAAAAACAACTCAAATGCAATGTTATTCAAAGGGAATTTTCCATCTTGTACTAATTTAAAGAATTTCAATAGCTTGTCCTTTTTCCCAACATCAGAAAGTTTGTCAAGAACATCTTGAAAAACTTCAACTACTGAAGCTTCTTCCTTCGGGTCAACTTCTATCTTGCCTATACTTCCATCAAGACTCATAAAGGACTGCGGTGAAGTTTCTGTCATCTTTAGTAAAAATGTTGCGCCGAATAGGTGTGGAAACCCGTTTGAAAGGATATAAATATTTTGAAATTGAAAGAGATTTTTTTAATAAACTTGGTGTCCTGGTTGATGGGGATTTTAAATTTGGTGTATTGCTACTTGTTTTTGTTCGTTTCCTTGGCGGTGATACAGGCAATCTATATCGAAATGTTTTTTTGTAAAGAGTCAATGTCAGTCCCCTTTTCCTCTTTCCCTTGAATCCTGGCATCTCCTGAAAGTGGACAGAGAATACTTTATTTTGATTAGAGTATTTAGCAGTTTTATGTTTAAAAGTGTCAATTTATCAATTTTTCAGAAAATAATTAACAAAACTAGCAAATCTCCTCACGCATTCGCAATGTGCTCTATCAGAACCGATCTCCTCAAGCAGGAAAACGAGGAAATTGACAGTTTGTAGATTTATCTATACTTCAATTTACTTCTGACGAATCGGAATTTATCCACGATTACATTTAGACTCCCACGATGAAAAAATATTGAAAATTTAACTTGCATCTTTGTCAAGAACAACTTAGAAATGTAAGAGTGTCACAATTTTCGTCATGTTTTTCGTGGGACGATTGATTTTACGAGAGTTACAGTTCATATACAACAATAAACTATGCATGTTTCTAATCGTGAAAGCATTCGCCACAGCATAGCATTCTCTGATTTTGCAATATTCGAGCAGTAAAGAAGCAAATTTCAATTTTTGACATGTACATACCTTGCGAAGCGTCTTCGTGAACTCTCCTCCACCAAAACCGGAAGTTATCCTCACGAATTTCTTTGCATAACCGACTGTTCTGCTTGTGGCGATTACCAGCCGTGACTAGGTTTATGACAAGTTTTGAGTATTATAAGTGGATAATAAATCGACAAGAACGTTTTAATATCGGAAGTTTCAGAAAAAATATGTGAATCTTTAACTTTAGTCGCTTATATCTACTCACGGAGAGCGAGTTCCATGATTGTGTTGGTCGATATACCTCTCATAATCTACACTAGACTATTCATTAAAAAATAGGCTTTTGACTAGCGGTTTCTAGCGCAACATCTATCTTTTTATAACAACGGGTGCATGAAATCGGACACAAAGGACCGCGGGTAACCTTAAGTGAAAGATATTAAGAACACGGGTGTCGGACACTAAGAACAAATCGTATGCAAGGGCAGGTCGAGGATTTAAAAGCCGTGGATGGCCAACATAGGATTATAATCCGGCGGTTGTCAGGCGAGACTGGTAAATTTAAGTCGTTCCCTTATGAAATTTATTTAATAAGATGCCTGTTTTAAGGATGTTTGGATATGAGAAAATGTCCCAATTTATTTGAGATGGCTTGAATTTATCGCCGTTTTACCACGGGTCAGTCACCTTATTTCAAATATAGGCGTAAAGTGACTAACCGTGGTAAAACGGATGTTCTCTCAAAGCCTTTAAAACGTCGTATTAGAATGGGTTATACATGTATGATATATGAAACAAAATTCAAGGGGACATGAGAATCATGAATAATTAGCTATTAAACATATGGGGTTTAATCCCCCAACTTCTGTACAATACGCTCGTTCCTAGGGAATTACTCTACACTCAAAGCAGTTTTTAGTTCACCTGGACCAAAGGTCCAGGTGAACTATTGCCATCACTTGGCGTCCGTCGTCTGTCGTCTGTCGTCTGTAAACTTTTCACATTTCAAGCTTCTTCTCCGAAACCACTTGGCCGATTGGAACCGAACTTAGCAGGAATGTTCCTTGGATGGTCCTCTACAAAGTTACTGTTTTTCGTTCCAGTCGGATATTCAATATGGCTGCCAGGGCCAATAATATGCTCTGATTGGCTGAAATTTCAAAGATCTTCTTCTCCGAAACTAATGAACTGACTGAACCCAAACTGTAAAGGAATGATCATTGGAATGTCCTTTACCAAGTTACTGTTTTTTATGCCGATCGGAAATCCAAGATGGCCGCCATCGCAGGACATAGATTAACATTGGACCCTATGGGAAAATGTTCAAATGCCTTCTTCTCAGAAACTACAAATATGATTAAAGCCAAACTGTACATGAATGTTCATTGGATGGTCCTCTACAATCTTAAGGTTTTTTGTTCCGATATGAAATTCAAAATGGCGGCTACGGCAGGACTTAGTTTAACATTGGACCCTATGGGAAAAATGTTTCAAAATGCTTCTTCTCTGAAACCACTTGGACAGTTGAAACCAAACTGCCCAGGAATGATCATTGGAAGGTCCTCTACAAATTTTCTGTTTTTTATGCCGGTCGGAAATCCAAGATGGCCGCCACCGCAGGACATAGATTAACATTGGACCCTATGGGAAAATGTTCAAATGCCTTCTTCTCAGAAACTACAAATATTATTAAAGCCAAACTGTACATGAATGTTCATTGGATGGTCCTCTACAATCTTAAGGTTTTTTGTTCCGATATGAAATTCAAAATGGCGGCTACGGCAGGACTTAGTTTAACATTGGACCCTATGGGAAAAATGTTTCAAAATGCTTCTTCTCTGAAACCACTTGGACAGTTGAAACCAAACTGCCCAGGAATGATCATTGGAAGGTCCTCTACAAATTTTCTGTTTTTTATGCCGGTCGGAAATCCAAGATGGCTGCCACCGCAGGACATAGATTAACATTGGACCCTATGGGAAAATGTTCAAATGCCTTCTTCTCAGAAACTACAAATATTATTAAAGCCAAACTGTACATGAATGTTCATTGGATGGTCCTCTACAATCTTAAGGTTTTTTGTTCCGATATGAAATTCAAAATGGCGGCTACGGCAGGACTTAGTTTAACATTGGACCCTATGGGAAAAATGTTTCAAAATGCTTCTTCTCTGAAACCACTTGGACAGTTGAAACCAAACTGCCCAGGAATGATCATTGGAAGGTCCTCTACAAATTTTCTGTTTTTTATGCCGGTCGGAAATCCAAGATGGCCGCCACCGCAGGACATAGATTAACATTGGACCCTATGGGAAAATGTTCAAATGCCTTCTTCTCAGAAACTACAAATATTATTAAAGCCAAACTGTACATAAATGTTCATTGGATGGTCCTCTACAATCTTAAGGATTTTTGTTCCGATATGAAATTCAAAATGGCGGCTACGGCAGAACTTAGTTTAACATTGGACCCTATGGGAAAAATGTTTCAAAATGCTTCTTCTCTGAAACCACTTGGACAGTTGAAACCAAACTGTCCAGGAATGATCATTGGAAGGTCCTCTACAAATTTTCCGTTTTTTATGCCGGTCAGAAATCCAAGATGGCCACCACCGCAGGACATAGATTAACATTGGACCCTATGGGAAAATATTCAAATGCCTTCTACTCAGAAACTACAAATATGATTAAAGCCAAACTGTACATGAATGTTCATTAGATGGTCCTCTACAAACTTTACGTTTTTTGTTCTGGTATGAAATTCGAAATGGCGGCTACGGCAGGACTTAGTTTAACATTGGACCCTATGGGAAAAATGTTTCAAAATGCTTCTTCTCTGAAACCACTTGGACAGTTGAAACCAAACTGCCCAGGAATGATCATTGGAAGGTCCTCTACAAATTTAAGGTTTTTTATGCCGGTCGGAAATCCAAGATGGCCGCCACCGCAGGACATAAATTAACATTGGACCCTATGGGAAAATATTCAAATGCCTTCTACTCAGAAACTACAAATATTATTAAAGCCAAACTGTACATGAATGTTCATTAGATGGTCCTCTACAAACTTTACGTTTTTTGTTCTGGTATGAAATTCAAAATGGCGGATACGGCAGGACTTATTTTAACATTGGACCCTATGGGGAAAATGTTTCAAAACGCTTCTTCTCTGAAACCACTTGGATAATTGAAACCAAACTGCCTAGGAATGATCATTGGAAGGTCCTCTACAAATTTTATGTTTTTTATGCCGATCGGAAATCCAAGATGGCCACCACCGCAATACATAGATTAACATTGGACCCTATGGGAAAATGTTCAAATGCCTTCTACTCAGAAACTACAAATATGATTAAAGCCAAACTGTACATGAATGTTCATTAGATGGTCCTCTACAAACTTTACGTTTTTGTTCTGGTATGAAATTCAAAATGGCGGCTACGGCAGGACTTAGTTTAACATTGGACCCTATGGGAAAAATGTTTCAAAATGCTTCTTCTCTGAAACCACTTGGACAGTTGAAACTAAACTGCCCAGGAATGATCATTGGAAGGTCCTCTACAAATTTTTTGTTTTTTATGCCGGTCGGAAATCCAAGATGGCCGCCACCGCAGGACATAGATTAACATTGGACCCTATGGGAAAATATTCAAATGCCTTCTACTCAGAAACTACAAATATGATTAAAGCCAAACTGTACATGAATGTTCATTAGATGGTTCTCTACAAACTTTACGTTTTTTGTTCTGGTATGAAATTCAAAATGGCGGCTACGGCAGGACTTAGTTTAACATTGGACCCTATGGGAAAAATGTTTCAAAATGCTTCTTCTCTGAAACCACTTGGACAGTTGAAACCAAACTGCCCAGGAATGATCATTGGAAGGTCCTCTACAAATTTTCTGTTTTTTATGCCGGTCGGAAATCCAAGATGGCCACCACCGCAGGACATAGATTAACATTGGACCCTATGGGAAAATGTTCAAATGCCTTCTTCTCAGAAACTACAAATATGATTAAAGCCAAACTGTACATGAATGTTCATTGGATGGTCCTCTACAAACTTTGCGTTTTTTGTTCCGATATAAAATTCAAAATGGCGGCTACGGCAGGACTTAGTTTAACATTGGACCCTATGGGAAAAATGTTTCAAAACGCTTCTTCTCTGAAACCACTTGGATAATTGAAACCAAACTGCCCAGGAATGATCATTGGAAGGTCCTCTACAAGGTGTGTGTTTTTTATGCCGATCGGAAATCCAAGATGGCCACCACCGCAGGACATAGATTAACATTGGACCCTATGGGAAAATGTTCAAATGCCTTCTTCTCAGAAACTACAAATATGATTAAAGCCAAACTGTACAAGAATGTTCATTGGATGTTCCTCTACAAACTTTACGTTTTTTGTTCCGATATGAAATTCAAAATGGCGGCTACGGCAGGACTTAGTTTAACATTGGACCCTATGGGAAAAATGATGCTTCTTCTCTGAAACCACTTGGACAGTTGAAACCAAACTGCCCAGGAATGATCATTGGAAGGTCCTCTACAAATTTTCTGTTTTTTATGCCGGTCGGAAATCCAAGATGGCCACCACCGCAGGACATAGATTAACATTGGACCCTATGGGAAAATGTTCAAATGCCTTCTTCTCAGAAACTACAAATATGATTAAAGCCAAACTGTACATGAATGTTCATTGGATGGTCCTCTACAAACTTTACGTTTTTTGTTCCGATATGAAATTCAAAATGGCGGCTACGGCAGGACTTAGTTTAACATTGGACCCTATGGGGGAAATGTTTGAAAACGCTTCTTCTCTGAAACCACTAGAACAGTTGAAACCAAACTGCCCAGGAATGATCATTGGAAGGTCCTCTACAAATTTTATGTTTTTTATGCCGATCGGAAATCCAAGATGGCCGCCACCACAATACATAGATTAACATTGGACCCTATGGGAAAATGTTCAAATGCCTTCTTCTCAGAAACTACAAATATTATTAAAGCCAAACTGTACATGAATGTTCATTGGATGGTCCTCTACAAACGTTAGGTTTTTTGTTCCGATATGAAATTCAAAATGGCGGCTACGGCAGGACTTAGTTTAACATTGGACCCTATGGGAAAAATGTTTCAAAACGCTTCTTCTCTGAAACCACTTGGACAATTGAATCCAAACTGCCCAGGAATGATCATTGGAAGGTCCTCTACAAAGTTTCTGTTTTTTTATGCCGATCGGAAATCCAAGATGGCCACCACCGCAGGACATAGATTAACATTGGACCCTATGGGAAAATGTTCAAATGCCTTCTTCTCAGAAACTACAAATATGATTAAAGCCAAACTGTACATGAATGTTCATTGAATGGTCCTCTACAAAATATACGTTTTTCATTCTGATATGAAATTCAAAATGGCGGCTACGGCAGGACTTAGTTTAACATTGGACCCTATGGGAAAAATGTTTCAAAATGCTTCTTCTCTGAAACCACTTGGACAGTTGAAACCAAACTGCCCAGGAATGATCATTGGAAGGTCCTGTTTTTTATGCCGATCGGAAATCCAAGATGGCTGCCACCACAGGTCATAGTATTAACACAGAACCATATGGGGAAAATACAGAAATATATTCTTCTCTGAAGCTATTGCACTGATTGAACCTAAACTGTGCATCAATCATTGGAAGGTCCTTTACAAACTTTGTGTTTTTTATGTTGATCGTAATTCCAAGATGACGCAGGACATAGTTTTTACATAGGACCAATTGGTTTTTTTTATTACCAGGTGAACGATACAGGCTCTTGAGAGCCTCTGGTTTTATTGTATATTCTTTTGTGCCCAAAACCTACAAATGTAAAACTTAAAAAAAAACCAAAGCAGTACTATCATTAAAAAAATCAAAGTAAATTTTGTTGTACACTATTTACTCCACACCTCCGCTTGTGATAGTGCAATATTATAACCTATCTTTTCCCTTTTTCAAACGGAAATGTCAAAGGAACCCATAGATGATATTGAACTGGAGGAGGCGGAGCCAGTTGACGGGTCCTTTTTGGACGTATCTCTTGTAGAAGAGGTGAACTCAAATTCACAAGAGAACTATTGCTGCGGTGTTTGTAATAAGGTTTTCAGACGTAAAGCCCATTTGGTACGGCACAGTTCACCTTAGATTTCAACGGATCAAAAAACCTCTTTCCGATGTTCCATCCCAAACCTGTCCAAAGTTGCGGATCCCGGACATAAAGCGGAGGAAATTTCCATGAAATAACCGATATCCAATTTGCCAAAACTTAACGGTTTCGTGTCCATATCTCATATGTGTGGTTGAATCGCACGAAAACCATCCAACAATATCTAAGAAGAGAAGGTAGCATATGTTATGTAACGAAAATGTTCCGGATGCTAATAGTCCCATAAATTTTAAGAATGATTCTTTTTGTCCAACATCTTCAAGAGATTTCAGTACCTTAAGCAACAAATCAATCATGTCATTGATCTCAATAGATTCTGAATCGCATTGGGGTATTTCTTTCCCTGAAGGACAACATACTTCCATTTGAATTTCATCGTTCTCAAAGTCATTTCCTTCATTTTGGTTACTTTTCGGAGTTTGAAAAAGATTTTTACAGAAGTTCTCCTTTACTGGAGATTCAGCTTCTTTTTGTTGGATTCCTTATCAAGTATGTAAGTTAAGCCATCATTAACGGTAATGCATTTGCCATATTTGGTTAAATTAGATGGTACTACTCCTTCGTGTATTTTTATTTGATATCTTTGTATTCCTGTGTTTTCGTCTAATACCATATTTTAATGTTTCTTCTCCGTATGACAGTTTACAATGTTCAATAATACTCTGCAAGGGACTTTCTTTTATTCCACAATAATAACACTTGTACATGTTTTCTTCGTACTTCAACAGTGAACTTGTTGATAGGTGAGAAGCGGCATGCCTGAAAAAAATGTATTTGGATAGCTAGTCCAAATTTGTTTTATGAGTTGTGTCATTTTTATATATATACAGAGTTTATTTTCTGTAAGATTTATTACGTTGTTAGTCTATTCAGCCTGCTACGTTGCTTTTTTGAAACAAAACTACAATTTCAATGTTATAATTAGTGAATGTAATCCGCGTTCTTAGTATCCACGGGCACACAAGATCCCGCGTTCCATTGTATCATAACCCGTGGTCCTTTGTGTCCGATTTCATGCACCCGTTGTTATAAAAAGATAAATGTTGCGCTAGAAACCGCTAGTCAAAAGCCTATTTTTTAATGAATAGTCTAGTATAGATTATGGGAGGTATATCGACCAAAACAATCATTGAACTCGCTCTCCGTGAGTAGATATAAGCGACTAAAGTTAAAGATTCACATATTTTTTCTGAAACTTCCGATATTAAAACGTTCTTGTCGATTTATTATCCACTTATAATACTCAAAACTTGGCATAGACCTAGTACGTTAATAGCAAAGACGATGTGTCAATTTATTTCTGTTGTTAATATCGCTGACGGTCGCTGAGGATAAAAATAGCATACTCACCCGAAAACGTTGTTGTCTGACCCGGTTCTTAGTGTTCGACCCGGTTCCAAGTGTCCGAATACCCGGCGTGTTTTCTGTGAATTTTATTTATAGTTTTGAAAATAGTGACAGGTTTTCACCGTTGCCTATCCGATACCTAGACATGAATTATTAACCAACTGTTCACGATCATACTCAACGACATACCGAGTGTAGCTTGTGTTTATGCATGACTTAACTTGGACATAAATGATGATATTATATGCACACAAATCACACATGGATCATGAAAAATCTTCACTACAACCTATAATAACCTGCTTTAAAATACTTGTGCTATGATTTACTGAAATTATTAATATCAGGTGTTAAATAGTCTTTCTTAGCAGGAGATTCTTTCAAGGTTCCAAACCGATCAAAAGCAGTAATGAACAAAAACAAAATGATAGGTGAAGTCGCACATCAGCAATAACTCTTCCATATGCTAATTCCGTCAAAAGAAAAGAAAAACTAGACGTCAGAAAGCCTTGCGGCCCCTTCTCTCAAGTGGTATGGAGCCGATGGTTTTTATACAAGCCTTCTTATGGCGTATCAAAGAGTATCTATATTTGTACTCTTTCCCACAAGGACATGTGTATGTTTGATTGTTTTGTAAATTATGAATTTTCCCCCGATGTCTTTTCATGCATGTTCTATTCTTAAACGTTTTATCGCAATCAGAACATCTGACAGAGTTTCCTGATTTGTTTGACTTCTTTCTTGATCTAACATTATCCTTTGATAAATCAAGTTTATCATGAATAACACTTTTATGTTTTTGAAGGTTATACGAGTCTCGAAAAGTCTTTTGACATTGTTCACATTTTCCCCGAGCTGACTCTCTGTGTTCATAACGGATGTGGTTCGAAAGTAAATTTCTTGTTTTAAATTCAGTTCCACAGTGGGGACATAACAATACACTTTTTGACTGCGAATGGTTGCTTTTCATGTGTCCTACAAGACTATCTGCCCTAGTAAATGTCTTCAGGTAATGTTTGCACTTTACATCATCATTCTCATTACCATGTATTTTGATATGTCTTTTCAAACTGGAGACATTTCTATATGTCTTTGTGCAAATGTCACACAAAAAGGTTGTTAATGGACGATCCATATCTGAAATCATGAGGAAAATAAACATTCAATGGGTGTAAAGTGTGAATTTGTGTGAACTATTGAGGTTGCAGCATTAAGATGAAAAACAGTGATTGTAAGGCAACGGGGTCGATTTCACAACAAGTCATCAGTGATCATGAAAAATCTGTAAGTGCTTCAGTTTTTGCGTCGGCTCATTTATGTGAATTTGTTTCTCCTCTGTGCTCTGTTGATTTTTTTTGTACTCCTCATTTTTGTCGTTTTCGTGTGTGTTATCTCGATTTTACCTTGTCTTTGGATTCTGTCGTTTTTTGAATAATCCCTTTACCTTGTTCCTTCGGTATTCTGTTGACTATATATGAAGTACAATGAAACAATGATGTCAATACTTATGTCGATTTCTTTACACTTGCGACTTCTTGTGAAGCCCTCCACTATTCCTCACTATTCCGACTTTACCACGAAGTGTTTGGGAAAAACTGGGACTTATTTTTTGAAGAGAAATCATTTATCAGTTGCCAAAATGATTGAAGAGTTCCGTCTGAAATGTTTCATAATGTAAAACTTAATAAGTTATGAAATAATATCGACTGACCTAGAAAGTTGATATAATTCTCCGCTTCAAATCCGTCACCGGATGGAACCGGAAGCACCTCCGCACCGCCACCGCTCGAGAGGTGTTGTACGTGGTATTCTAACATGACATCCTTCTGTCGGTTTGTAAGCAAACGAGCGATTTATCGATTAGGTATAATCTCATTAGCACATGCGCCGGTGCATGTGACTGACTTTCCCGTCGTAAATGTACATATTGATGAATTATCATCTGCTCGAATTTGGCAGCATAAATTGTGTGCGACATTTTCCGCAAATGTAAATATAAATTAATCAAAGTATGCTACCGTATTTGTACTCTTACACATATCAGAATCGAAATAATCCATGCATCCATCTATCCCAGTCAACGTGATACAGACAAACTCCATATCTCAATTTGAAAATTGACGACTGAAATCTAAAATATACTATCGTAATGATATCATTTTTTTTCAAATTCGAATGCCCATATTGTATGTTGCTGCAACATCACATTAGCCCATGGTATTTGTATCAAAGTTGATAATTAGATTATCTACCTAGAGCATGTGTTTGCTATCGATATATTTTAGATGGATGCGTTGTACTGCTTACCAACAAGGTACTCAAACAGGAATTTCTGATTGTATGCTCTCCAGAACTTTTATGGTCGCTTTCTGTAATGGGTTGATCGATGCGTAGTGTCTGGTCTCCGAGAAAGGTTATTCATCTATCGGTTAAATTTTAACCTAGGGTTAAATATCATAACCAACAGTTAAAATTTAAACATAGGTTACATTCTGTTGTTCATTCTATGGTTAAATGTAACCCTTTGTTTATTCCTTGGTTAAAACTTCAATAATTAACCCACCTTCAGGGGCTGGGTTAAATATTTAACCAATGGTTAAATTATCTTTTAAATGGCTGCCAAACCAGTAATTATTACGATTCCAGACATGAATGCGAGAGAACAAAGAACATAGAACCTGCAGAGAGAACAACCTGATCAACTGAACATGAGATGAGGGTAAGATATAAGTTTGGTATTGAGTCTTTTAGTTACCTATTACATCTTATTGGTGATGACCTTCCAATTCTGAAAACCCAGGAGCCTCAAAAAGGAGGGCTTTCTCTCCTACTCATAAGCTTTGCACAAGGCCTTTCATGGCCACTATGCCAACTGCCGAAAATTTCAAATTCTACTTCCATTTGAAATATACCCAGCTACGTCAGTGACATACACGTTGACGATTACATTCAAAGTGTAAAAAAACATATGGTGAACTTGTGTGTAGTAACAAAGAAGTTGTAAGTGTGCAAACGTGTTCCTTTTCAAAAACGTACAGGATTTCTGACATAGAAAGCATGAATGGAGGACTATTCGACAGATTTATGAAAGGTAAATTATGCAGAAATATTGAGAAAATTAAGGCTGAACAAGTATGTAGCTTTGTGTTAGTTAACTGCTGAAAAAAATATTTAAAGCTATAAAGCTGCGTGTTAGAAATGTCCGTATAGTGAAGGTTTGAGGCAGATCTTCAACTTGTAAATTTTGGACTGGGTGTAACATTTTGTAGTGATTAACGGGTGATAATTGATGGGCAATAAATTATTTGAAACTAGATTAACACCACGGGTGCCACTAGTGGAGCAGGAACTGCTTACCCTTCCGGTGCACCTGAGTTCACACCCGGTTTTTAGTGGGGTTCGTGTTACTCGATCTTTATTTTAATGTGTAATGTTGTGTAGATAGTTGTTTGTCCTTTTGTACTTTTTCTTTTGGCCATTGTGTTGTCTGTTCTTCTTCGACTTACAGAATCTGATGACCGCTGTGGTATCTTCAAACTCTTCTTGTATATTAATTGAGTATTGAGTATAGTATTAATTTTATAAATCTTTATTCGATAATGTACGCATGAACCCATAAACGATATCCGGATCTACATTATATAATATACATAGAATACAGTTATATAATATACACATTAAAAGTGTTAAAAATGTTAGTCCAATTTCTCCAGTCCCTAAGATTTCTTAAGGAAATTTGGAAAATTGACCCCCAACAGTGGTAGTCTCATTTTATTCGACAATAATAATAACAATTGTTCTTAACTGTTACATTATATCCTGCATATTTCAGCAAAAGAATCTCAGACCTAGCTTAACAATGGTATGATTTACAAATGCATTTCGTTGAAACACAAAGAAGCAATTATTTTCTTCTCTCTCTCACCAATCAGTGACGGCATATGACCACGGAACAGTTTGCATGGTGTAAAATATAGTCGCTGACACTTCCAATTAATGTCCGTCTGATAGTGCCCATACCACGACATCCCATAATAATTGTAGAAGCACCAAGGTCGTTGGCTTTATGGACGATGGTATGTCCGGGGTCTCCACCTTCTAACTTAATAACTTTACCGGGAATCTGAAAGTAAGATCATAATTGCATATTAAACACCGTCTGTCAAAAGAAAGTGGAATCAATTTTATGTAGAAAAAAGTTCAGCTTACAATATATATGTATTAAGCTCAATACATACATATCTCAGTATACCGGTAGTAGCAATCCCTTGCTCCATATGGAAGATTCTTTTTTATGATGGTATTTGTCAGTAGACTATGTCATCTGAGGCTCTTGGGGGGTTACATTTTAAGGGGTGTGTGTCGGGAAAAGGCCCTGGAAGGACATACAAATACGTGTACCGTAGATATAATAGTTTTTTGTTGTTGTTTACATGACTATCAATAAAAACTGTCTTACCCCAAATGATTATTATGTAGTTTAAAAACGTAATATTATTTGCATTTTGTTTTTATTTTTGGTGGTAAAAAATATCCTTCCGACATGCCAACTAATACAATTGGAGTCAGTAACAGCAAACTAACAGTTTTTTTCCAGATCATCACCAATTCATTGTGTACCTTGTAATTTTTCAGCTTCAGCTCAATTGCCTTGCATATTTCTTCCCCTTGTGTGTTTTCTTCATGATATGCAACAGAAATTGCACTAGGATCAGCTGGCATCCAAACAGCTGTGGATACAAAACAATGAGTAGACTATCATATTAAGATTTTACGCATGAAAATATAATAACATGCCTGGAAAGATGACTAAGAATATACCATATACCCTTTTCGAGAGAAAATATACAACATAGGATTCATCCTCTATCATTAGAGGGGTCTTATTGGTCGTGGTCGTATGGTAATTGGTTTTACCTCGTTTCGGATTCCCGTTTGTAGCGAGGTGTACTCAAAACATTATAAGTTTGTCAGTGACTTGTGGCAGTTCGATGGTTTTCATAGGTTGAGGACTCACTCCTATTTCCTCCGCAAATAAAATTGATCAACACGATATAAATGCAATATTTTGGAAACTGGCGTTTACCATTCATTATTTTTCTGACCATTTTAGTGAGAGAGAAAAAATATAATTTTCACTAAAATGGTGAGATAAATACAACACATAAATATCAAATGTTCAGACAAAAGTTGCTTTCACTACAAAAAATAGGCATATTGATACAGATACATATCAACATAAAAATACTCGAATTTGCGCAATCCTGTCTAAAATTTCAAGTAAGCATGTTCCCAAGTACATAGTTTACACTGCACGTTCAAACGCTACACATATATACATGAAACCAAACTCTATGTATAGCTGATCACCATTTAGTATTTCATTTACCGGATTATAACTCCGCCACACGTTTTGCCCATCCCAAGATTTCCATCGGCCTCTCTCGTCATTTGTCATTGGTAGCTTGAGAGGTTTGCCAGATAAGAGGCTCGTATTGCTGTGATTGGTCGTATATTTTAGATACAGTATTTCTATTTTCAATTCAAAAACAATTTTCGTTTATAACTCACATTGATAAGAGTATACTGCCCGATGATGAACACAATGTAAAACAACAAGATCGTCATCCTCTCGGTGAATATTCTCAATGTAAACTGCAATATAAGTGTATATTTTAAAATATTATGTAATAATTTTCCGTTGAAGTAAAAACAAGTAGAAAATTAACAGTAGCATAAACCGAGCCATCAAATCGCTAATCTCGTTTCAAAATCTTCTACACAACAGTTTAACAAACCATACGCTCGATGGAGTTTGCAATCACTTGCATGCCTGGTGAACGGCTACAAAGCTTCTTGTCCACAGGGACACATTTCTGAGTATAAGGGTGTTTGTTTGGAAGTTCTCTTTTTCCCTACGGACGAGAAGCTACGTTCCTGTTGTTTGACTAAAAGCTATATAGTATTGTAAGGCGCCATATGACGTTAAGTGTAGAGCGGGTAATTGTTTGTACATTACAGAGTCGTTTAAAGTCCCGGGGTGAACATCGGAAAAATGAAGGCAGATGGTATATGGTGGAATTTCTCGAGATTTCTCTACGAGTAATATCATATACATGTAGGTAACATTCTGCTCATCTCGGCTGATTTCATTACTGAATCAACTTTTACTCTATCGCGTATCAATACATGTACATTGAACTCCTTTCACAAACATGACAGTTATTTTCATCATACAAAATTTCAATGCCTGCAACTTCTTTTCTTTCTAATTAGTTCTCGTTTGTCTAAATAATGGACATTAAGTAATACTGTCTGATGATGAACACCTTTTAAAAAGTTCCCAAAATGGCTGCCTTTTGAAGACTGTATATAGTTCGTCATTCATAAATTTCCATTAAATAGAACATTTATTTATTGAAGCACCCTGTCCACGAGTACCCGTGACATAAATGTAACAATTTTTTAAAAGTTAAGATATTTTGATATCAAACTAGACTGCAGAAATATGTAGATAAGAAAAACATTTCGCCAGTGTGACAATTCATGAGTTGAGTGGCAACAACTATTCTCTATAGCATATAACATTATTACATTGCATTTGTTATATTACGAGTTGTAACAACGATACAACTGCCTTTAAAAGAGACAAATACATAACTTGCAGTTCCGTAATCATCATGGTCGTCATCGTATAGTAGTTGGATTTACAATTACATATGCAGTAAGTGCATATAACCACTAACGTTGTGTGTTCGAATCCCGCTAAGTCGAGGTGTACTCGATATAATATTATGTGATAAAGTTTGTACATTGAAGTAGGGAGATCGGCCGTAACGTAATTACATTATGTCTAAGACTTTAGAGAGTGAAAAAAAAAACGATTTTATGCCTTGTTTCATTTAATTAGAAAACCTCTTAAAAACTTTTATTTCGTTAAGAAAATATATATCAGAAAAACGTTGAAAACTTGAAATGTATAAATGTGTATGTTATAACTTGAAGGGGGGGGTTATGGTTTTTTGTTTCGTTCATAAAAAAAATTTCGGACGACACAAGAGTTAGAATATATTTTTTTCCAGAATTCAACATTAGGTTATATGACAAAAACTCTCAATCAGATTATATTTTTTTTTCCTCCACCAAAATCAGAATATTTTTTTCAGCAACATTGGAAATCAGAATATTTTTTTAGAAAAAAACCATAACCCATCCCCCCCCCCCCCCCCCCCCCCCCTTCAAGTTAAATGGTCCTTCCCTAAGCAATATAAATATGATTTGGTACCAATAATGAAGGTCCAAAGTGAAGTGGTTCCGAGAAAATCGGACGCCATGTTGATCTATAAGCGACCCATTTTTTAAAATAAATCCGGAGGTTATCTTTGGACCAATATTCTTCATGTATTGCTTAATATTTACAGAAACTCTTCAATTTTACAAATCCGATTGAACATAATTAAAGAAAAGTCGAAATCAAAACGCAAAATATAAAGGTTTACAAAACAGTGTTTTTGAACCCTCTTACCGATGTTCAGACGGATATCAATAGTCTGGACCAGTCATCGATTCATGTGTTTCATGAAGTTATTGTTTGACGTATTGGTGTCAGAAGTGGGTCAAATTTTCAAAATTGCCCTATATGTTCAAATAAAAACACACTTTCTTTATAACATTCTCAAGAGTTCGTTTCTTGTCCAATTAAACCACATTAAAACTATTTACAGCAGAATATTCTACAAGTTCATAGAGCAATTTTCTAAGTATTTTACTTCTTATAGTTAGTGCGAGTATTCACGAATTAAGCGAACAACTGAACATCTGACGTCGCCGTTTACAATATATTCATGGTAACTTATGACATCATTTCTAATTTGTATTCAACTTATAAATCATGTTTGTACAATTATTGAACGACCTACATTAGAAACTGTAGAAAATTTTCTTTTTATTGATACAAGGTTAGTTGAATATATAAAAAGAAACAGAAAGCAAGTGAATTTTTAAACACAAATGTTTTTATATTGAAATATACACTGTATAGACATATGAAATACATGTATATAGACAATTTTGAAAATTTTATTAACTTTTTGGACACCATTTGTAGGAATGTAAAACGCCCATCAACGAAGAAGAAGGCTATATTTAACGGTCTTTTAAATGTGTTTTCTTGTTTAAATTTTTCTATTTCCAATAAAACAACTAAGTAAGAGGTAGATAAACTTTGGTACGTTACCCCAGTTTTATGTCCTGTGATAGGTCATTTACATTCGCTCAAAATGCCATGCAAGCGGAGAACAACGTGATTTACTGTTTTATTTGCATGCGACATTAATTTTATAAATGGTCATGTAATCCGGAGTTAAGACCTTTTCATTGTTACGGTCAAATAATCTGGAAATCTTCTAATAGAACTTCTTCACGATCAAACTATGATATGAATTTTTCACATTCATTATTATATTTTTTTTTATCTTAATATTATGTACTCGAGATATACGTACATGCTTACACGTATTGAAATAGGTGTTTAACCTTTATATTGTTACCTGTACATTCATGTTAAAATGCTATACCTCAAATAATACTAAGAATCATATTTAAGATAATTTTGTCTATCTCGAAAATATGTTAATTTATTTATTTTTCAATATACACAAAACGTATATGAAACTGATTTAACACATTTACATTAAATATATCACACTGTAAACAAATACCGTGTAAATCAGATAAAATACCTTTAAACTTAACAACTTTGAACTAAAACATCAATACAATACAATAAAAAAAACTATTTATATCTCACAGTGTAAAGCTTTATCAGCTGCTGTACTGCCATCCATTGCTAACACTGTTGTTCTTCTTTCCTCTGCCATTTCGTATTTATCACTAAATTTCTTTCCGAACTGTTAAGTCACGTGTGTAAGGATTACATTTGATAACTATGTTTTTATTGACCTCTCGGAAAGAGCGGGATATTAGATAACAAATTGTGCATCTTTATGGTTCACACACAGGCCCTTTTCACAACAATTTATATTAGGATTGATATGGTAATCACTAATTTGTGACAAACAGGGACATTTTTGTAGTATGTCCTAACCACGTAATAATAAGGAATATTTACCTACTGCAACAACCTCATTCAGCTTGTAATTCACTTTAAGATATTGTTTCCTTCCATCGAAAACAAAAACCAATCCGATCGGTCGTATATTTCTCTCATAGTTACAATTTTTATTTCGAAAACATCTAATCTGCTGTCATAATACGCTCCGACTCTCCATAAGCATCTGACAGAACCGGTTTAAAGGCCATGTCCAAATGAACTCATGTTAACCAATGTCCTGATGAACTCACAATTAGCCAATAAAAACACTACTGGTAAAATCTTACCAACATCTTTTCATTATTGCATCACAAACGTAAAACTCTCCGATGAGTTGATATTTGAATAAAATGTATTCATATACGAAAGTTCATCTGGATATGACCGCTAATGGGGTTTTGTCAGATGTTGTAACGTATTATAATAGCCTATGATAATCCGATGGAAAAATCATCATATACAATGTACATAACCCGATCCTTCAATTTCACTTTTCGCTATATAGATTATGTCCTTTCACCAATTAATGCCAAGATTGATGATCTTGTTGCTCCAATCTATCCCACTGAGCTTGAAATGGAGGAAACCACAGTTGCAGCTAGGTCTGTTTCATATCTTGAACTACACCTAGAAAGTTACAGTGGGAGCCGGTTAAGAACGAAACTTTACGATAAAAGAGATGATTTCCATATTCCTATTGTGAACTTTCCATCTATACGTAGCAACATTCCAGCAGCAACTGCATATGGAGTATATATCTCTCTGTTGAAGCGATATTCCAGACCTTGTGGTTCCTATCAATAATCATGATTTCCTTGATAGAGAATTACTGCTAACAAGGAAGCTACTGAACCAAGGGTTCCTAGTTGATAAGTTGAAATCATCACTTCGAAAGTTTTTCGGTCGCCAAGATAACTTGGTTAACCATTGTGATACATCTGTCACAAATGACCACCGATATGTTCTCCTTGTCGTTATCACAATCCGGTCATGTCCTCGTTCATGACTATTCACTGGGTTTATTACAAAGGCAACACGACGGGTGCCACTAATGGAACAGGAACTGCTTACCCTTTCGGAGCACATGAGTTCATCCCCCGTTTTTAGCGGAGTTTATTTTTATCTTAATGTCTTCATCTGTTTAGTTCGGCTTAAAAACGATGTTCGTCTTTGCTTCCATTTGTAATGTAGGGTTCACGTGTTATATATATAATTTGTATTCATTTACCTATACTGGTGTTTAATACGATTTCCATATCACATGATGTTCGTGTCGTTTGCATGAGCACCACGGGTACCACTAGTGAAGCAGGAACTGTCTATACTTCCGGAACAGCCGAGTTCACCCCCAGTTTTCAGTTTGGTTCGTTTTGTGCAATCTTTAGTTTTCTGTGTAGTGTTTTGTAAATCATTGTTTGTCTATTTGTATTTTTCATTTGGCCATTGTATTGTCTGTCCTTCCGATTCACGGGTCCTGGTAACCTCTTTTGTTTTTCAAACTTTTTCTTTCACTTGAATATATATATATATACCTCCGAAAATGAAAATGTGGTTCGTTCTGGATCTCTCGGACATTTTCTGACGAATAAGGAATGACATAAATCATCGTTATAGACCCCGAACAAAGCGCATTTCCGCTTTTGTTTTTGACACTGTGCAAGATGTGGATATTTATGAGTGTCGTCGCGACCGACGACTGACCATGCTTCAATACTCTCCACTTATTACAGTTTACACGTGGGTCAACTGACAGAGAAATCCCCGTAGTCATGAATTATCCATCGTTCATTTTAAAACATTTTGGTTAGTGGCGGTTCCTAACAATATTTAAATGTTTGCATAAAAATATTTAGGCGGCAAGAAAACGAAATCTCTCTTTATTTTTTAATCATGTGAGATTTAATTAAAGAGTAGGTGGAAAATCAATTACGGTCATATTTGTCAGTGTCTTTGATACTTTATTTCTGCCCTTTTTTTTTTGGTTGGGTAACGTAGCTGGGACGTATTTCGATGAACCTTCTGTTTATGCAATTCCCAAATCATTACCTTTTTAAATATTTTTCATATTTTATTTTGGTTGAACATTGCATGAAATGAACGCTTAAGGAAAGCAACTACAACAAAAATGTGGATAATGCGTATAATTTTAGAATCATGTCGGAATATTAGAAAAGTATCCATGTATGACATATGGATTTCAACGCTCGCTTCGAATTTCAAACTACCAAATAAATCCAACAAACATATAATCTTAAAGAAGATTTACACGTCTGATCACACTCCGATACTCTCCGTAACTAAGATCTGAAATTAGAATTTCCAGTAACAACATAACATCACTCATATTTCCTATTAGATGGAATTAATAGGCTATATGACATATACGACCCAATCTAATTAAAATTAGATCTCCGCACTTGCTCCCTATTTAGTCGCCGCGTGAGTAAAAACAACCGATAGAAAATAGGGAGCAAGTGCGGAGATCTAATTTTAATTAGATTGGGTAAGATCTTACTAGACGATATAGCATGCATTGTCGATAACCCATTGGTAATTTTGACCTGTTTGAATAGAATACATTGTATTGCCTAATCATAAGGCCCACATGAGGTATCATTAACAATACAAACATTCATGATTGATAAATGAGACATACACACAAAAGAAAAAGGACATAGTTTGGGGTTTTTATATTTCTAAAAATATAAATATAATTATTATTATTTAGTGGATCATGTTCTGGTTTGTTCCCTATGTCTCACGTCCAGTGTGAAACTTTACATATGTTGCATATTCCTTAACAAGCAGTAAACCTGCTAAAAACACCAAGGGACGGTGCTTCTGACACACCCCGTCTATTAATTGCATTTTCTCACAATTATATAGTAAATAATTATATATAATATTAAAACTTATTATATACTATATATAAATTTAAAAAAAGATTAGTTAATTAGTATATCTATTATTATTATTATTCATTCGGATGTGTCACC
The DNA here is from genome assembly GCA_963680875.1 of Bathymodiolus brooksi. Classification (NCBI taxonomy): domain Eukaryota; kingdom Metazoa; phylum Mollusca; class Bivalvia; order Mytilida; family Modiolidae; genus Bathymodiolus; species Bathymodiolus brooksi. Next base: position 58,819,867 of record OY804577.1, read on the forward strand.
TCGTGTTTAGAGCAGGAGAACTAGTTGAAGGAAATATGTCATCATGTTTGTGTTCTTTGCAATGAAATCCTTTTCTTTTTAAATATTGTGATTTGATTGGAGGTAAAACAGTAGATTGGGACTAATCAAAATGATTATTGAATAATTCATGACTACCAGGATTTCTCTGTCAGTTAACCCACGAGTGATGTGTTAAGAGGAAGGTAGCTGGTCAGCCATGGGCTACCCACGATGTCTCTATAAAGTTTTGATAATTCGCCTGGATTTAAACTCAATTAATTCCGTTTATTATTACACTGGGTAATAAAACACAAGTGGTCTTGGTTTCTGCTATCACATGGTAATATTATTTACATCTACCTAGAATGCAATTGGTGTCTATCGCCAAAAGTTGCATGTTAAATTCCCGAATTAGGCGTTGTGTACTATACAACCTTACGGCTTACGCGAGGGTGGGTGGTTATCAATTTTTATTGCAGTTATCGTTCCTTGTTTTGGTATGTGCGCCAATGCAGGTTAACAACTCTGGTAGAAATTGGTTGTTTTTCTCAACATACTCAGATTATCATTGTCTGTTCTTACATACTTAGTTCAAATAAAGGCATTTTTGTATGACCAATATGACCGGAAGTAAACTGTCCATATGTTCACACCCCGGGAAAATAACCGGTTATTGGATTACTACAAGATCATTTCCATATCGAGGCCTATATTGGCCCGGGCCAATATGGGCCTCGACTTCGTCTCAGGCCAATATGGGTGTCTCTTTTCTAGATGTCGGAAGTATGTAATAAATAGATTAATACATGGGCATTTCCATATTGGCCTGGTTATTATCCCTCGATCCATATTGGCACTCGACTGCGTCTCGGGCCAATATGGGGGTCTCGAGATGATAACCAGGCCAATATGGAAATGCCCATGTATTAATCTGTAATTATTTCACCGGGTATATTTAAATTTGTATTCAATATATACTGACAGGACAAATTATATTCATATAAAATATACATAATGTGTTTTAATGACGACAGATGAAAACTGGAATTGTTGAATGGTGCACAAGATAGTCACTGACACTGCCTAGCAATGTGCGTCTGATAGTCCCCATTCCACGGGATCCAACAACAATAAAATCCGCTCCACATTCTGCAGCTGCAGTGACAATTCCATGACCAGGATCACCTGAGGTCTGTATCACCCTTCCTTTAATCTGTAAAAAAAAGTCGGTATTATCAGTTTTTTTTCAAATTAAGATGTATAGATCTATAAACACTGAAATATGCTCAAGATGTTTGTTGGGTCTTCAGTCGCAGCAAACAATACCCGATTTTTGGTAATCTTTGTTCTGGTCACAAAACATATATCGACCATTTTTACATTTCATTTGATTGATTACCGAAATTGAAGGTTTTGTCCTTAAAAGCAATTTTACTAATAGCAAGTTCCGCAAGATTTTTGTGTGGGAAATTCGAATGGCTTTTATTTTTTCTTAACAAAACCTAAAGACTTGACTCATAATTCTATCATCAGTGATCATGTAATAATCACTACCAGGGGCGGATCCAGGGGGGCGCCCCCAGCGCGCCCCCCCCCCCCCCTAAAATTGGAAAAAATATGATTTTTTGGCGTGAAATCGTGATTTTTCACACGAAATACTCCAAAAATTTTCGCGCCTCCCTCCGCAAGTGGAAAAAAATATGATTTTTTAGCGTAAAATCGTGATTTTTCACACGAAATACCTCAAATATTTTCGCGCCTCCCTCCGCTCGGTGCAATTTTTTTAGGTGTGCCCCCCCCCCCCTAACTTGAAATCCTGGATCCGCCCCTGACTATTATGTATACATGTACATCTGTAGAGAAAAGTTACTCGTACTTATCTTCCTCATGATTACACTTAAATGTATCTTAATTCATATTTTACTGTGGCACGTGTTGTTACCGTTCGTTTGTGCGAATTGTAGAAGAGTTCCGAGTGTAAGTTATGCTACATGTTTTGGTGGCCATCGGGTTCGGCAATCAATAAGATAAAAAAAATACAAATAAAAATGGTTGCTATTAGACATGAACACGAGGTTTTATATTAGAACAACGAGTCGTGGCAGAAGTCGCTGTTCAAGCAATATCGGCGATCAGAATGTAATGCCAAGGCTTCAACTGACTGTAGAAAGGCTTCAAATTATATTTCATTGCTCCATGTTTCCTCAACTGGATTTGAGGATTTGGAATGTCAGCTACAGATAAGTTCGTCCAACTCCTTATTGTACTTTTGTCTTGTTACATCTTGTTGTGTGCAATGTGGGTTGGGCACTATATCTCGGGTACCTATAAAGTGCGAAACGAAATAGAAACGAAACGAAACGAAACGAAATCAATAAAAACGAAACGAAACGAAATCAACGAAATGAAAACGAAATAAAACGAAACCAACGAAAGCAAAACGAAATCAATGAAAACAAAACGAAATACGATGCTAGACTACTTCCCACACATGTCTCAGTGTCTTTCATCAGGAGAGGACAGGATTTGATCACCATTGAACAAGAATAATATGCATTTATTCAGCGGGAGTCTGTCCTTTTCACTTAGTGGCTTCTTTTAAATTTGGGAACCATAAGAGCAACGTCAAGTCTGTTGAAAGGAGAGGAATTAAAATAACAGAAGTGCAGTAGTTAAAGTTCACTAATAAATATCCCCGTCCGAGCAAAATTTAAAAGTGTCGGAGAGACGAAAAAAGTGTGACAACCAGACGGACAAACGAACGAACGGACAGTAGAAGTCCTATATACCCCAATCTTTTTTTGGCGGAGGTATACAAATCCTATCAAAAATTAACTTTAGAAATTTAAAAAAAATCTACATATCTTGTAAAAGTACCTGTTTTCCCTTTGATCCCTTTTCATATTAAAAAAAAAACCAAATCACCCCCCCCTCCAAAATTTTTTCCGGTATTAATAAAATTTGATACGGCACATATTTTTATACCCCCCGCTATCCAGCGGGAGGGGGGTATATAGTATATGTCCGTTTGTCCGTGAGTGCTTCTCTCACTGCCTATGCAATTCCTCCTTAACAACTTGATGGAATTGAATGAATCTTACAGGAAATCTTTAATACCATATGGCAAGGTTCATTAATTTCATGAATTCTTTAGTACCAAATGGCATTGTGCACCTTCTATTTTTGTTTTCCCATTTCAACAGTTCTTGCTAAAATTTCTTCACTTTTGGACTTTGTCATTTAAGGCTATTTAATTGTCATACAAGGCTATACAATAGAGAGAGGATACTGTTGCGTTATCCATAACTCTTCCTAAACAACAGAATGGATTTCAATAAAACTTCCAGAGTTTCTTATGTTTAGTTTTTGCAAGCATTATTTTTTCCAGAAGTTCTTCTGTAAGGAGGGCGCTCACTGTACGTCCTGTTATGTTGCTATTGGTTTTTTTTTAGTTCTTCAAAATAGAACAATAGGATTTGAAATAAAAAGTTTATAGTGTTGGGTCTTTTTGACCCCTGTATATCTCGGAAAGAACAACGTAAGACATTACGCCAGATCTGTTGGCACACTACCGAATAAAGGTAATAACAATGGTACCGTACTCCAAGGCGCATTCAAAAGGGAAAGTCCACAAAAACAGACACAACTGATAAGAAGCTCAACCATCTGAGTTTTCAATCAACGGAACAACAGAACAACAACATGGGGATTAAACGTGACAAGTCGGGAAAATCCAGTAGTCAAATAGTGCCCAGAATCTGAAACTCAAGACCATCCTGTATGATTTGCGAATAGGCAAATTTATGAAGAATACAAACGAAAAACGTAATAAAATCAGACGAAAAATGAACCCTCAATATCCCAATCTATGAAAATACCCTCTCATATCCCTCCCCCCCCCCCATTTTTTTCTATATGCCCACTCCAGAAACTTTATAATTCATAAATACTGACACACACTCAAACACAAATAAAAATATGACATTTGAACTTCTGAAAGTTTGTCGGCAAGCAAACCCGACTTGAATTGAGTTGCGGGTAATGTACGTGAGGAGTACTGTAACGGACAGACATGCAAGATGGGTTTCCCAGTTATAATTAATCAAAATTATTGTATTTAAAAAATCAAATTATCTTTTTTTTTTATTTTTTTTTTTTCATATGTCTATTTCGTTTTGTTTTCGTTGATTTCGTTTTGCTTTCGTTGGTTTCGTTTTATTTCGTTTTCATTTCGTTGATTTCGTTTCGTTTCGTTTTTGTTGATTTCGTTTCGTTTCGTTTTCGTTGATTTCGTTTCGTTTCGTTTCGTTTCGTTTCTATTTCGTTTCGCACTTTATAGGTACCCCTATATCTCACCAGACAAAACTATAGGAAAACAGTTCCCTCAGGAGAAGACAATAATAGAGAACATCTAGAGAAAACCACCGACTTGTAACAAGTAACTGACAAATTCGATCCCATGGTTTTAGCGAGTACACAACTACACATTGCCACTAGCGGAATCATGTCCGCAAACTGATCTTGTCAAATAAATTTGTCTATTTACATGTAGTTTGTTTTTACCTCTTTCTTCTTGAGCATTTCTTCCATTTTTTCACACATTTTGGCTGCACTTTTTGTCTCCTCTTCAAATGCCTTTACAACAGCTTGGGCACCTATTGGAGCCCATACAGCTATAAAATATGAATACTGACTTATCATAAGCTATATATGCAACCTGCAAGATTAAAAGGGATTGTGCATTGTATACTGTTTTGTACAATATTAGTTCGCAACACACCCGGGGTACTTATGGATAGGACCTAGTTTCTACACTGCGGGATACCACCATCCCATGAAAGCTCAGTAGCCTCCTCCCCTGACGAAAAACAATTGTATACAATACATGTGTTTATATTTACAAAACATGGCGATTTAAAACACGACAAAAGACTGTTTTGCTGATTGCTGTTTAATGTCAAATGTTCAGCATTACAGATCATGACGAAAACAAGCTTACGAACAATACATCGTGTATGTAAAAAGATGGCACCAGGACGAGCCAAGTTTAGATTGTCACAGGAATAAAATGATAAACTAAATAAAGTCGTAAAATGTTGCCTTTCAACGGGCTATTCAATGACCACTACAAACTGTTGCTCGTAAGGATCTGTTGAAAAATGTTATCTTCAGATGCAAGGAACGTAGAATTCTCTATCTACGAGGCACTTATTTATTTCTCGTCCCAAGGGTCAGTTGTGAATTGTATTCATCATCAGATGCATGACTGTTCTCAAATAACGGTCCCCTTTACGGCATTGCAACCACCAAAAGGAGTCGGTAATGCTGCAACAAGACCTGTCAGCACTCGAAATTAGAAAAAGAGCTCGAGTTGCAATCGCATTTTCTAACGCAGAAGTGCACATTCATCAAATGTTATACAAGCGACACACTATTGACACAACACAAATGGCACGTACACTAGAGGTCGCAGCAAAGGCCTATACCGTCAGTGAGAATTTACAATGTACCAAGCACACTAACAACACAGACTTCAAAGCCAACAAGAAAACGAGTTTCATCGGGGGATGATACTGGGTCCGTATGGCGTTCACCGTGAACAACAATTACGTCATTGTGATAATGATACTTACATGCCATTGTATAATGTGCTATATGGTGTAGACAATGAACAATTATTACGTCGTCATCCTTTTTATGTAAATTCTGTACAAACCCTACAAAAAATATATAATTTATTTGAGAAATAATTCATGGAAGCCATAGTTTGTTGGCGATTTTAATATGGGTTGGTAGCATCAATTATTTGGTTAAAAAAAATATCCCGAACGATAGCGAAGGATTTTTAAAATGCATTTGATATTTTCCGACAATTGGCTCCAAATGGTGATTTCTACATAGTAACACTACAGTGATAATATGGCAATGATCTAAGACAAAGTAAACGGCAGTGTTGACAGGTTAAAGTCAGACACAAGAGCTATGTGACCCTGAAACCGTAAGTTCGATAGCTTGTTGCCCACATCAAAACTCTCCATATTTTTTTTCCAAATAATTTTTGCGGTTCTGAAGCCATATTAATACCGGAATTCCGCCAATGGCATTATAGGCCTAAATGAAAATATATCTATACTTTGTTGTATAAAACACTGATGACTTTCCATGTATCCTGTATCTATTGGAAAATCAATAAGGCCATGTGTTTTGTTGATAGAGGAAATGATGACGTGACTATGACTTAATAAATAAAAATAAAAGAAACATTGAAGAGTAAAAATAAATTAACTCATTAAAATGTCATTGTATCATCACCAACATATATGTGTGCAGTTAAGAGAAATTGACATAGCATTTTTTGAGTCCGAAAACTCCCAGATTGTAGGAATTCGCAAGATTTTGGTGTCAGCGTTGTGTAGTCCGAGATTCCTCTGCCGTCTAACGGCTTTTACGTATTTGCTACAGCAGCAAATCCATAAAATTTGCTACAGCAGCAAATCCATAAAAGCCGTTAGACGGCAGAGGAATCTCGGACTAAGCGTTGTGGTGCAGATGACATCCCCTCCCCCTTTACCTCAAATAAAAAAAATGCTTCGTTGCTCTGGCATCACCAGCAGAATATTCTAAATGAATAACCACCTAATCGTGACGTGCTAGCTAGCGATCTTTTCTCCCAGTTAATTTTATGTATATTTGAAGATCCGGCCATTGGCAAAGGGGCTTGAGGAATTTTTTATATGGTGGTATACATTACATATATAAACTCCCCGCCCCCAACCCCCTGAGCTACTTGAGGACCCCCCTTACTTTCAGTGCTCTTCATAAAACATCCCTATTGCCTATATTATATATATATATATATATATATATATATATTACACTTTACGTTTTTATTTTCCCTATTTGTCTTTGTTAGCGCAGCCGGTGGGTATTTTCGTATATGGACCGGCTAGGTACCTGCATTATTTTAGATAAAAAGTATAATATAGCAAATAGTTCATGTCACTTCGGGTCATATGGCAGTATATGGACCGGTCCGTCACCAAAACAATATGATATGGACCTCAGAAGCTTCGGTCCATATAATATTATTTTGGTAATGGACCGGTCCATATACTGCCATATGACCCTCAGTGCCATGAACTATTTGCTATATATTGATTTAACTGAACAGTGTTTTAAAACCCAAATACTGAGTAAACATGAATATTCTGCGTATTATATTATATTGACATTGACCTTCGCGGTAAGAAAAAAAAATAGAACGTTAACATGTTTATCAGTAAACTAATAATATCGAGTTTTAAACACATGAACACGCGTCACATAGATTGTCAATATAATGATATATAATACATATTATCTTCTTACAGTTAAATGCCGATTCAGCCTGATGACTACCGTCCATCGCCACAGCAACCGTTCTTTTCTTTGTCATTGTGCTTTCTTCATCCATATTTATTTTTGTTTCCTCTTTTAAATTTGTAATTTGAATACTTTTTTTGTAAAACAGTTATGGTCACGTGATATTTTAACACGCACCATATAATATAATCGCCTTTGTATACTCGTACACCGGATATAGACTGTGGTGTACTGTAGATAGGAAATTGCGATGTTTGAAGCGAATGTTCAAGGGATGCATCAAAATGTCGGGAAATATTTCTCTTTATATACTGATATATTTCGCAAACTATATTTGCATAGTATTTCCTTATTTGGATTTTAGTCAAATATATTAATGGGTCACCAATAACTGAATAATATGTGAATGGTTCTATTTTTCGTACTTGGTTTTCATGTTGAGTGAATACACGTATATTGATCATGATGTGGTTGTTATCAAACTCCAGCGGCACCACCGTAGCAAATTTTACTTTTACACTAAGTACCTGTCTCCTCCGTGACGATAACTTTTCTTTATTATTATGACAGTATGTTATTGATCACTATAAATTTAAGAGGCATAATTCGAAAACGTTAAAACCGACAGTGCCCCTTTTTTAAATTTACGATTCAATCTACGTGATTACAGAGGAACACAACGAAGCTAAAAATCGACAGCACATCCTTTCTTAGTGAGCGAGTGATTATTATTTAACGCCACATGAGCAATTGTTTAATCTATAACATAACGAGAACAAGTTACATTTTAATGAGATGATGATGTCTGCTTTGTTCTAGACCAACACGCTTGAGTTGGAGTTATACAGTGCTAACCCACTAAAACAATAGTACGCGGGTAATATGACGCTCCACTCGGACACATTATTTCGATCCCGAGCCAACCATTCTTTGCTCTTACTCCTTAGTGCTGAGAGCTTAGCGGAGAAGCAACAAATACAAATATTCTAGTGGCCGTCGTGGTCGTGATTATATGGTAATTGGATTTACAACTACCTGTGCAATCAGTATCTATCACCACAAAAGTTAAGAGTTCGAATTCCGTTCATGGAGAGGCGTAGTACTCGATACAACATTATGTGATAAAGTTTGCCAATGACTTGCGACAGGTCGGTTGTTTTCTCCGTGTACTTCGATTTCCTCCTCCAATAAAACTGACCGTCGCGAAATAACTGAAATATTGTTGGAAGTGGCGTTAAGCACCATTGTTTATCTTTTTTGTCCTTTTCTATTAGCCATTGTATTGCCTGTCCTTCAATATACTGCTTCTGTTTACCCCATTAGAATCTTCAAACTTGTCTCGTCATATTATATAAAATTGAATAAAGTACACTTCTCAATGGGCTAGAATCGAACTACAGTTTTCCATGGTGATATAGGTTCATTGTATATGTAGATACACAACTACTATAGGGGGCCGTGGTCGTGGTCGTATGGTAGTTAGATTTATAACTACCTGTGCAATCAGTGCCAGTTGTGAGTTCGAACCCCGTTCATGGCGAGGTGTACTCGATACAACATTGCGTGATCAAGTTTGTCAGTGACTTGGACAGGTCGGTGGTTTTCTCCGGGTACTCCGTTTTCCTCCACCAATAAAACTGACAGCCATATAACTGAAATATTGTTGAAAGTGTCGTTAAACGCCATAAACCATGAACAACAAAATCTATTTTCCATGGTTATATAAATTTATTGCATATGACTACCATATGATCGCGGTCACGACAATCCCTTTCTATTATATAAGGTATTTCTTTATTTTGTTTAGCCTTTATTAATTGTTTATCAATTCGAGTATTCCTTGACATCCGCTATAATTTCATTTTCAAATCCATACCGCTATTTCAAATAATGCTACACAACCTTGTACCATAATTTGAGTACACAATTCACCGACGACAAATCAAAACAGGAACATCTGAATGATGCAGTATATAGTCACTAACACTTCCAAGAACGGTCCGTCTTATCTTCCCTTGTCCGCGACTACCCATAACAATTGCTGAAGCTCCACACTCTTTGGCCTTTGCTACAATAAGCGGACCCGGATCTCCATGGTCCAACTTCATCACAGAAAGTCTTCCTCCTCCCTATATAAACATGAATTCACAATACTTTTATAAAATCACAGGCACTTGAGGAAAGAACTCTCCCCTTTTTATATCTTAAGTATTTAATCGTAAAATGTCACTAAAATAAGTCCAATTTTTGTCGACTATGCATTGTAAAGGAGCAGGCTTGTAACTCTCAAATTCATTAAAATTAGAAGAAGAAAAAATACAAAATGGTGAAGGTCCATTTCTAAAATTCATTTGAATAAAACCATACAAATAAAGTTTAAAAACATGTGTGTATTAATTTTCTAATCTGTTACTACATTTTGTGTTCAATGATATAACATAATATTTTCAAATAAATTTGAAAATTGTATTATGGTTAATTTGCATTTCACCAATAAAGCCACGAGTTGTATTTCTGTCCTAGGCAAAGTGTACTCGATACAACTTTATGTGTCGGTGATTCTCTCTGAGTTCGTCTGTTTCCTCTAACTGAAATATCGTTTGAGTGAGTGATTATTGTTTAACGCCAAATGAGCAATTTTTCAGATGACGATGTCCGCTTTATTCTATAGATCAACACGCTGAGTTGGATTTTAATAGTGCTAGCTCACTGAAGCAACAGTCCACATGTAGACATGTCGATCTACTCGGACACATTATGCTGATTCTGAGCCAACTATTCTTTGCTTTTACTCCTTAATGCTGCGTGCTTAGCGGAGAAACAACAAATACCAATCTTATAGTCTTTGGTATGACCCGACAGGTACTCTAACCCAGATCTACCACACTCGAGGCGAGCACGTTAACCATTTCAACACGATGCGGTTAAACATTGTTGGCAGTGGTCTTAATTATCAATAACCTTTAATTAGCAAACATTCACACTCTATAGCTATCATTAAATAATACCTTAACATACAAAATAACATGGTCGAACATTTGAAGAATTTCTATTTTTTAGTAAAGGCGGCCATCTTAGATGGAGTGTAAGAATACATTCCAGGACTATATAATTCCATGCCAATTTATTTAATATGTTGACAGTGGTTTCGTCGGACAAAATTAAAATTCGCAAAGCTACGCGGATAGCAATTAAGTAATATATATAGTTATTTAAACAACAAGATAAACTTCTATTTTTTCTGTGAACAGCTTTACGTTCTGAGTTCGTGTTGTGATGTCAGTTACCATTTCCGCATAAAAACAATGTTCGGTTCGTCTTTACCTCCAGTTGTTTGCAGGAGGGCTCGTATCTTATTTACATTATTTGTGTTTGTTTGCGTATAGTGGTTTCCAACGCACATTGTGTTGTGTTTTTGTTTTGTTTTTCTTCGTCTTGTGTGCCATGAGTTGCCGGTTTCTCTGGATTGTCCATTTTTGATTGCCCCTTTGGTATTCTCTAATGTTTATTTATAATCAGTGTCATCAACGTTGGTATCTTAACTTTTGTAGGTATTTTGTCCAAAATAATACAGACGATGCGATGCATACCTTGTACATTTCTAACAACCGTTCAAGGTTTTCAGACATTTCAGCCCCTTTATTGCGTTCTTCTACGATGGCCCGGGCTATAGTTTGGGGGTCTAATGGCATCAATACAGCTATTTAAAATAAAGTTACAAACGTGCATAACTAAATACACTGGAAAAATATGTCCGCGTGGATTTGTCACAAATCGATAAAATAATATCCATTTCTTGAACATTTATCATAACATAGAACAAGGAAAGTTTCTAAGAACAGTGTAATATTACATTAAATCATAAATTGCACGGAATCAATGTCTTCTTTAATTTTCAAACCAATAACTAAATACTTAATTTTTGCAGACTCAATAATGACCACATGCGCTTATCGCGCGGAATTACCCGCACCTTTTTTTTACTTTCTGTTTACATATTTATTTTCAATAAAAATTTCTTTATATTTTCATCCCTTTTTTTCCCTTAATTTAAATTGTTGGCGTCCATATTCATACAACCTTATGTTAACAACGACTTACATGTCGACACATTTAAGTTAAAACATAAAGTTAAAAAAGGGGGCGGGGGTAATTCCGTGCCACGAGCGCCTGTGATAATGACAAGAAAATCAAATCTCTTGAAAAAAAGAATATTTCTATAAGAATAATAAATGTAACTGAGCCACCGACATACAACGTTTTTGTGAAAATATGATTCGGCGACGCTTTACTTTAAATTTGATAAAGCTATTAGCTATCGTATTTATTTTTTTTTAGCTTATTCAAAATTACAATGTTGTACCAGTAAACATGATAAAGGGCAACACTTAAACATGATAAAGGGCAACACTTACATCCCATGTTGTAGTGAACTTTATGTTGTACACAGTGCATTACAATCACATCGTCACAATCTTGGTGGATATTCTTCATGTAAACTATAAAATTAACTTGTAAGACATGATGGTTGTTCAGGTAAAAATTGTACATAAAAACTAGTAACTATTTTGTGCACATATATACATGCTGAAAGACAGAATTAAATTCTGTATTTTATTTTAGACCATCTGTTAAGCTAAATATGACAGTCATTTCTCTCCACAGTATACTCGTAAATTCTACCTATCGGAATACTACACTCTGTATTTGATGCATATTTCTGACTCAATATGTCGAGGTTCCTTGCATACATATACGGTGTTCTAAAACTTGAATCGTGTCCTGATTTGATTATTTTGGAGGGGGTCTTCGTGATCGTGATCGTATGGTAGTTTGACTTACAACTACCTGTGCAATCAGTGCCCATCACCACTAAAGTTGTGAGCTCGAACCCCGTCCATGGCGAAGTGTACTGGATACAACATTATATGACAAAGTTTGTAAGTGACTTGCGACAAGTCTGTGGTTTCTCCGGTTTCTTTCTGCAAATTGCTTGTTTGTATACTGTTTATTACATTTATGTATTAGAATGTTGTTTTTTTGTGTAATATGAATCACTGTAATGACTCTGCCCCTTGCTGGGACATTGATTGGACAATACAATCTTATCTTATCTTATCCACCAATAAAACTGACCGCCACTATATAACTGAAATATTGTTGAAAGTGGCGTTAAACACCATAAACCAATCATAAATCAACTAAACCAGATTATTTTGGAAGGGTTGTGTTGTGTTGTGTTGTAGGAAAATGAGTCATCAGCGACCATTCGTAAGAACTGTTCATTTGGAGTTGGCTGACCCATTGTCTATCACGTGCTTGGAGCGTGACAACCTCCAAACACGGGCGAGTGGCGTGTTTGATTCGTCAGCCAGTGTGTACCCTATTTCGGATGGTGTTGTACCCGAAACACAGAAACTAGGTACACACGACATCTCATAATTTTTCTTTAAAACTTTATCTGGTAGAAAAATAATACATTTTTGTTATTTACAAAGGAAAGTATTGAGAGGCGTAGGAGTGGACCGGAAAAGTGGAGGGGCCAACTTTTGAGGTGAACCGAAAAGTGTGGGTGGAGGCTCCCAGAGAGGACCAGAACAATCATTCCAAACTGACAAGCAAAAAAAAAATAGGTTGTGCTTCACCCCGGCTCCAACACCTCTGATATACTCAATAAAAAATATATGTAGTTTATTAATACATACCATAAGAAAGAATTTAATAAATAAATTGTAGGACAGAAAATAGCCAAGGTGCCACGATACGTTTTAATCACAGGGGCTCGCAGTTATATTTTCACATCACCAGGTATGTGTTAAAAGAAGAAGGGGGGGACACTTTTTTTGCTGCCCAAAGTGAAAGTAGAATTTCGGCACCTTTTTTCGCTTCAAAAACGGTTTAGTCTTTGTTCTTCCCATAATATTAATGCAAATATCGTTGTTTTTTGCTGATTGACTGGTTTACAGTGGAATAACACTCGTTGTTAAATTCCAAGCGGTCTGGACAACTTCTTATCATACTCAATTCCGGTTTATACGGACTTAATATTAAGGTGAGTTTCATTGGTCGAAGAATTTGTTGAAAATTTTAAATTAGGGTCTTATTTTTGGAAATACTACTCTATTTTTAAGACATTTGTTAACTTCACATTGTATAATTATAATCGAAATATAATTTTTCTAAAATCGGAAAGCAACAGTAAGCGGCGGAAATACAAATCGAAAGCAACATATATAAGAAGAATTTCTAGCATTTTAACGAAGGATGGCTCAAGCAAAGATTAAACACAATGTTTCATGGTAATTATACAATGTGAAGTTTAAATGTCTTAAAAATAGAGTAGTATTTCCAAAAATAAGACCCTAATTTTAAATTTTCAACAAATTCTTCGACCAATAAAAACTCACCTTAATATTAAGTCCGTATAAACCGGAATTGAGTATGATAAGAAGTTGTCCAGACCGCTTGGAATTTAAAAACGAGTGTTATTCCACTGTAAACCAGGTCATCATGCTGTAACATCATTCACGAAACCGGGTCCTGCCATTTTGACATGACCCATTTCTTTCGCCCCGTGCTTACTTATATCAATAATTAAAAGCGCATAGTGACGATTCTTGTCATTTTTATTCATCAATCGTTCCTTTAATACATTTCGTTCCATTCAATGTGAGCAATTCAAAGAGAAACTGAGCGAAATTCGGGGTTGGGGTCAAGCTGATCGTCATTTTGCGGCACATTATCGCTTATTTCTCAATTAATATACGACGACATAGCCAAAATGTTTCATCTGACAGCAGGAAATGGTTAATAAAGCATTTATTTCCCCCAAGTTCATGCAAAAAACAAATGAATAAACAGAATTCTTGCCTTCTTCCAGTCCGGTTCCGTTCCGGAATTAGATATGCACGAGCCCATTAGTTTGTACACTGTATATACATAAACGACATAAAGAAATGTCATATATTCATAGTTAAAGTTATACATTGACCAATGTGAACCTCATTTTCGCAATTCTAACGATTGCTTTATATAGTCTATAAATAGCCTTATTTATTTTTAGAAATCTATTGATATTGATCGCACTAGATTGTTGACAATGTCATGCAATAATATTGTATACGTACATATATTTAACTTGATAAAGTGCAGAATATATAAAATGCACAAAAAGACACGTTTATGTCTTAGAAGATCGATTATTTGAATAGTAATTATGTAGACAAAGAAATATCATAAATACTTACAGTCTAGTGCATTGTCAGACTCTTTACTCCCGTCCATCGCAACAACAATTACTCTTTTGTTTGCTTTTTCAGTTTTTTCCGCCATTTTCAGTTCAGTTACTAATTTGTTGAAAAACCGTTGTCATGTGACATGTAAAAATACGGCATAGAATTTTGACAAGGTGAACGTGCTAGGGAGACCTCCATATTTTATGTACCTGTAAAACTTTTCATATACAAAAAATGTACATTAGTAGTGTGATTAGATCTTTGGATAATTATTTCATTTCTATTCAATTCTCAAAAGGTTGAACTATTCCGTGTTAAAAATGCATTTTAATTTCTTTTTAATAATTAACTTGCTCGTTTATAAATATTTTATCAAATTATATATACAAGTTTGTAATAAAGACTCTTTCTTGCGAACGGAAAACCACTAGGAACGAATAATTTCCAGTTCAAAAGACCCCCCTTTTTTCTAACGGGGTACCCCGAAATATATAATAAGACTTAGTTTCTTTGATACGATATACAAACCATCCGAAAATTCCAAGAAACCCTTCTAACACCAACGGAAATCAATGTCCAATTTAAAAACATCTGATTGACTGATTGATTGTTGTTTAATTGTGAGCATCACTTCAGCTATATCCATGACGAGAACAAGTTAGCAATGTTTTCACTGACCTTGCTATTGTACTGTACATATTTATGTGCATTCAAATTTGTGAAAGTGTGTTGGGATTTTTGAGTGGAAGCGAATCTGATTTTTTTTTATTGTTTGTTTATATCTGTATTATCAAAGGGGGTTGGGGTCGCATTAACCGATTCAAACCCGTCACATTTTTGTTTGTGTCTGTCCCAAGCCAGTACATGCCGTAGTTTTATTTTTGTACTCAGTGATTGTTCGTTTTGTAGATATTATTTAAACTTTCTATTCATAGTGTAGGTAAGATGATGGCACTGGGAAGGGCCAATGGGCGAATGTTAGATTGCTATGTACTGGATAAAAGGATATATATAATGGATACGGGCAGTTGGCCTTTCAATTGGCCATCAATGAACCCTTTCAACAAACTCGTGCTCATTTTGAGCCGATTCAAATTGTCTTTTTCGTGCATGAAACATGACATTCACCATCTAACTACAAGTTACAACTGGGGACAGGACGAGGGGTTCTAACCGCCTATATCAACCAGTGGGGCAAAAGGACGTATGTATTTTTTCCCTTTTCATTTGCACCATCAGGGAGTGGGTGTTTCACGACACTTTCAACAATATTCAGTTAAATCGTGGCGGTCAGTTGTATTGGTGGAGGAAACTGGAGAAAACCATCGACCTACCGCAAATCACTGACAAACTTTATCACATAATGTAGTATCGAGTACGTCTCACCATGAGCGGGATTCTAAATCACAATGTTAGTAGTGATATACACTGCATGATTGCATATGTAGTTGTAAATCCAACTACCATACGATCACGACCCCTCCCCCTTAATCAGGGAGTGAAACCCCTTGGCAGCTTCTATGACTGATGCAGACTAGCTATAGACGATTTCAGATATATGCTCTACGACATACCTGAAGCCTTCTGACGCATAATATATAGTCACAGAACCCTAACCCTTCATCTCATTGAAAATTAACTTCTTCTCGCCATGATACAGCTGAAAAATTGCTGAATTGACGACACTCACTCAATAGTAAAGACCCTCCTCCCTCCCTTAGACCTCCTACCTCGTCCCCTCTTAAACCCTCAGACTTTTCCCACCGTAAAATCGTCCCCTTTGTATCTTTTAACCCAAACCTTCCTCTTTCAACCCACTTCTCCCCTCTTTGCCCTAACCCTTTACAAGGCTACCAGTTATATACTTATGGAGTTGTGAACAATTTGCTATGTGCCCTTATATAACATCTATAAGAAAACTGGATTTCAAATAATAAAGATTAATTTAAGTTATTATTAAATTCATTATATTTATATAGAAGAGGTAAACTTGGCAAATCATTTTAGCAAAGAGACTATTATTTAAAAGCCGAATTACAACAAAAAAAAATAGTCAAATATGTTTAGCTTGTTATTATAAATTTTGTTCATATTTCAACTTTTCACAAAGAAGTCTTGAAAAAATGCTAAGCTAGAATTTTTGAAATACTATTTCTAAATAAGGGCGGTAATTATTTTATAAATAGGTATGCCTGTACATGTAATTTATTTGCTTTGCTGTAGGACATTGTCACTGTCGTCAAAGAGCTCCGATCGAAAATGTTTGGTCAACATCGGGATATTTTAAAGCGGTACATGGATAATTATCGTAAGTATTTATAAATATACAGTGTATATAATGTTTTGAATTATGATGCTTTATGATTGTTATTATTATTAATTTCATTGTTTGTCCAAATATCATTTATTTTGCAGTGTAAAATTAGATTTTTCTATAAGTTATAAGGAATCCGGCTTCAAAATCATTACAATCAACTGAAATATCGCTATATCTTGCATTTACGAATGAATTAAATGTTGCCCAAAAAGAAAAAAATATTGATGAATGATTGATTTTACTTAAAAATACTATTTTGTTGATGAAAAGTCAATTAGTAACTAGTTATACCCTAAAACATGATGTCAACAGATGTTTTTGAAATCCGGCTTGGTCAAAATGTAAACATGTATACAAACCGGTTGGGTCATTTATAAATAACCGGGTTTGTCAGTATGTAAATATCACTGATCTTATTGTTATTGAGCATTATATTGCAATTTAACAATAGTTATGATTAGGAAATATCTCAAAGGCGATAAATACAGATCCATAGTATGAATATTCGCCATGGCTGCTAATTTCAGCTACTTTGTACAATAAAAAAAATCGTTGTTTCTATGTTAAATTGCTACTGTCGCGAACACTTGATTTTTTTTAATGCTTTTTGTGGCACTGACATCACGGTTGGTGCTCAATACGCTACACTCACTTTAAGTAGCTGTCCAGGCGCATCGATTGAGTAGTGGGAGATTCTTTTTATAACGCAATATTTTAATTTTATACTCGTTGATAACGAATTAAGTCACTCTGTGGAAATAACTTCATGGATACGATATTTAAGTTTCTTCACAGTTAAATGTTTACATTAACATTACAGATAAGCAAATTAACATAGGCTGTAGTATTGAACTCCTTTCCGCACGGACGATTTTGGCAGTTTGCATACAAAGAAAATGTTAGGTGTACTCGATTAATGCAACGTTCGTTACAAGTTGTAATGCGACACAAGTTCGTTCTTCGGATGTTATAGTCTCCCGCCCATCCACCAATATTAATGCCAAAAGAATTTCAATCACTGGTATATATTTTGCATTTTTAGGGGGGGGGGGGGGGGGGGGGGGAATAGAAATGACAGACTGAATGAATTTGTTATGTTGATATATATTTATAATAAATGCTATGCGATCTTGTAACGAACGCACAACCCTACACTGTGTCGAGTTTTATTTATATTACATTATTTTAGTGAATAAAAAAATATTTTCTGAGGAGTGAAACGAGGGAGAAAAAAAATAAACTGAGTATCTATTCTGCACCAAGCACAAGTTGGAATAAATCTCCATTTGGTACCATCCCTTGGTGCTTTCTGCAGATGTGACATTTGTATACTTTCATTATTTTAATGAGTATATATACTATATACTCAAACTGAATTATAAAACACTTGTTTACACTTATACTATACTCAAACTGAATATAAAATTCTAAGACAATCTTGCTTGAATTACTTCCCTTTGTTTTAATCTGTGACAGACATGGTTGATGGTAATAAAATAATTATTATATTTTACTTTATTTAATGTGTATGTGCTAATTATAAATGTTGTATCATGCCCTCCAGGGGCCCTGATTTGGAAAATAAAGTATCTATCTATCTATATACATTGTCGAAAATATAAAATTTATATACAATGTATACGAGTTTTTCTTACCTGTTTCGCAGCGAGTGGAAATGAATTATATATTTTCCGACAATGTACGTATATTGTATCTATAGCCCCAAAGAAACTGTCAAATTGTCTAAAAGGAGCAGAAACAAGCGTTGTTCTTATCATTTTTGATTGTGTCCTCTGTGAAGTCCGCGCTTATAAGTTTATAAGCTTATAAGCATAAATCCTGTTACTGTTTCTAGGTGAGCTAACAACAGTCATTGGGTAGATATGTCGCTCCACTCAGACACATTATTCTGATTCCGAGCCAACCAGTCTTTGCTCTTTCTCCTTAATGTTGCGTTCTTAGCGGAGAAGCAACAAATACCAATTTTATATTCTTTTGTTTGACAAGACCGCGGCTCGTACCCACAATCTATCGCACTCGAGGCGAGCACGCTAACCATTACGCTACCGAAGCGGTTCCCTATTTTTATTTAATTTTTATTAATTTTGTCCTTCAATATATTATTTGAAAACAAAAATTAATCCAAAACAATAAGAGTTACTTGATATCTTTATAAACAGTGAGAGTTCCTACCTTTGATCAAACACTCTTTGCATATTGCAATAATTCAACTGCATAGCAAATAAAGAAAAAGAATTATAAGTTCCATACAAAATCATGACTATTCTGTCGAAGGTGACTTGGTGAATGCCAATTCTGCGCAAACCGTTTTGTATTTCTTCCTTTTAATGTTATACAAAACACCACATGTAAAATATTTTGACTATGTGCTGTTGTTTTTTTTTCCACAACTTTTATTCATTGAAGACATTTTTTTGTGTTTTTCTTTCTTTTTATCAATTTGCAAGTCGAACATACCCTTGACAAGTGTTATAATGAACCTTAAATAAATTACAGAAAGGAAACATAATTGTGATATTGAGCTGTTTTCGCTATTCTTTCAATTTTTTACATAGACAAAACTGGTTCTACTGAAACACAATTGTTGCGACCCAACCGGTAAGTAGTGGCTGACAGAGCCGGAACGAATGTACGTAAATAAGCATTGTGTTTTTTACTGTAGTAAGTCTAAGACTATTCATGGTGGCACGCCAGTGCAAACTATCATGTATATAAGCATTACAAAGGGTTTGTGTACTTTAATTACATATATAAACTACTTTTTATAGCTTTATTTGATGATTTCAATCTCATTATTAGCATTTTTCATTGTTTATGTCCATCATTTTATCTATATCTGAGTAATCGATGAAGATAACTACAGTAATATATAGGTAAAAACAAGCAAAAATAATCGACCGATAACGACATCTTCTGGATTCAAGATATAATAATACGATATGATCATAATACTTACTTTTTGTCGTCGCCTGTATATCAAACATGCCTAATTGACTTGTACCGGAAGATGACAGATCAATTCCGACCGGAACTCTTTGACGACAGTGATTGTACAGTCCGTTAATTTATACTCACTTTGATAATAACAGAAATGCAATGCTAATTTTCTTGCCATATGAAAAGGTAAATATATTGAAAACATTTCTGAAATAAGTTGGAAACTATTGATATTTATGTGTTCGATTTGTGATTTCATGGATTGTTATACTTTTCTTCAAGGGAGTCATTTTTTGTTTTTTTCACGAGTTGAACCTTCGGATGGAAGAGTGGGTGTTACATACGCTACATGTATGACCGTGTCAGATTTGATGTCGAGATTATTATTAAATGCTCATTCATTTATTCAAAATAATAAATTGTGTACATTAAGAAAAACATTTGTGGATCTTAAATCCCAGATTTAATTTGTCTACCATCAAATACAGTCGTATGAGTGGGGGACTACTATTTTCTTTGGGTTTTTTTTGCGATAAATTGTGACTTAAAATATGAAACTTTTTTGTGTGTTTTACTTACACATGGTATTAGAAAAATATTCTGGGGATTTTTTGTATTTTTTTTTTAAAGTTTTAATTTCAAACCATTGTTCAAATAACATTTGTATTTTACTATTAACCGCATCGGTGGCGTAATGGTTAGCGTGCTCGCCTCCAGTGCGGTAAATCGTCAGTTCGAGCCCCGGTCGGGTCAAACCAAATCTATAAAATTGATATGTGTTGCTTCTCCGCTAAGCACGCAACATTAAGGAGAAAGAGCAAAGACTGGCTAGCTCGGAATCAGAATAATGTGTCCGAGTGGAGCGACATGTCCATCCGTGTGTTTCAGCGAGCTAGCACTATACAAATCCAACTTAGCGTGTTGGTCTAGTACAAAGCGTACCTCATCATCATCTCACTGAAAATTAATTTGTTCTCACCATGATATAGCTAGAAAAAATTGCTGAATTGGCGTTAAACAACAATCACTCACTCACTATTTTACTGCAACAATTTTTTTTTATTGTAGAAATCCTAGTAGATATTAATAGTCTAGTGTTATTGCATAGACAATATTGTTTACTACAAATTATTACTTGGCAGTAGACATATTTCAGATTAATCTCGTTGAGATTAGGATTCCGAAGAAATGTTCTGTCTGTTCTTCATCCTAATCTCGTTTCAAGCCCTATTAAGGGTATTCTGGAAATTTTAAATTTGACCCCCCGGTGCATTCCGATGGATATTTTGGCATGGACGGATTATGTCAGATCAAGTGCAGGTAAGATTTCATAAATAGACATATTTTCTAGTTCAAATCTGCAAAAATATTGATATTTCCTTACCCTTTACAGCGTATATCCGACAAAATAATCCAAAATCTACTTTAAGCTGACCGCCATTTTACTGAACTCATGAACCACACCACGTGATCAAAATCGTCACGAATTTTGCTACAGCATGTTTCTAAATGAAAGGTACTGTATTATATTTTACGATAGCAGTTAACAAAAAAAAATATCGGGTTTATTGGGATATAGGGATATCTGTCACGGGCGTAGTGTAACGTATTATAATAGCCTATGATAATCCGATGGAAAAATCATCATATACAATGTACATAACCCGATCCTTCAATTTCACTTTTCGCTATATAGATTATGTCCTTTCACCAATTAATGCCAAGATTGATGATCTTGTTGCTCCAATCTATCCCACTGAGCTTGAAATGGAGGAAACCACAGTTGCAGCTAGGTCTGTTTCATATCTTGAACTACACCTAGAAAGTTACAGTGGGAGCCGGTTAAGAACGAAACTTTACGATAAAAGAGACGATTTCCATATTCCTATTGTGAACTTTCCATCTATACGTAGCAACATTCCAGCAGCAACTGCATATGGAGTATATATCTCTCTGTTGAAGCGATATTTCAGACCTTGTGGTTCCTATCAATAATCATGATTTCCTTGATAGAGAATTACTGCTAACAAGGAAGCTACTGAACCAAGGGTTCCCAGTTGATAAGTTGAAATCATCACTTCGAAAGTTTTTCGGTCGCCAAGATAACTTGGTTAACCATTGTGATACATCTGTCACAAATGACCACCGATATGTTCTCCTTGTCGTTATCACAATCCGGTCCTGTCCTCGTTCATGACTATTCACTGGGTTTATTACAAAGGCAACACGACGGGTGCCACTAATGGAACAGGAACTGCTTACCCTTTCGGAGCACATGAGTTCATCCCCCGTTTTTAGCGGAGTTTATTTTTATCTTAATGTCTTCATCTGTTTAGTTCGGCTTAAAAACGATGTTCGTCTTTGCTTCCATTTGTAATGTAGGGTTCACGTGTTATATATATAATTTGTATTCATTTACCTATACTGGTGTTTAATACGATTTCCATATCACATGATGTTCGTGTCGTTTGCATGAGCACCACGGGTACCACTAGTGAAGCAGGAACTGTCTATACTTCCGGAACAGCCGAGTTCACCCCCAGTTTTCAGTTTGGTTCGTTTTGTGCAATCTTTAGTTTTCTGTGTAGTGTTTTGTAAATCATTGTTTGTCTATTTGTATTTTTCATTTGGCCATTGTATTGTCTGTCCTTCCGATTCACGGGTCCTGGTAACCTCTTTTGTTTTTCAAACTTTTTCTTTCACTTGAATATATATATATATACCTCCGAAAATGAAAATGTGGTTCGTTCTGGATCTCTCGGACATTTTCTGACGAATAAGGAATGACATAAATCATCGTTATAGACCCCGAACAAAGCGCATTTCCGCTTTTGTTTTTGACACTGTGCAAGATGTGGATATTTACGAGTGTCGTCGCGACCGACGACTGACCATGCTTCAATACTCTCCACTTATTACAGTTTACACGTGGGTCAACTGACAGAGAAATCCCCGTAGTCATGAATTATCCATCGTTCATTTTAAAACATTTTGGTTAGTGGCGGTTCCTAACAATATTTAAATGTTTGCATAAAAATATTTAGGCGGCAAGAAAACGAAATCTCTCTTTATTTTTTAATCATGTGAGATTTAATTAAAGAGTAGGTGGAAAATCAATTACGGTCATATTTGTCAGTGTCTTTGATACTTTATTTCTGCCCTTTTTTTTGGTTGGGTAACGTAGCTGGGACGTATTTCGATGAACCTTCTGTTTATGCAATTCCCAAATCATTACCTTTTTAAATATTTTTCATATTTTATTTTGGTTGAACATTGCATGAAATGAACGCTTAAGGAAAGCAACTACAACAAAAATGTGGATAATGCGAATAATTTTAGAATCATGTCGGAATATTAGAAAAGTATCCATGTATGACATATGGATTTCAACGCTCGCTTCGAATTTCAAACTACCAAATAAATCCAACAAACATATAATCTTAAAGAAGATTTACACGTCTGATCACACTCCGATACTCTCCGTAACTAAGATCTGAAATTAGAATTTCCAGTAACAACATAACATCACTCATATTTCCTATTAGATGGAATTAATAGGCTATATGACATATACGACCCAATCTAATTAAAATTAGATCTCCGCACTTGCTCCCTATTTAGTCGCCGCGTGAGTAAAAACAACCGATAGAAAATAGGGAGCAAGTGCGGAGATCTAATTTTAATTAGATTGGGTAAGATCTTACTAGACGATATAGCATGCATTGTCGATAACCCATTGGTAATTTTGACCTGTTTGAATAGAATACATTGTATTGCCTAATCATAAGGCCCACATGAGGTATCATTAACAATACAAACATTCATGATTGATAAATGAGACATACACACAAAAGAAAAAGGACATAGTTTGGGGTTTTTATATTTCTAAAAATATAAATATAATTATTATTATTTAGTGGATCATGTTCTGGTTTGTCCCCTATGTCTCACGTCCAGTGTGAAACTTTACATATGTTGCATATTCCTTAACAAGCAGTAAACCTGCTAAAAACACCAAGGGACGGTGCTTCTGACACACCCCGTCTATTAATTGCATTTTCTCACAATTATATAGTAAATAATTATATATAATATTAAAACTTATTATATACTATATATAAATTTTAAAAAAGATTAGTTAATTAGTATATCTATTATTATTATTATTCATTCGGATGTGTCACCTCGTGTTTAGAGCAGGAGAACTAGTTGAAGGAAATATGTCATCATGTTTGTGTTCTTTGCAATGAAATCCTTTTCTTTTTAAATATTGTGATTTGATTGGAGGTAAAACAGTAGATTGGGACTAATCAAAATGATTATTGAATAATTCATGACTACCATGATTTCTCTGTCAGTTAACCCACGAGTGATGTGTTAAGAGGAAGGTAGCTGGTCAGCCATGGGCTACCCACGATGTCTCTATAAAGTTTTGATAATTCGCCTGAATTTAAACTCAATTAATTCCGTTTATTATTACACTGGGTAATAAAACACAAGTGGTCTTGGTTTCTGCTATCACATGGTAATATTATCTACATCTACCTAGAATGCAATTGGTGTCTATCGCCAAAAGTTGCATGTTAAATTCCCGAATTAGGCGTTGTGTACTATACAACCTTACGGCTTACGCGAGGGTGGGTGGTTATCAATTTTTATTGCAGTTATCGTTCCTTGTTTTGGTATGTGCGCCAATGCAGGTTAACAACTCTGGTAGAAATTGGTTGTTTTTCTCAACATACTCAGATTATCATTGTCTGTTCTTACATACTTAGTTCAAATAAAGGCATTTTTGTATGACCAATATGACCGGAAGTAAACTGTCCATATTTTCACACCCCGGGAAAATAACCGGTTATTGGATTACTACAAGATCATTTCCATATCGAGGCCTATATTGGCCCGGGCCAATATGGGCCTCGACTTCGTCTCAGGCCAATATGGGTGTCTCTTTTCTAGATGTCGGAAGTATGTAATAAATAGATTAATACATGGGCATTTCCATATTGGCCTGGTTATTATCCCTCGATCCATATAGGCACTCGACTGCGTCTCGGGCCAATATGGGGGTCTCGAGATGATAACCAGGCCAATATGGAAATGCCCATGTATTAATCTGTAATTATTTCACCGGGTATATTTAAATTTGTATTCAATATATACTGATAGGACAAATTATATTCATATAAAATATACATAATGTGTTTTAATGACGACAGATGAAAACTGGAATTGTTGAATGGTGCACAAGATAGTCACTGACACTGCCTAGCAATGTGCGTCTGATAGTCCCCATTCCACGGGATCCAACAACAATAAAATCCGCTCCACATTCTGCAGCTGCAGTGACAATTCCATGACCAGGATCACCTGAGGTCTGTATCACCCTTCCTTTAATCTGTAAAAAAAAGTCGGTATTATCAGTTTTTTTCAAATTAAGATGTATAGATCTATAAACACTGAAATATGCTCAAGATGTTTGTTGGGTCTTCAGTCGCAGCAAACAATACCCGATTTTTGGTAATCTTTGTTCTGGTCACAAAACATATATCGACCATTTTTACATTTCATTTGATTGATTACCGAAATGGAAGGTTTTGTCCTTAAAAGCCATTTTACTAATAGCAAGTTCCGCAAGATTTTTGTGTGGGAAAATCGAATGGCTTTTTTTTTTTTTTACAAAACCTAAAGACTTGACTCATAATTCTATCATCAGTGATCATGTAATAATCACTATCAGGGGCGGATCCAGGGGGCGCACCCGGCGCCCCCCCCCCCCCCCCCCCCCCCCTAAAATTGGAAAAAATATGATTTTTTGGCGTAAAATCGTGATTTTTCACACGAAATACCCCAACAATTTTCGCGCCTCCCTCCGCTCGGCGCAATTTTTTTAGCTGCGCCCCCCCCCCTAACTTGAAATCCTGGATCCGCCCCTGACTATTATGTATACATGTACATCTGTAGAGAAAAGTTACTCGTACTTATCTCTTCCTCATGATTACACTTAAATGTATCTTAATTCATATTTTACTGTGGCACGTGTTGTTACCGTTCGTTTGTGCGAATTGTAGAAGAGTTCCGAGTGTAAGTTATGCTACATGTTTTGGTGGCCATCGGGTTCGGCAATCAATAAGATAAAAAAAATACAAATAAAAATGGTTGCTATTAGACATGAACACGAGGTTTTATATTAGAACAACGAGTCGTGGCAGAAGTCGCTGTTCAAGCAATATCGGCGATCAGAATGTAATGCCAAGGCTTCAACTGACTGTAGAAAGGCTTCAAATTATATTTCATTGCTCCATGTTTCCTCAACTGGATTTGAGGATTTGGAATGTCAGCTACAGATAAGTTCGTCCAACTCCTTATTGTTGTTCCATTTCTTGTACTTTTGTCTTGTTACATCTTGTTGTGTGCAATGTGGGTTGGGCACTATATCTCGGGTACCTATAAAGTGCGAAACGAAATAGAAACGAAACGAAACGAAACGAAATCAACAAAAACGAAACGAAACGAAATCAACGAAATGAAAACGAAATAAAACGAAACCAACGAAAGCAAAACGAAATCAATGAAAACAAAACGAAATACGATGCTAGACTACTTCCCACACATGTCTCAGTGTCTTTCATCAGGAGAGGACAGGATTTGATCACCATTGAACAAGAATAATATGCATTTATTCAGCGGGAGTCTGTCCTTTTCACTTAGTGGCTTCTTTTAAATTTGGGAACCATAAGAGCAACGTCAAGTCTGTTGAAAGGAGAGGAATTAAAATAACAGAAGTGCAGTAGTTAAAGTTCACTAATAAATATCCCCGTCCGAGCAAAATTTAAAAGTGTCGGAGAGACGAAAAAAGTGTGACAACCAGACGGACAAACGGACAGCAGAAGTCCTATATACCCCAATCTTTTTTTGGCGGAGGTATACAAATCCTATCAAAAATTAACTTTAGAAATTTAAAAAAAATCTACATATCTTGTAAAAGTACCTGTTTTCCCTTTGATCCCTTTTCATATTAAAAAAAAAAACAAATCACCCCCCCTCCAAAAAATTTTCCGGTATTAATAAAATTTGATACGGCACATATTTTTATACCCCCCGCTATCCAGCGGGAGGGGGGTATATAGTATATGTCCGTTTGTCCGTGAGTGCTTCTCTCACTGCCTATGCAATTCCTCCTTAACAACTTGATGGAATTGAATGAATCTTACAGGAAATCTTTAATACCATATGGCAAGGTTCATTAATTTCATGAATTCTTTAGTACCAAATGGCATTGTGCACCTTCTATTTTTGTTTTCCCATTTCAACAGTTCTTGCTAAAATTTCTTCACTTTTGGACTTTGTCATTTAAGGCTATTTAATTGTCATACAAGGCTATACAATAGAGAGAGGATACTGTTGCGTTATCCATAACTCTTCCTAAACAACAGAATGGATTTCAATAAAACTTCCAGAGTTTCTTATGTTTAGTTTTTGCAAGCATTATTTTTTCCAGAAGTTCTTCTGTAAGGAGGGCGCTCACTGTACGTCCTGTTATGTTGCTGTTGGTTTTTTTTTAGTTCTTCAAAATAGAACAATAGGATTTGAAATAAAAAGTTTATAGTGTTGGGTCTTTTTGACCCCTGTATATCTCGGAAAGAACAACGGTAAGACATTACGCCAGATCTGTTGGCACACTACCGAATAAAGGTAATAACAATGGTACCGTACTCCAAGGCGCATTCAAAAGGGAAAGTCCACAAAAACATACAAAACTGATAACAAGCTCAACCATCTGAGTTTTCAATCAACGGAACAACTGAACAACAACATGGGGATTAAACGTGACAAGTCGGGAAAATCCAGTAGTCAAATAGTGCCCAGAATCTGAAACTCAAGACCATCC
Source organism: Bathymodiolus brooksi (assembly GCA_963680875.1). NCBI lineage: Eukaryota > Metazoa > Mollusca > Bivalvia > Mytilida > Modiolidae > Bathymodiolus > Bathymodiolus brooksi. The sequence goes on from OY804577.1 coordinate 58,847,630, forward strand.
TGTATGATTTGCGAATAGGCAAATTTATGAAGAATACAAACGAAAAACGTAATAAAATCAGACGAAAAATGAACCCTCAATATCCCAATCTATGAAAATACCCCCTCATATCCCCCCCCCCCCCCCCCATTTTTTTCTATATGCCCACTCCAGAAACTTTATAATTCATAAATACTGACACACACTCAAACACAAATAAAAATATGACATTTGAACTCCTGAAAGTTTGTCGGCAAGCAAACCCGACTTGAATTGAGTTGCGGGTAATGTACGTGAGGAGTACTGTAACGGACAGACATGCAAGATGGGTTTCCCAGTTATAATTAATCAAAATTATTGTATTTAAAAAATCAAATTATCTTTTTTTTTTTCTTTTTTTTTTTTCATATCAGTCTATTTCGTTTTGTTTTCGTTGATTTCGTTTTGCTTTCGTTGGTTTCATTTTATTTCGTTTTCATTTCGTTGATTTCGTTTCGTTTCGTTTTTGTTGATTTCGTTTCGTTTCGTTTCGTTTCGTTTTCGTTGATTTCGTTTCGTTTCGTTTCTATTTCGTTTCGCACTTTATAGGTACCCCTATATCTCACCAGACAAAACTATAGGAAAACAGTTCCCTCAGGAGAAGACAATAATAGAGAACATCTAGAGAAAACCACCGACTTGTAACAAGTAACTGACAAATTCGATCCCATGGTTTTAGCGAGTACACAACTACACATTGCCACTAGCGGAATCATGTCCGCAAACTGATCTTGTCAAATAAATTTGTCTATTTACATGTAGTTTGTTTTTACCTCTTTCTTCTTGAGCATTTCTTCCATTTTTTCACACATTTTGGCTGCACTTTTTGTCTCCTCTTCAAATGCCTTTACAACAGCTTGGGCACCTATTGGAGCCCATACAGCTATAAAATATGAATACTGACTTATCATAAGCTATATATGCAACCTGCAAGATTAAAAGGGATTGTGCATTGTATACTGTTTTGTACAATATTAGTTCGCAACACACCCGGGGTACTTATGGATAGGACCTAGTTTCTACACTGCGGGATACCACCACCCCATGAAAGCTCAGTAGCCCCCTCCCCTGACGAAAAACAATTGTATACAATACATGTGTTTATATTTACAAAACATGGCGATTTAAAACACGACAAAAGACTGTTTTGCTGATTGCTGTTTAATGTCAAATGTTCAGCATTACAGATCATGACGAAAACAAGCTTACGAACAATACATCGTGTATGTAAAAAGATGGCACCAGGACGAGCCAAGTTTAGATTGTCAAAGGAATAAAATGATAAACTAAATAAAGTCGTAAAATGTTGCCTTTCAACGGGCTATTCAATGACCACTACAAACTGTTGCTCGTAAGGATCTGTTGAAAAATGTTATCTTCAGATGCAAGGAACGTAGAATTCTCTATCTACGAGGCACTTATTTATTTCTCGTCCCAAGGGTCAGTTGTGAATTGTATTCATCATCAGATGCATGACTGTTCTCAAATAACGGTCTCCTTTACGGCATTGCAACCACCAAAAGGAGTCGGTAATGCTGCAACAAGACCTGTCAGCACTCGAAATTAGAAAAAGAGCTCGAGTTACAATCGCATTTTCTAACGCAGAAGTGCACATTCATCAAATGTTATACAAGCGACACACTATTGACACAACACAAATGCCACGTACACTAGAGGTCGCAGCAAAGGCCTATACCGTCAGTGAGAATTTACAATGTACCAAGCACACTAACAACACAGACTTCAAAGCCAACAAGAAAACGAGTTTCATCGGGGGATGATACTGAGTCCGTATGGCGTTCACCGTGAACAACAATTACGTCATTGTGATAATGATACTTACATCCCATTGTATAATGTGCTATATGGTGTAGACAATGAACAATTATTACGTCGTCATCCTTTTTATGTAAATTCTGTACAAACCCTACAAAAAATATATAATTTATTTGAGAAATAATTCATGGAAGCCATAGTTTGTTGGCGATTTTAATATGGGTTGGTAGCATCAATTATTTGGTTAAAAAAAATATCCCGAACGATAGCGAAGGATTTTTAAAATGCATTTGATATTTTCCGACAATTTGCTCCAGATGGTGATTTCTACATAGTAACACTACAGTGATAATATGGCAATGATCTAAGACAAAGTAAACGGCAGTGTTGACAGGTTAAAGTCAAACACAAGAGCTATGTCACCCTGAAACCGTAAGTTCGTTTTTATTTTCCCTATTTGTCTTTGTTAGCGCAGCCGGTGGGTATTTTCGTATATGGACCGGCTAGGTACCTGCATTATTTTAGATAAAAAGTATAATATAGCAAATAGTTCATGTCACTTCGGGTCATATGGCAGTTTATGGACCGGTCCGTCACCAAAACAATATTATATGGACCTCAGAAGCTTCGGTCCATATACTGCCATATGACCCTCAGTGCCATGAACTATTTGCTATATATTGATTTAACTGAACAGTGTTTTAAAACCCAAATACTGAGTAAACATGAATATTCTGCGTATTATATTATATTGACATTGACCTTCGCGGTAAGAAAAAAAATAGAACGTTAACATGTTTATCAGTAAACTAATAATATCGAGTTTTAAACACATGAACACGCGTCACATAGATTGTCAATATAATGATATATAATACATATTATCTTCTTACAGTTAAATGCTGATTCAGCCTGCTGACTACCGTCCATCGCCACAGCAACCGTTCTTTTCTTTGTCATTGTGCTTTCTTCATCCATATTTATTTTTGTTTCCTCTTTTCAATTTGTAATTTGAATACTTTTTTGTAAAACAGTTATGGTCACGTGATATTTTAACACGCACCATATAATATAATCGCCTTTGTATACTCGTACACCGGATATAGACTGTGGTGTACTGTAGATAGGAAATTGCGATGTTTGAAGCGAATGTTCAAGGGATGCATCAAAATGTCGGGAAATATTTCTCTTTATATACTGATATATTTCGCAAACTATATTTGCATAGTATTTCCTTATTTGGATTTTAGTCAAATATATTAATGGGTCACCAATAACTGAATAATATGTGAATGGTTCTATTTTTCGTACTTGGTTTTCATGTTGAGTGAATACACGTATATTGATCATGATGTGGTTGTTATCAAACTCCAGCGGCACCACTGTAGCAAATTTTACTTTTACACTAAGTACCTGTCTCCTCCGTGACGATAACTTTTCTTTATTATTATGACAGTATGTTATTGATCACTATAAATTTAAGAGGCATAATTCGAAAACGTTAAAACCGACAGTGCCCCTTTTTTAAATTTACGATTCAATCTACGTGATTACAGAGGAACACAACGAAGCTAAAAATCGACAGCACATCCTTTCTTAGTGAGCGAGTGATTATTATTTAACGCCACATGAGCAATTGTTTAATCTATAACATAACGAGAACAAGTTACATTTTGATGAGATGATGATGTCTGCTTTGTTCTAGACCAACACGCTTGAGTTGGAGTTATACAGTGCTAACCCACTAAAACAATAGTACGCGGGTAATATGACGCTCCACTCGGACACATTATTTCGATCCCGAGCCAACCATTCTTTGCTCTTACTCCTTAGTGCTGAGAGCTTAGCGGAGAAGCAACAAATACAAATATTCTAGTGGCCGTCGTGGTCGTGATTATATGGTAATTGGATTTACAACTACCTGTGCAATCAGTATCTATCACCACAAAAGTTAAGAGTTCGAATTCCGTTCATGGAGAGGCGTAGTACTCGATACAACATTATGTGATAAAGTTTGCCAATGACTTGCGACAGGTCGGTTGTTTTCTCCGTGTACTTCGATTTCCTCCTCCAATAAAACTGACCGTCGCGAAATAACTGAAATATTGTTGGAAGTGGCGTTAAGCACCATTGTTTATCTTTTTTGTCCTTTTCTATTAGCCATTGTATTGCCTGTCCTTCAATATACTGCTTCTGTTTACCCCATTAGAATCTTCAAACTTGTCTCGTCATATTATATAAAATTGAATAAAGTACACTTCTCAATGGGCTAGAATCGAACTACAGTTTTCCATGGTGATATAAGTTCATTGTATATGTAGATACACAACTACTATAGGGGGCCGTGGTCGTGGTCGTATGGTAGTTAGATTTATAACTACCTGTGCAATCAGTGCCAGTTGTGAGTTCGAACCCCGTTCATGGCGAGGTGTACTCGATACAACATTGCGTGATCAAGTTTGTCAGTGACTTGGACAGGTCGGTGGTTTTCTCCGGGTACTCCGTTTTCCTCCACCAATAAAACTGACAGCCATATAACTGAAATATTGTTGAAAGTGTCGTTAAACGCCATAAACCATGAACAACAAAATCTATTTTCCATGGTTATATAAATTTATTGCATATGACTACCATATGATCGCGGTCACGACAATCCCTTTCTATTATATAAGGTACATTTTTGTATTTCTTTATTCTTTATCAAACAATACTGAAACACACAAAACATTTTATTTTGTTTAGCCTTTATTAATTGTTTATCAATTCGAGTATTCCTTGACATCCGCTATAATTTCATTTTCAAATCCATACCGCTATTTCAAATAATGCTACACAACCTTGTACCATAATTTGAGTACACAATTCACCGACGACAAATCAAAACAGGAACATCTGAATGATGCAGTATATAGTCACTAACACTTCCAAGAACGGTCCGTCTTATCTTCCCTTGTCCGCGACTACCCATAACAATTGCTGAAGCTCCACACTCTTTGGCCTTTGCTACAATAAGCGGACCCGGATCTCCATGGTCCAACTTCATCACAGAAAGTCTTCCTCCTCCCTATATAAACATGAATTCACAATACTTTTATAAAATCACAGGCACTTGAGGAAAGAACTCTCCCCTTTTTATATCTTAAGTATTTAATCGTAAAATGTCACTAAAATAAGTCCAATTTTTGTCGACTATGCATTGTAAAGGAGCAGGCTTGTAACTCTCAAATTCATTAAAATTAGAAGAAGAAAAAATACAAAATGGTGAAGGTCCATTTCTAAAATTCATTTGAATAAAACCATACAAATAAAGTTTAAAAACATTATGTGTATTAATTTTTTAATCTGTTACTACGTTTTGTGTTCAATGATATAACATAATATTTTCAAATAAATTTGAAAATTGTATTATGGTTAATTTGCATTTCACCAATAAAGCCACGAGTTGTATTTCTGTCCTAGGCAAAGTGTACTCGATACAACTTTATGTGTCAGTGATTCTCTCTGAGTTCGTCTGTTTCCTCTAACTGAAATATCGTTTGAGTGAGTGATTATTGTTTAACGCCAAATGAGCAATTTTTCAGATGACGATGTCCGCTTTATTCTATAGATCAACACGCTGAGTTGGATTTTAATAGTGCTAGCTCACTGAAGCAACAGTCCACATGTAGACATGTCGATCTACTCGGACACATTATGCTGATTCTGAGCCAACTATTCTTTGCTTTTACTCCTTAATGCTGCGTGCTTAGCGGAGAAACAACAAATACCAATCTTATAGTCTTTGGTATGACCCGACAGGTACTATAACCCAGATCTACCACACTCGAGGCGAGCACGTTAACCATTTCAACACGATGCGGTTAAACATTGTTGGCAGTGGTCTTAATTATCAATAACCTTTAATTAGCAAACATTCACACTCTATAGCTATCATTAAATAATACCTTAACATACAAAATAACATGGTCGAACATTTGAAGAATTTCTATTTTTTAGTAAAGGCGGCCATCTTAGATGGAGTGTAAGAATACATTCCAGGACTATATAATTCCATGCCAATTTATTTAATATGTTGACAGTGGTTTCGTCGGACAAAATTAAAATTCGCAAAGCTACGCGGATAGCAATTAAGTAATATATATAGTTATTTAAACAACAAGATAAACTTCTATTTTTTCTGTGAACAGCTTTACGTTCTGAGTTCGTGTTGTGATGTCAGTTACCATTTCCGCATAAAAACAATGTTCGGTTCGTCTTTACCTCCAGTTGTTTGCAGGAGGGCTCGTATCTTATTTACATTATTTGTGTTTGTTTGCGTATAGTGGTTTCCAACGCACATTGTGTTGTGTTTTTGTTTTGTTTTTCTTCGTCTTGTGTGCCATGAGTTGCCGGTTTCTCTGGATTGTCCATTTTTTATTGCCCCTTTGGTATTCTCTAATGTTTATTTATAATCAGTGTCATCAACGTTGGTATCTTAACTTTTGTAGGTATTTTGTCCAAAATAATACAGACGATGCGATGCATACCTTGTACATTTCTAACAACCGTTCAAGCTTTTCAGACATTTCAGCCCCTTTATTGCGTTCTTCTACGATAGCCCGGGTTATAGTTTGGGGGTCTAATGGCATCCATACAGCTATTTAAAATAAAGTTACAAACGTGCATAACTAAATACACTGGAAAAATATGTCCGCGTGGATTTGTCACAAATCGATAAAATAATATCCATTTCTTGAACATTTATCATAACATAGAACAAGGAAAGTTTCTAAGAACAGTGTAATATTACATTAAATCATCAATTGCACGGAATCAATGTCTTCTTTAATTTTCAAACCAATAACTAAATACTTAATTTTTGCAGACTCAATAATGACCACATGCGCTTATCGCGCGGAATTACCCGCACCTTTTTTTTACTTTCTGTTTACATATTTATTTTCAATAAAAACTTCTTTATATTTTCATCCCTTTTTTTCCCTTAATTTAAATTGTTGGCGTCCATATTCATACAACCTTATGTTAACAACGACTTACATGTCGACACATTTAAGTTAAAACAGAAAGTTAAAAAAGGGGACGGGGGTAATTCCGTGCCACGAGCGCCTGTGATAATGACAAGAAAATCAAATCTCTTGAAAAAAAGAATATTTCTATAAGAATAATAAATGTAACTGAGCCACCGACATACAACGTTTTTGTGAAAATATGATTCGGCGACGCTTTACTTTAAATTTGATAAAGCTATTAGCTATCGTATTTATTTTTTTTTAGCTTATTCAAAATTACAATGTTGTACCAGTAAACATGATAAAGGGCAACACTTAAACATGATAAAGGGCAACACTTACATCCCATGTTGTAGTGAACTTTATGTTGTACACAGTGCATTATAATCACATCGTCACAATCTTGGTGGATATTCTTCATGTAAACTATAAAATTAACTTGTTAGACATGATGGTTGTTCAGGTAAAAATTGTACATAAAAACTAGTAACTATTTTGTGCACATATATACATGCTGAAAGACAGAATTAAATTCTGTATTTTATTTTAGCCTATCTGTTAATCTAAATATGACAGTCATTTCTCTCCACGGTATACTCGTAAATTCTACCTATCGGAATACTACACTCTGTATTTGATGCATATTTCTGACTCAATATGTCGAGGTTCCTTGCATACATATACGGTGTTCTAAAACTTGAATCGTGTCCTGATTTGATTATTTTGGAGGGGGTCTTCGTGATCGTGATCGTATGGTAGTTTGACTTACAACTACCTGTGCAATCAGTGCCCATCACCACTAAAGTTGTGAGCTCGAACCCCGTCCATGGCGAAGTGTACTGGATACAACATTATATGACAAAGTTTGTAAGTGACTTGCGACAAGTCTGTGGTTTCTCCGGTTTCTTTCTGCAAATTGCTTGTTTGTATACTGTTTATTGCATTTATGTATTAGAATGTTGTTTTTTTGTGTAATATGAATCACTGTAATGACTCTGCCCCTTGCTGGGACATTGATTGGACAATACAATCTTATCTTATCTTATCTTATCCACCAATAAAACTGACCGCCACTATATAACTGAAATATTGTTGAAAGTGGCGTTAAACACCATAAACCAATCATAAATCAACTAAACCAGATTATTTTGGAAGGGTTGTGTTGTGTTGTGTTGTAGGAAAATGAGTCATCAGCGACCATTCGTAAGAACTGTTCATTTGGAGTTGGCTGACCCATTGTCTATCACGTGCTTGGAGCGTGACAACCTCCAAACACGGGCGAGTGGCGTGTTTGATTCGTCAGCCAGTGTGTACCCTATTTCGGATGGTGTTGTACCCGAAACACAGAAACTAGGTACACACGACATCTCATAATTTTTCTTTAAAACTTTATCTAGTAGAAAAATAATACATTTTTGTTATTTACAAAGGAAAGTATTGAGAGGCGTAGGAGTGGACCGGAAAAGTGGAGGGGCCAACTTTTGAGGTGAACCGAAAAGTGTGGGTGGATGCTCCCAGAGAGGACCAGAACAATCATTCCAAACTGACAAGCAAAAAAAAAACAGGTTGTGCTTCACCCCGGCTCCAACACCTCTGATATACTCAATAAAAAATATATGTAGTTTATTAATACATACCATAAGAAAGAATTTAATAAATAAATTGTAGGACAGAAAATAGCCAAGGTGCCACGATACGTTTTAATCACAGGGGCTCGCAGTTATATTTTCACATCACCAGGTATGTGTTAAAAGAAGAAGGGGGGGCACCTTTTTTGCTGCCCAAAGTGAAAGTAGAATTTCGGCACCTTTTTTCGCTTCAAAAACGGTTTAGTCTTTGTTCTTCCCATAATATTAATGCAAATATCGTTGTTTTTTGCTGATTGACTGGTTTACAGTGGAATAACACTCGTTGTTAAATTCCAAGCGGTCTGGACAACTTCTTATCATACTCAATTCCGGTTTATACGGACTTAATATTAAGGTGAGTTTCATTGGTCGAAGAATTTGTTGAAAATTTTAAATTAGGGTCTTATTTTTGGAAATACTACTCTATTTTTAAGACATTTGTTAACTTCACATTGTATAATTATAATCGAAATATAAGTTTTCTAAAATCGGAAAGCAACAGTAAGCGGCGGAAATACAAATCGAAAGCAACATATATAAGAAGAATTTCTAGCATTTTAACGAAGGGTGGCTCAAGCAAAGATTAAACACAATGTTTCATGGTAATTATACAATGTGAAGTTAAAATGTCTTAAAAATAGAGTAGTATTTCCAAAAATAAGACCCTAATTTTAAATTTTCAACAAATTCTTCGACCAATAAAAACTCACCTTAATATTAAGTCCGTATAAACCGGAATTGAGTATGATAAGAAGTTGTCCAGACCGCTTGGAATTTAAAAACGAGTGTTATTCCACTGTAAACCAGGTCATCATGCTGTAACATCATTCACGAAACCGGGTCCTGCCATTTTGACGTGACCCATTTCTTTCGCCCCGTGCTTACTTATATCAATAATTAAAAGCGCATAGTGACCATTCTTGTCATTTTTATTCATCAATCGTTCCTTTAATACATTTCGTTCCATTCAATGTGAGCAATTCAAAGAGAAACTGAGCGAAATTCGGGGTTGGGGTCAAGCTGATCGTCATTTTGCGGCACATTATCGCTTATTTCTCAATTAATATACGATGACATAGCCAAAATGTTTCATCTGACAGCAGGAAATTTATTTCCCCCAAGTTCATGCAAAAAACAAATGAATAAACAGAATTCTTGCCTTCTTCCAGTCCGGTTCCGTTCCGGAATTAGATATGAACGAGCCCAAACATTTTTTGCCAGGTTAATTTGTACACTGTATATACATGAACGACATAAAGAAATGTCATATATTCATAGTTAAAGTTATACATTGACCAATGTGAACCTCATTTTCACAATTCTAACGATTGCTTTATATAGTCTATAAATAGCCTTATTTATTTTTAGAAATCTATTGATATTGATTGCACTAGATTGTTGACAATGTCTTTAACTTGATAAAGTGCAGAATATATAAAATGCACAAAAAGACACGTTTATGTCTTAGAAGATCGATTATTTGAATAGTAATTATGTAGACAAAGAAATATCATAAATACTTACAGTCTAGTGCATTGTCAGACTCTTTACTCCCGTCCATCGCAACAACAATTACTCTTTTGTTTGCTTTTTCAGTTTTTTCCGCCATTTTCAGTTCAGTAACTAATTTGTTGAAAAACCGTTGTCATGTGACATGTAAAAATACGGCGTAGACAAGGTGAACGTGCTAGGGAGACCTCTCCATATTTTATGTACCTGTACAAAAAATGTACATTAGTAGTGTGATTAGATCTTTGGATAATTATTTCATTTCTATTCAATTCTCAAAAGGTTGAACTATTCCGTGTTAAAAATGCAATTTAATTTTTTTTTAATAATTAACTTGCTCGTTTATAAATATTTTATCAAATTATATACAAGTTTGTAATAAAGACTCTTTCTTGCGAACGGAAAACCACTAGGAACGAATAATTTCCAGTTCAAAAGACCCCCCTTTTTTCTAACGGGGTACCCCGAAATATATAATAAGACTTAGTTTCTTTGATACGATATACAAACCATCCGAAAATTCCAAGAAACCCTTCTAACACCAACGGAAATCAATGTCCAATTTAAAAACATCTGATTGACTGATTGATTGTTGTTTAATTGTGAGCATCACTTCAGCTATATCCATGACGAGAACAAGTTAGCAATGTTTTCACTGACCTTGCTATTGTACTGTACATATTTATGTGCATTCAAATTTGTGAAAGTGTGTTGGGATTTTTGAGTGGAAGCGAATCTGATTTTTTTTTTATTGTTTGTTTATATATCTGTATTATCAAAGGGGGTTGGGGTCGCATTAACCGATTCAAACCCGTCACATTTTTGTTTGTGTCTGTCCCAAGCCAGTACATGCCGTAGTTTTATTTTTGTACTCAGTGATTGTTCGTTTTGTAGATATTATTTAAACTTTCTATTCATAGTGTAGGTAAGATGATGGCACTGGGAAGGGCCTATGGGCGAATGTTAGATTGCTATGTACTGGATAAAAGGATATATATAATGGATACGGGCAGTTGGCCTTTCAATGGGCCATCAATGAACCCTTTCAACAAACTCGTGCTCATTTTGAGCCGATTCAAATTGTCTTTTTCGTGCATGAAACATGACATTCACCATCTAACTACAAGTTACAACTGGGGACAGGACGAGGGGTTCTAACCGCCTATATCAACCAGTGGGGCAAAAGGACGTATGCATTTTTTCCCTTTTCATTTGCACCATCAGGGAGTGGGTGTTTCACGACACTTTCAACAATATTCAGTTAAATCGTGGCGGTCAGTTGTATTGGTAGAGGAAACTGGAGAAAACCATCGACCTACCGCAAATCACTGACAAACTTTATCACATAATGTAGTATCGAGTGCGTCTCACCATGAGCGGGATTCTAAATCACAATGTTAGTAGTGATATACACTGCATGATTGCATATGTAGTTGTAAATCCAACTACCATACGATCACGACCCCTCCCCCTTGATTAGGGAGTGAAACCCCTTGGCAGCTTCTATGACTGATGCAGACTAGCTATAGACGATTTCAGATATATGCTCTACGACATACCTGAAGCCTTCTGACGCATAATATATAGTCACAGAACCCTAACCCTTCATCTCATTGAAAATTAACTTCTTCTCGCCATGATACAGCTGAAAAATTGCTGAATTGACCCTCCTCCCTCCCACCTCGTCCCGTCTTAAACCCCCATACTTTTCCCACCTTAAAATCGTCCCCTTTGTATCTTTTAACCCACTTCTCCCCTAACCCTTTACAGGCTCCCAGTTATATACTTATAGATGTTTATGGAGTTGTGAACAATTTGCTATGTGTCCTTCTATAACATCTATAAGAAAACTGGATTTCAAAGAATAAAGATTAATTTAAGTTATTATTAAATTCATTATATTTATATAGAAGAGGTAAACTTGGCAAATCATTTTAGCAAAGAGACTATTATTTAAAAGCCGAATTACAACAAAAAATAGTCAGATATGTTTAGCTTGTTATTATAGATTTTGTTCATATTTCAACTTTTCACAAAGAAGTCTTGAAAAAATGCTAAACTAGAATTTTTGAAATACTATTTCTAAATAAGGGCGGTAATTATTTTATAAATAGGTATGCCTGTACATGTAATTTATTTGCTTTGCTGTAGGACATTGTACAGTCCGTTAATTTATACTCACTTTGATAATAACAGAAATGCAATGCTAATTTTCTTGCCATATGAAAAGGTAAATATATTGAAAACATTTCTGAAATAAGTTGGAAACTATTGATATTTATGTGTTCGATTTGTGATTTCATGGATTGTTATACTTTTCTTCAAGGGAGTCATTTTTTGTTTTTTTCACGAGTTGAACCTTCGGATGGAAGAGTGGGTGTTACATACGCTACATGTATGACCGTGTCAGATTTGATGTCGAGATTAATTATTATTAAATGCTCATTCATTTATTCAAAATAATAAATTGTGTACATTAAGAAAAACATTTGTGGATCTTAAATCCCAGATTTAATTTGTCTACCATCAAATACAGTCGTATGAGTGGGGGACCACTATTTTCTTTGGGGTTTTTTTGCGATAAATTGTGACTTAAAATATGAAACTTTTTGTGTGTTTTACTTACACATGGTATTAAAAAAATATTCTGGGGATTTTTTGTATTTTTTTTTTTAAAGTTTTAATTTTAAACCATTGTTCAAATAACATTTGTATTTTACTATTAACCGCATCGGTGGCGTAATGGTTAGCGTGCTCGCCTCCAGTGCGGTAAATCGTCGGTTCGAGCCCCGGTCGGGTCAAACCAAAGCTATAAAATTGATATGTGTTGCTTCTCCGCTAAGCACGCAACATTAAGGAGAAAAAGCAAAGACTGGCTAGCTCGGAATCAGAATAATGTGTCCGAGTGGAGCGACATGTCCATCCGTGTGTTTCAGCGAGCTAGCACTATAAAAATCCAACTAAGCGTGTTGGTCTAGTACAAAAATATTACAAGAAACACCCACCTCAGAAACCACCGTCATTTAAAGTAAGGAAAACACCTTTTTTTTTCTTTTTAAAACAAGTAGTCATGGCCTATTTGAATCAAATTTGTATTGTATTGATTCCATTACCACTGAGCATGTCGATTTAAAAAAAAGAAAAAAAGAAAAATGAAACGCCTTTGAACATTGAACAGATGACATGCAAACGACGTATCTTAAGGAGTGCCGAGTTATTGAATGGAACATAAAAAAAAATAATGATATACAATTTTGGTGGTATCTTGTTTGTTGAATATAATTTTTCTTTACGTGTTAAACTACTCCTGTGCCAATTGCTATCTTTTTAACAGGATTCATTGATTACCGGTCAGCCACAACATTACATTGTTCATGTTGTTATACTTATTAAGTAATAAAGATGTTATTACTATTAGAGCAATTTACTTTTTTTTAAATTTTTTATTTATGCTCAGTTGCCTCAATAGAAGCTACGCCACTGACGTTAACTCCTCGATATTTGCTGGCATCAACAATGTCTATATTATGTTCATGCATTTTGTACGTTTTTGGTGTCTGCTGTTTATTTCTGCTGAGTGATCTCTCATGGAATTACCACACCCCTTTTTAACTTTCTGTTTTCGTATTTATTTTCACTAAAATTTCTTTATCATTTCAAATCTTTTCCCATTATATATATATACAACCATTACACCACCGATATAACATATATGTATATGCTATATCGGTGGTGTAATTGTTAGCGTGCTCGCCTCGAGTGCCCCGATCGGGTCAAACCAAAGACTATACAATTGGTATTTGTTGCTTCTCCGCTAAACACACAGCAATAATGAGAAGGAGCAAAGACTGGTTGGCTAGGAATCAGAATAATGTGTCCGAGTGGAGCGACATGTCTATCCACAGACTGTTGTTTCAGTGAGCTAGTATTATAAAAGTCCAACTAAGCGTGTTGGTCTAGTACAAAGTGGACCTCATCATCATTTCATTGAAAATTAACATGTACTCGGCATGATATAGCTGAAAAATTGCTGACTTGGCGTTACACAACAATCACTCACGTACATGCACTCCTTTCTATATACATACAACCTCATTGTAACAACAACTTGCATATACCGGCTCTATACTGTTACATTGTTATCAATAGGCTCGGCATATGTTGTTACCATAAGATTGTATGGATATATGACACGAACACGATAAAAAAATGAAAATTCGATTAAATATTAATAAAGAAATTCTATTGAAAATAAATATGTAAACAGAAAGTTAAAAAGGGGGTGGTAATTCCGTGCCTGTGGTTCTGTTCTCGGACAGCACGTCAGTTTAAACTGTGTTACTGGATAACTCGGTCCATAACAAACTCGATCCATTACAAAATTTCTAGCCACCATTTTTAAATACTAGTAAAGAATAACGTGTACAAACTCGGCATACTGTATAAGAATAAGAATAAGAATATTTATTGTTCCAATCAATGGGCCCACAATAGGGGCAAACAAATTGCATACATTGATTATTGTCATTGGAGGCAATTATACATATATATATATATATAAATAATAATATATAAATACAATGTTTCTTGTCGGGTTCAGAGCCTTTAACAAATTAATAATATAAATAGAAAGAGAAAAAATATTTATTGTCATTCTTTATGATTTATACCGATTTTAATATTTTTCATTAATAGATACCAGGATCTTATCTCATTATTTACGCCCTTGATAAATAGTACTACTACTATTAATAATAATTTTATTGTTTTGTTTTTAAAGTTAATTATTTATATCATTTCTTTTATCTTCTCTGAAACTTGGGTTTACACAGAAATAAAACAATATGTACAAATATATCTTAATATTTGATTGGAGTCCGTAAAACTTGGGGAAAACAAGAATGTACGTTTCTTTTAACTTAAAGAACAGAAATTCATATTTAAATATCAATACCAAACACTTTGTAGATTGTTACAGTAAGTAACAACCGACATAAGCCTAAGGTACAATACGACGCATGGTACAAGATAAGATAAGATTTTATTGTCCAATCAAGGTCCCAGCAAGGGGCAGAGTCATTACAGTGATTTATATTACACAAAAAACAATAAACATTCTAATACATAAATGTAATAAACAAGTGCGGATTTTCAGGTCTAAATCGCGATATGGTCCATTGTTAGTTTCGTTTACATACTTCCGTCGATTCTTAAAAAAAAAAGGAAAAAAAAGACCAATTTGTCTTCACCAACATCATGGGTAATTTGGAGCACAGAAGTCGGCAGTTTTATTAAGAGAAGGTGTGAACTGAGAATCGAGCGATAGATAGGCTAGTCATAGCGTCATAAGGCTTTCGTTTATATCGAAATACAATAGTTAGCTATGCCTATGGGAGGGTCTAAAAGCCGGAAAATGAAAAAGTACATACTTTTTCTATCATATCTTCTGAATGCGTATAGGTAGAATAATAATTTGAACGGATTTTTAAAGTTTTTAAGAAGATTATCAGATTTATCAAATTGCTTGTGTAGGGTTATATGGAGAAAAAAACCAAGAGGGATGGGGACCAGATAAAAAAATAGTCATCTCAGGAAAAGTTAGCTGCGGAACCGTAGCCCTTATGGTCCTTGGCCAGTTTTCTGATATTTGCAGACCAAAAATGAAAAACCTTTATTTGAAAATGAACCGGTGACATCTGACACTACCCTGAATAAACAGGAAATTGCAATGTTTTTGATAATAATATGCCTTCAAAAATCAATATTTACCATCGTGTTATCGGTTTTCGTGCTATTATCGATTTTCAGATATAGCGATTAACAGTGGTTTTTTTTTTTTTTTTTTTTTTTACAGTGTTAACCCTCCATTCATATGACGATTGGAATTTTCAAAGAATGGCTAGTTAAATATTTCTTTGTGCATAAGATTGTTTTTAAAGCCATTCTTGTATTTTAATATACTCTCGATTACCTGGCAACTTTTGTTGTCGGTAAAATGGCGTCATCTGTTTCCGTGGCAAATAAAAACAAGGCCGATATACGGGATGGAAACGAATATAAAATCCGGAAATGGCAGGTTTTAAAATTTCATGGATCTGGCCATCTACCAAATCATACTACATCTAAATAAAATAACAGAATGTTTGAAAATGACCACTTTCAAAATTGTGTTTACTTTTGATGTTTTTTTTTAGTGCTGAAACCACAATGCACTGCAAAGTGACATGTATTTTATATAAGAAACAGGCACATTTCAGTCAGCTCTTTTGTTTACAAATACGATCAGTGACCCCATGACAGTTACATGACAGGAAGAGCTGGTGTCTGAGAGGCAGACGACATAGTTAAATTTTATATAGCCCATCTGGATTTTTTTCCAGCTACTTTATAAATGAAGTACATTTTTGGCATTACAAAAAGTATGGTTCGGTAGGTAGGTTCACTGTTTTTGGTACTTACGTCTTTAAAAGTAAATTTTATCGTTTTTTACAGATGTCAGCTTTCGTATTGTTTATGTTCCATAAATAGAAACCGGAAGACACGTCAAAAATAATGCGTGCACTGTGGAAATCAAAATAAAATGGATACCACGAAAACAGATGACGCACGAAAACACATACCGTGACGATAGTTTTTTACCCGGTCATTTCACTTTCATGCAATACACGTTCAAAGTTGAAAAATTTACTTCTGATTTGGTACACCAGCTGTCTTTCCGGCCACGGATTTTAACATTTTTATTAAAATTATATATATAAAAGTTATATCATCTTGTTTATAAATAAATTGTCTTTGAAAATCAATAAAAGCAATTTCACCAGGAACCTACAATTTCAAGCAATACACATTCAAAGTCGTAAATTTGATATCAGATAAGTCACACCAGAGTCTTTTCCGGACACGGTTTTGGGCTTTTCTTTTGAAATAATTCAAATAAACTTCACACCATTTTAATTATGAATGAAATGTCTTTTGAAATCAATAAAAAGTTTTTGACCGGGTCCCATCAATTTCATGCAATACACATTCAAAGTTGAAAAAATGTCTTCCGATTTAGCACACCAGATATCTTTCCGGCCACAGTTTTTGCCATTTTTATTGAAATTATTTATATAAAAATTATATCATCTTGTTCATAAATCAAATGTCTTTGGAAATCAATAAAGAGTTTTTGACTGGGTTATATATATTTCGAGATATTTGAGTTCAAAGTCGTAAATTTGGTTTGAAAATTTTACCAATTTTTTTTCTCCGGCCATCATATTGGCGTTAAAATTAATTTTGATTTAAATTAATTATATATCATTTGATAAATCTTCTTATAAGCTTTAAAAATCTACCTATACGCATTTAGAAGATATGATAGAAAAAGTATGTATTTTTTCATTTTCCGGGTTTTCTTTTTCCTGCTTTTAGACCCTCCCATTAGCTATAGAATAGTGTAGTACCATGATACTATAGACCTCAAACTTTCAAAGACAAAGTATTCGGTCAATAAGGGCGTGATCATGATGCACTGTGACATTTTTGTACTCGTTCTTCAAACTAGTTTCATGGAGAAACGGGTCAATCAATATTAATACAATTATACACTTGCCTTCAGTACTTTATCATGTACCCGTTAAGTCTGATGACATTTCACATCCCTTTAGGAAGAATTCAAGAAATTTATACAATAATGACTGAATTAAATCCATCCAGACGACCAGAGTTTGCATTTATTTTCCCTTCCAACACCCTGGCAACAGATGCAACCCTGGTCCTACATTATGACTTCATACTTTTCCTGAGATGACTGTTTTTTAATGAGATCTGGTCCCCATCCCTCTTGGGTTTTTTTCTCCATATATACACAAGCAATTTGTGAATGATCCAGCATCGTTTTTTCCTGCATCATACGAGTCTCTTCCTACGATTGACTTTAATTCCTGATGAAGACTTTTTTCCTGCAAGCTCTCCAATTAAACCCATTCTTAGCTTGTATATTATATGATAATGAACTGTATGGTTAGAAGCAGCTGCAGGAACATTGAATTAGTTTGTAATATCATGCAAATAACTCCTATGGTTGCAATTCACTATCTGTTCAAGTTTTGATATTCGCTTGGTTTGAATTTTTAAAGGTCGTCCACTTTCCCATTTATTTTCAACAGAACCCATGCTCAAAAATTTATGAGCCACACCAATTACTGTTAATCTAGGAATTTTCAACACATCACTAATTTTACAACGGGAAAATCCACTTTTCACCATCTCTATAATTGTATTTTTCGCACTTGTGCTCAGTTCTCAACATCTTTGAAATTTAATTTTAAAACAAAAATAAATTATAGTAGACGGCAAAAAAAGTCACTCAAAACGCTCATGTGAACAACATTTCTAATTATAATGATGCTGACCGATATACTGACACAGATAAAGTAGGACAAGGACATTTTCAGTGACATTAATACAACAGTAAACATTAAAATGCCGCCATTGTGACTGAATACGTTTTGTACGTCTCTGTATATGTAATGTATAGACACTGAAAAGAATATGTTAATATTTTTGTTTCCAAAATTTCTTTTAATCGTGTAACCAATTGGCAAATAAAAAATGCATTACCATCTATAATAAAGCTTTTTTATAATATTGCAAGAATTCCGTTTTCATTTTGAGGCAAAATCTGAGTAAAGATGAATCATAAAAAACTGTAGGCATTAAAAATATAAATGTTTTGATTGTGTTGGTCTAGAACAAGCATAAATTTATTTAAAATCCGTGAAATGCATCATATCTTTATCGTGTAAACGTCAATAGTAAAGAAATTAGGAATTACAACTACCTATTCAATCAATGCCTATCCCCCACTAACGTTAGTTCGATTACCGCTCATGGCTAGTTGTACTCGATACAACGTTATGTGATAAAGTTTGTCAGTGACTCAATGTGACAGGTCGGTGGTTTTCTCTGGTACTCCGGTTTCCTCCAGACCTCCACCAATAAAACTGACCACCACGATATAGCTGAAATATTGTTGAAAGTGACGTTAAACATTATAACCATAACAATTTTTCATTTAAATAATTAATTCATCTTCCAGGTAATACATGAGAATACAACTCAGCACAATATGGGAGAAATCAAATCTATATCCGTTATCAGTGTTGTGTTGTTTATTGGTGCAGGTGCACTGGTAAGTTTTTACTATTTTTGCAATATATTTCATCCCTAACCAATATTAATTTGCTGTAACATGACCCCAAAATGTTTATTAGGAATTCCATTTTTATACTATTAAAGGAAGTTTTTTTTTAAGTAAGTATTTATTGAGATAATTGATAAAATAAAATTTGAAATAACAAATAATTTACCTATCATTGATAACATCACAGTTACCCTATTTTTAGCTCACATGAGCCAGAGGTTCAGCAGAGGTTTTCTGGTGGAATAGTGTCCAAATTTTAACATGGGGAAACTAAAAAAAAACATTTCCCCAGGAACCAGATATGGAAATGCAATTGAGGATTGCTTGAATCATCAATGTATATTCAGATTCAATCTTGCACTGATGATCGCCCCTTCAATCTTGCACCGATGAAGGCCCCCCAGGGTTTATGGTCTGTATACTATTGGTCCAAAATTTAACATAAACTGCAATAGGGAAAATGTTAAAGAATATATTCTTATTTTGTTCCATAACATAAGAATTTTAATTTACTTGTTTTGTTTCTTCTTCAGGTGTTCTTTCTACTATTCATTTTAGCAAAAAGACAAATTATAAGATTTGCTTGGAAGGCTACAAGACCACCACATGCATCGATTGGTTTAGATGCACCAAAGGTAAAACATGTTTTCAAGCTAACTTCTTTAACAGTACTTTCAGTAATTGTTCAGCTCTGTCATATGGACCAGTGCCGGACCAGGATTAATGGTGATTAAAAAGTAACTGTGATCATTGATCATTACATCTATTTATCTCTCACTCAATTGAAGTACATGTACACTTTGCCATCTAATTTAATTTAAACATATTTTATTGTCTAAATAATGACAAAAGAATCGGACACAAGTTTTGAACTTAGTCTTGTCTTCTCCATATTCATACAATATACAATATGATATGTTTTATTATTACATAATTTTGCTACAAATTAAACATGAAGACATGAAACAATAATGTAGGATTAAAGCAGAATACAACAATGGAATACCAATAACTAATCAAACAGACCAGAGTATAAAAACCTGTGACATAGACAGTAGCACATGCTTGTGTGTAGTTATTGGATAATTTTGCCAGTGTAAGTTAACTTTTAATTCACTTTATAATATGGTATTTAAGATGAGTTATCCATTGTTGCATACATGTCATCTGCCAGGATTCATTACCACAATGATGAGTGGGTGGCCTGTCTGTCTTAAACATTATCGTGTTAGACATCTGAGTGGCAACCCACTCCCACGTTCCTCCCAAACAAAACAAAAATTTTCTTTGTACACAAAAATGGTAAATTGACAACTTGAGAATGGGCAAATATAAAAATATTATATCATTCAATAAATATTATTCTAGGCTTTTGTATTGAATCAAATACTACAGTAACTAATCTTGAAATTCTCCTCTTTACATTGGTCCATGAACATTTCAATTTTAGGATTTGAAAGAGAAGATATTAAGCAGATTAGATAAAATAGCTTACATCAGACATGAACCATTGTTATTAAATCCTAAAGTATTAGAGACAGCTAAAACAGGTAATAAATACAGTCAAACCTGTATTAAGAGGTCACCTTGGGGACAAAGAAAAAATGGCCTTATAAGACAGGTGAGCTCTGAAAAGAGGTTCAATTCATATGAAATCTTCTATGACAGTACAAGAAAAAGGTGACCACATAGGCAGGTTTGATTTAGTGAACACATCGTATATGTAGACATAATTACTCTAACAATTTCAAAAGAAATTGAAGGTCCCAAAGTCTAAGGAGGTCCAAAGTTTAACATAGTATATGCATTCAATTTTTTTAAGAATCGGGGTTAAGGTTAGGGTTATGGTGTTTAATGCCACTTTCAACAATATTTCAGTTATATCGTGACGGTCAGTTTTATTGGTGGAGGAAACCAGAGTACCCAGAGAAAACCACTGACCTGTTTCTAGTCACTGACAAACTTTAAGAATCAGTAATGTAAATGCAGGTATAAATGGCATGAATCACCATTTTAAAAAGCATATTAAAGCTATCTGACATGATGATCCCAAAGTACATGTGGTCCATAATTATACATAAGCTGCAAAAGAGTACAGTATTCTCAAGAACCAGAAAGAACAATATACATTGCAATTACATTTTACACAGAGTTTTCTTTTGAAATGGAGATGCAACCTTGTACATAAAAATGGTTCTGGGTATAAAGGGTCCAAGCCAGGAGGGTCACAATTTTAACATAGAATACAATGAGGAAATTTTTCCCCCTAAGATCCAGATATTTAAATATAATTGTGGATTATTTGAATTATCCATGCATGCACATTTCACGATATAGCTGAAATATTGCTAAAGTTGTTTTTAATCACCAATCAATCAATGTATATGCAGTTACCTTAACAAATGTCTATGGCTAAAATTAGTCTTAATAAATATTAGATTTGATTCCAAATTTATGGAAAAAAGCATGCCAGTAAGACCTCCTGATCATGTTTGTTCATTGTATCGGTGGTGTCATGGTAACCATGCTCACCTTGACGGTGGTAGTTCATAGGTTCAGGTCAAACAAAGCACTTTAAAATTGGCATTTGCTGCTTATCTGCTACGAATGCAGCAGTAGAGAGTAGTAAGAGCAAAGACTCGTTGTCATGGAAACAGAATAATATGTCTGAGTGGAGCAATATGTCTACCTGCAGACTTGTTGTCTTGGAATCAGAATAATATGTCTGAGTGGAGCAATATGTCTACCTGCAGACTTGTTGTCTTGGAATCAGAATAATATGTCTGAGTGGAGCAATATGTCTACCTGCAGACTCGTTGTCCTGGAATCAGAATAATATGTCTGAGTGGAGCAATATGTCTACCTGCAGACTTGTTGTCTTGGAATCAGAATAATATGTCTTGAGTGGAGCAATATGTCTACCTGCAGACTTGTTGTCTTGGAATCAGAATAATATGTCTGAGTGGAGCAATATGTCTACCTGCAGACTTGTTGTCTTGGAATCAGAATAATATGTCTGAGTGGAGCAATGAGTGGAGCAATATGTCTACCTGCAGACTGTTGTTTCAGTGAGTTAGCACTATAAAAATCAACTTTAGCATGTTGGTCTAGTACATCATCATGATCTCATTGAAATGCAACATGATCTATCCATTATACATATATAGCTTAAAAGGTGTTCCCATGGGAACAACAGTCACTCACTGATGCATTCATAGATAAAAAGAGAACACTCTGTTTTTATTTATGAACAGGTACATCATCTTGGTATACATACAAGAATATACAGTGAAGTTTGTCTAAACCGAACTTCGGTGGGACCAACTTTCATTAGACATGTTTTTGGTTTATATAGGTTAATTTCACATACATTTCCTGCACTGGGGACACAAGACACAGAAGAATAAAAAAAAACACACAACTCAGAAAACTAAAAAAGTGAACACTGTGATTTTAAAGCAATTTTTGTAAAATTATTAGAAATGTTATCTTTAACCAATAAAGTTGTAAAAATAAGATTGATATATTTTTATTTTCAGTTCCTAACCATTATTACTATAGGATGAAAGCTGTTGATGCTTTTATGAAATTTGGTAAGGTTATTAGGAATGTAAAAAGTTTATTATTTTTTATGTTATAAGGGAGACAAATCTTACTCTCTTATTCAATCTCAGCTGTCAAGGTTTAACACCACTTTCTGATTTGAGTTTTTTAATGATTACCATTATATAGTATTATAACCACAATGTTACCAACATTCTGATTCTGACAGCAGTGGAAATTTCAGTATATGTTTGTATCACATTTGTTAAATTATATGAAGTAGAAATATATTCTGCAATAGAAAATACTCACACAGAACGTCCAAGTACTTAATTAATGCATTATTTTATTTGACGGTGAAACAATGGTTAAATGGTAAAATGGTGGACAGTTCAGTTGAATGAACCAAACTATCAATGATTTATGTGAAATAGTATATTTTGTTCAATTAGTCGTATATAACACATCTCTTTGTAACTTTAAATGAAAAATATCATAAAAGAGTTAACTAAAATCCCTTTTGTCCTTTATAGGTGTTTTTTATTATTATTGCATGTTGATTTTAGACCAGAAATCTTTAAAAAAAAAACAAAAAACATCTTTGAAAATTAAATTTGCGCATCACAACATCAATGCACATTGAAGTATTGTCAATATTTTCAAGATTTTATTTTCAAACTCAGACACACAAGTGTACAATATAAGCACACAGTTTGCAAGCATATTACAAAATACAAGAACAATTACAATAAAGTAACATAAATATACATAAAAGTAAACCATGGGGGAATAGAGAGGATACAGGCAGCCAGTTTTAAAGAAGTGAACCGATTAAAAAAACAAAGATAATTTGGAAGTAACTCTGTATGGCATGACATTAACCATTCAGCCATTTTTTCTTTATTTGGATTATTAACATAATAATGTGGAATATCGTGGATAAAGAAATAGATTAATTTTGTATGACCTAATTACAAGAATGTATTTCTAAAGCTTTTATGATAAAAAAAAATCGCTGATTTTAGACACTACAGTAAGTAATTTTTATCATGTTTATGTACAATACAATTACGGTCACAACGACCTTTTTTCCCAATTATATAAATACACAATGGTCATGTTATTTTTTATAGAACACCATAATCATGAATGTGATCATAATATGTTTGAAGGACGAAGTCCTAAAATTTCAATAATACGATGATCCGTACACGTTTATATTATCTTTTATTTTGAATGAATTTTGTAGCCGATTTGTTATGGCTGTTCCGTTCATTTTACCTACGCCACTCTTCCGTCAAGAGTTTCGTAGAAAGAGATTTTTTTATTAGAATTTTATTTCAAGTTTATTTCAATTTTGCATAGAGTAAATAATTAAAGAATTGGGAATTTTTCATTGAAATATATTTCTTTTGCGTTTCTAAATATCAATTGATCTATTTTTTTAAACTTCCGGTGAACAGATATTTGGCTATCAATATAGGAGGAAAAATCGGACAGCCTACCGTTAAAAGGACATGACTTCGTCCTTTATAATTATGGACTGTATATTAGTAACAGTTTACAACTGCTTGGGTTCCCAATCTGAACATGAATGCAGAAGAATTTCCTTTTGATAATACCTCATTTTGTATTGTAATGCATTATTTTGTATTCTGAAATCTGTTGTTAAAATATATTCAGTTTCTTTATAACCTGTTCAGATGATGCTGTCATGTTCAATATTTGTCAGCATCAGGAGTAAATATGCAGACAATCACATCTAAATATAGCCCCAAAAATCTACCGATATACGTGTTGAAAGGTATATCTTTAAAGGAAGTCTGTAATATCTTGATCATTTATTTGTTGTTTTTATTTTCAGATGAAGTTTTAAAAGAAGAAGAACCAGATGCACCTGGAAGACATCCATCAAAGAATGTCCGACCTTATTTACTTGGACTTTATCAAGAATATCTTAGTACATCTTCTGTAGATCTAATTCATCAGTTCTGTGATGGTTACGAGCATGCTAGACATGATCCTACAGACTTTGATGACAATCAGTATAACAATTACATTTTATTGTTAGAAGAATTGATCACATGTCTTAGGGTCGGTCTTAAGAAGAAACTTGGCATGCCATTGGATAAAGCATCTAAGTTAGAAACAGAAGTGATATTTGATTCGGAGAGGAAAGGTATTGTGAAAACAAAAACTAATATCCATTCTGAGAAAAGTGAAGCTAAACCAAGAACTAGTAAAAGGCCAGGAGAACTGAGATATCGATCGAGGACAGATAGTAGTGGTCATTCGAGTCTTCTAGACAGTGGTCATTCCAGCCAAAGTAGTGCTAGTATAGAACTAACAACTAGTACAAGAGGGGGGAGTGTGGAAAAGGATACAAAAGAATCTCAAAATAAAGATCAAAGTACTTGTTAAATTAATTCTATATTTATTTGATGATATAGATAATATGAATGCTGAACTTGTCAGTTTTTTTCATGTATCTAAATTTTTATTTATTGCAGATACTTTGACTGTTGCCTGTTATTGTATGCCCAAAATTAATTCTATATTTATTTGATGTTGATATAGATAATATGACAGTAGGTTTTTTTTTCATGTATCTAAATTTTTGTTTATTTAGGATACTTTGACAGTTGCCTGTTGTTGTATGCCAAAAATGTATTCCTAATTTTGATGATATATTTGTTGATACCACCACAACCATCATATTTTATAAGAGTGTATTTATATATGTATCAGGACATGGCAGAGTATTGTTTATTAAATTGAGGTCACCATGACATTGACCTCAAATGTAAAGGTCAGTAGAAAAGTATTTTATCTTGAGACCTACAACCATCATATTTTTATGTTTCTGTATTAGCACATGACTGTGTGTCACAAATAAAAATGTAGATGGCTGTGTTTTTTACCTCAAATGTCAAAGTCACATATGTAATTTTATATTGTCTGGTGCAGAACATGTTTGTTTTAAGACCCACGGCCATTATAATTTGTTGGTAAATGTCTCATGACATGATGGAATATCACATATAAAAAAATGATCACTATGACCTTGACCTTAAATCTGTATACACATGAGGTCTATCTGACAGACCTTGACCTTAAATTTAGTTTAATAATATTTTATTGTACATAAACAATAGGATTGGACAGCAAGTTATACCAACTTATATGAAGTCCTCTCCTTACAAATTATACACATGAATTAATGACAGCAAAACAAAACACAGACAATAGACATTTAAAATTTTGACACTGGTCAAGGTCATATAAATAATTGTATTTGTCTTTTGACCCAGAGCCATCATATCTTGTATGTATATGTAATAAGACATGACAGTGCTGGATCTTTATGACTAATTGCTAATAAAAAAAATCTGAAAAATCATTTGCAATTGTTTTATGGTTAGAGCAATGGTCTACAACCAACAGATTCTACCTTCTTAGCCAGCAGTCTTTTAATAAGTAGCATTCACAATACATGTTTATATAATAGTCATTTATGTGAAAGTGTGAACCGCATCGGTAGTGTAATGGTTAGCGTGCTTGCCTTGAATATGGTAGGTCATGATTTCGAGCTCTGGTAGGTTAAAACTAAAGACTGTGATATTAGTATGTATTGCTTCTCCACTAAGCACACAACATTAAGGAGTAAGAAAAAAGATTTGTTGGCTTAGAACCAGGCTAATGTCTATCCGAAGACTGTTGTTTCAGGGAGCAAAAAAAATCCAACAACACAGACATCATCATCATCTTATGGAAATATAATATAGCCATTAATAGCTGGAATTTTTTTCGCTTGGCACTAAACAACAATTAGTCAAATTTTGATGTGATTGTTATCTTTGAATTGATTGTCACCTGGGCTTCAGGAAATATTCAAGTGGATTTCCTCAATCGTATTTGATTTTTGTGCAAAATTCGCTTGTAGTAATACTAGTGCAGGATGAAGCCATTGTCCAGTTGCTGGGTCCAATTTGTTTATCCCAGCATAGCCCTTCATTGAAAGCAGTGCTGGCAAGTTATTCAACAATGGAGTCAACAGGAATTGGTCTTTTTTATATACATTTAACCTGAAGACCATATCACTCTTCAAAATATATATCAACTTCACATATTTATGCTACTACATGTACATCTAACTGTTACAATAGTCATATAAAAGACACGATCAGCTGGGCCAACTATATTTTCGTTCTTTACTAAATCTTGAGCCTTCCACCCCACTTTTTCTACCATATCGACCCATCCCCTCATCGCTCACCACTCTCCTTCAAACCCCGATCACCACTCCCTTGATCCCCGCTAATGGGATTTTACATTTGGGGGGATTTAAGAAAAAAAATCGCCATTTGAACTGAAAGAAGTATTAAAACTTTTCTATTAAATTTAATATCTAAAAAGCATTTGACAAGAAAACAATGTTAAAATGTCTTCATCAAAGATGTTTCATGATATTGTTGATTATTACTCAATATGTATCTGTCTTAGATTTTACCACACCTATGTGTCTTAGATTTTACTACAATTATGTGCATCGATGGATGTGTCTTTAATAGTTCTTAAAAGTATATATACTTTTATGTGTGCTGCATAGAAGTGTAAATATGACAGTAAAGTGTGTGTGTTATGACATTTCTTTTTAAAACTGTTCCACATCGCGTATAAACTATAAAGTGATTAAAACGTATTAAGTATAAACTACGCTTCAAGAATGGATGAAGATCCGTTAAAGAAGTGGTTCGCCTGACAAAGGCGGCAGCATACAGAGAAGGTAACAGTCCGCAATCATGCTTTTCGTATTGGCCTACATGCAACCCACCATCTAGAGGGCATTCCAGAGGATGCACTGGGCAATACTGTTGGTTGGTCACCGCGGTACCTCAGTAAAATGTTTATAAAGAAAATACGAAAATCTGAACTTGGATTATATATATATATATATAAAGTCTAAGCCGGGAATATACCAACCAGAGAACTTAATGAGTAACGGATCGTCGAGACATGACGATGCAGCACAAACAAAATAAATTATGGAAGTCGAGGAAGGTCATTTGTTGATCGAAAATTTTGTCAATATGTTTTTTTGTAACATCTTTATCGGTATCGTTGCACAATCTTCTAGACTTCTATATATATATTAAGCGAATGGTGCTGCAGTGTATCATTGGTGTGGGTTCAAATCCCGTAAAGGGAAGAACAAAAATTTGACAGCTCTAAAATCTAATTCTAACACTGTTTGGTTTAATTTTCAGACGTATATAATATTTAGTATTAACCTAGTATCCTTAGTAACTTTGAGATCCAGTGGGACAGCTATATTGTATGGTTGTCACTTGCTTCTAGATGTTTGTATAATATACTTTATTTCCTGTGACTGTATAATGAATTCTTCATTATCCTATACAATAAATTAAAAATTGCTGAGTTAGATTGCTGTCAAATTATAATATTAAGTATATATGTACCATCTACACACGCTTATACACATGTCTTACGTCTATCCCTAGATTTGCCTTACGAGAAAAGGTAACACTAGGATTATTGAAGCTCCTTTTTTAGGGAGTGGATGTGGTCGAGTGGTCTAGGGAGCTGGAAGTAAGGCTAAGCGAATGGTGCTGCAGTGTATCAATGGTGTGGGTTCAAATCCCGTAGAGGGAAGAACAAAAATTTGACAGCTCTAAAATCTAATTCTAACACTGTTTGGTTTAATTTTCAGACGTATATATATATATATATATATATATTGACGATATAAATCTGATTAAAATAAGATATCTCACTTACTCCCATTTACTGATATGTCAGTTAAGGGAAGCAACTGAGATATATATTCAGAACATCTGTCCTGAGGTGTAACGGACATAACGCCCACAGCAAAACCTTCTCCTACGTCAACTGTGTTTATGATTAGAGATATTTTAGCTGGAAATTTACAGTCAAAGCGCATTTTAATCATTTTTGGACAACATGTATTAAAGGAACACGGGCCGTTATTTTAATAAAAAAAAAATAATGTTTCCCAATATAAGACCTAAACTTTGATTTAATAAAACATAAAGATATATTGCAGTTGAAATTATTCATAATATCATACGTAAATAGCCTAGCTAGAAGGAAAGAAATACGTCGCTGTTGATTTTCTTCCATCCAGGAAAGAATTCAATGTTGACCTGCCCAATGCTAAACATTCGAATTCTTTTCACTAATTACGACATTATAACAGATTTTTTAAACTTGGCTTTTTGTTCAGAACATTTTATTAGTATAAAACATCGAATATTGACAACTTTTAATATAAACAAAAAATTCATTTCTTCTGCCAGCCTTTGTGCCTTTAATTAGTATATGTAAAAGATAGGGTTTCTTATTTAAATTTTTTTAATAAGATATGTGTAAAAAGAAAAAATATATTTATCTGTCCTTTTTCGATATAAAAACTCATTTATTTCTTTATCTTCTTTTTGTAATTAGAATATTCATGTGTAATAATTCCGCCTAAAATACACTGAAAATCCGCCCAAATGCAATGTGCCGGACCCGCTCAATTTCCCCTAGCTAGCTCCCCATAATTACCACTGCTTCAATGATGACCAAGTGGTCTTCATGAGGCGTTTTCGCTGATATAATTTAATAATGTTTTAAAATCGTATTAGAAAACATAAATGCATGCTTATTAATCATTGGTTGTTTTTCTAATAGTGTGGAAAGGGACTTTGTTTTTGTTTTATCGTAAAACTTAATGTCTGTACTCTTAGTGAAATATCAGAAAATAAATATTTGCAACTATCATATGTAAATATTACTAGTATGTCAAATAGTTTAGCTTTGTTTACAAAGAATTTAGGGTAAAGTGTCAATGGTCTTAATTGTTTGTTTAGTACTACATGTACTAAACATTCGTTACACTCGTGTTGGATTGTGTGTGCACTGATGATTAATAATTGACCTTATATCAAATACATGCAAATGGACATGGAATAGATCAAAATGTTTATTATCTCGAGGTGCTGTATTAATAGGACATTGTTTCAGAGTGGTGTTGTACAGGAGTACACTTGTTTAACAAGTTAGTAATATATACTTATTGACTGGGTGTGAGGGAATAGCAAGTTTGTTGTCCCCGAGACACTGACTATTGACCGAGGCGAAGCCGAGGTCAATAGTCAGGGTCGAGGGGACAACAAACTTGCTATTCCCGAATACACAGTCTATAAGTATTTTATTATACCGAAAAACATTAGACTCATAGTTGAATGATCACCTCAAAATGATAAAGACCAATAAAATCACGCATCTTTTGCCAGTATTTTGCATTATAAATCTGAATATTGTCTCATGGAGTGGAGAGTGATCTGCTGTGGGTTCATCAGTGAGTGGAGAGTGATCTGCTGCATGTGGGTTCATCAGTGAATGGAGAGTGATCTGCTGTGGGGTTCATCAGTGAGTGGAGAGTGATCTGCTGTCGGTTCATCAATGAGTGGAGAGTGATCTGCTGTCGGTTCATCAGTGAGTGGAGAGTGATCTGTTGTCGGTTCATCAGTGAGTGGAGAGTGATCTGTTGTCGGTTCATCAGTGAGTGGAGAGTGATCTGCTGTCGGTTCATCAGTGAGTGGAGAGTGATCTGCTGTCGGTTCATCAGTGAGTGGAGAGTGATCTGCTGTCGGTTCATCAGTGAGTGGAGTGATCTGCTGTCGGTTCATCAATGAGTGGAGTGATCATCTGTGGGTTCGTCAGTGAGTGGAGAGTGATCTGCTGTCGGTTCATCAGTGAGTGGAGAGTGATCTGCTGTCGGTTCATCAGCGAGTGGAGTGATCTGCTGTCGGTTCATCAGTGAGTGGAGTGATCAGCTGTGGGTTCGTCAGGGAGTGGAAAGTGATCTGCTGTGGGTTCATCAGTGAGTGGAGAGTGATCTGCTGTAGGTTCATCAGTGAGTGAAGAGTGATCTGATGTCGGTTCATCAGTGAGTGGAGAGTGATTGCTGTGGGTTCATCAATGAGTGGAGAGTGATCTGCTGTGGGTTCATCAGTGAGTGGAGAGTGATCTGCTGTCGGTTCATCAGTGAGTGGAGAGTGATCTGCAGTCGGTTCATCAGTGAGTGGGGTGATCTGCTGTGGGGTTCATCAGTGAGTGGAGAGTGATCTGCTGTCGGTTCATCAGTGAATGGAGAGTGATCTGCTGTGGGTTCAGCAGTGAGTGGAGAGTGATCTGCTATGGGGTTCATCAGTGAGTGGAGAGTGATCTGCTGTGGGTTCATCAGTGAATGGAGAGTGATCTGCTGTGGGTTCATCAGTGAGTGGAGAGTGATCTGCTGTCGGTTCATCAGTGAGTGGAGAGTGATCTGCAGTCGGTTCATCAGTGAGTGGAGAGTGATCAGATATGGGTTACCGACGATGCAGCCATATACCGGTATCAATATTAAGAACCCTACGAATGATCATTGTTACATGTCAGATGTCAAGATTGTCAGTTATAATATTCGATCCAATTACAAAACATTTACTTTTAACACCTTAACAACCTCGGATGTGGTAGGTCGTTGGTTCGATCCTCTGTCGAGTAAAAAAACCTATAACATTGATATACCGTACATGTAATTACGATATCTATCAGAGATCAGGGGAAATGACGGTTTTCTCAGTAGAAATGACAAAAAAATATATATATTTCATTTTCATCAGTCAGACGTAGCAGTGCATAATTAAATACCGGTAGTAGCAATACATTTCTGGATGTGTCCACTGTCCAAGGTATAACAACGTTAACAGTTTACATCATTGTAGACAAATATCGATGATATGACGGGGTTTAGACGATAAACATTATCAAAAATTTACATTTTATTCATCACATCATCATAAAATGTACTAATAAACGGTCAGTAGATATACGTGTAGTTTTATTTTTATGTTTGCAAGTACAAAGTTCAACAGACATTGATCTTCAATCAATTGTCTGCAGAAAATACTACAGGTAGCGCAATCTGTTAAACATGTACTCGGTCTTATTTGATATTACTTGTTTTAATTAAAGTGTCCTGTCGCTGTCCCGTTTGAGAATCTATACAACCACTCATTTTTACCATATTTCAAAACTATGCCAAAAGTTGTATTTCTGATCTAATTTAATTAATTTCATAAAAAGATGAAAAATGATAGGATTCCTAGCCTGTTGATTTTTCGAGCTTTTATATAATAATTTGTAGGTTGTAACACAGGCAGTGCCGGATTTACCTATAGGCTTGGCAGGCTGAAACCTAGGGGCTCAAAATCTAAGGAATCTCCAGCCTAGGTGTATAATATTTTTACATTGTCATAGATATTTCTTACACATGCTGCCATAACCCTTCTGTAAGTTTCCTTGCACTCCATTTCAGAATAATACTGTCTTAAGCCAATAACTCGACACTAGCATTGATATCTGTATTAATTTTGTCCTTCCATAAAAGCAATGGGATAGACAAGTTGAAAACACAGGCACATTTGTTTCGACGTCGTTGCTTGTGTCTTTTAGAGGAGGAATTGTGAATTGCGGACTTTAAAACACCCGTCATCATCCCCAGCTTCACTGATTTTGTTTTAAATACTCTTCTATCTTCTTCTAGGTAGCATATGACCTCTCTTCATCTAAATCCGGCCCTGAACACAGGTTATGCGCTTTGTAAACATTTGACAAGATTATGCTATTTTTCATCTGCACATTAAGCCAAGGGGTCGTCGTGATCATATGGTAGTTGGATTTACAGCTACCTTCGCAATCAGTGCCTATCACCACAAAAGTGCATGGTGAGTTAGAATTCCGTTCATTGCAAGGTGTACTCGATACAACATTATACGATAAAGTTGACAGATCGGTGGTTTTCTCTAGGTATTCCGGTTTCCCCCACCAATGAATCTGACCGCCACGATATAACTGAAATATTGTTGAAAGTGGCGTTAAACACCATAACCCTAACCCTCATTTAAATTAAAAAAAAATGCTTTTATTTTAACAAATCCATGAATAATTATCACTATTTTCTATATAATCCAAGTTCAAATGTACTCAGTTAACGTCCTTAGCAATATCCAATTTAAAAATAAGTCCAATAAACATGATAAAATAATTAATGAAATTTTCATATTTCATGAACTACCATGGTGTACTATTCATGTGATAATTCACCATTTACATACATGTATATTATAATTCACGGAAGCCATAGTTGGTTTGAAGTTTTAGCATGGGTAACATTGTTTTCATAAAATTTGTATTGATGGATGAAATGCAACGAAAATGTTACCTATGTTAAAATGTTATACAAACTATGGCCTACATGAATTACGGATATTTAAATTCTGATGGGAAAAATCTAACTTCTATTATTCACGTTGTAGAACCTAGACGGCTGCTATTCGCAAAAAAACACGTATTTTGTTGCTATCTGAAAGTTTTACGGTTGCTATAGGTTTACAAAATGGTTAGACAGGATGGAGCCGACCGACAAAAACTCCAAAAGCACAACGAATGTTTGTAAGTACGTATATTGAAATAACGGCTTTACGGAACGTGTCAGACAATGGCATTGCTAAAATTTCCATCTGAAAGTATTTAAAGTTTCATGTTAACGCTGTCATGTTGAATAATGTGGATCAGATGTTCCAGATCTAAACTTGTTCCTTCCCATTTTTTTTACTTGTTAACGATGACCACGTCGTAGGGGATGTTGCTTGCGTTTTAGAAAGCAATTAAGTTTATAGCTTTACTGATATATGAAATCAATAATAAAAGTATTTATATGTATACGATAATGAAAAAATACAAACATACATAGGTGCATTTTCGATGTTGTTCAATGTTACGGATACTATACTATTGCCTTAAATTTTGGCACCCGTTAAAAACTGAAAATGAGGCACTGGTTACTAACAAAAACTTCCATACTTTTTTCAGCTAAAAAGAGAAAAATCAAGAGTTCTTTATGGCTTCATCGACACAAAAGGACCCCCAAATTGTCAACAGTTAAAGAAAGTGAAATCGCTGCAACGCCAGTACAAACAAAAAATGTCTTGATCAAACCAAATAGTACAGAACTGAAAACGGCGCCATTAAAAAAGAAACGAAAGATAAAGGCAACTAGAAGAAAGTTGTATAAGGAAAATACAGATGGGAAAGTTGTGGCAGACATGATAAATATTTTACCTTCGGTCCTCCACATACTTAACAGAGTAATGTTCTAGGGGATTTTTGCAATCTCCTTAGAGGTATCCATGAAGAAAAATTTCCGCTTACAAATATAGCTTTCTTGCTGTTTCTTGACGTTGTCAGGTGGTATTCATTGGATAATACATCCAACATGCAATATTCAGAAGATTATCTAAAATTCTGGAAGGTTATGCATAGACTTTTCCACGGAAAAGCCCTTAGATTCATGGCAGGAATGAAGTCTGAATACAACGATGGGAGTCGCGGAGAACGTAGTCCACAGAACAGTTTTATTAACTTTGCTGTACCTTGTCAAAAGCGTGTTGCCACATACGAGCCTGTAGGTGTCAATTTACCGAACGAAATAAAGCCTGGTGTTGTAATTGAAGCTATTGAATTGAAGTCAGAGGATAAATCTTATATACATGTACTTAGCTTCGATGGGAAAAAAACTTGCTCCTGGACTGAACAACGATTGGGGTGACCAGGGTCTGTTTGGTCACGAGGAGGGAGAATCGTTGGCTGACTTAAGAGGGAGACTTGAACATGACCTTCAACTCGTGGAAGAAGTTAGAAAACAGTGGAAAGATTCATCTATTGAAACAGATGATAAAACCGAGCTTTTAAAAAGTGTCATAAAGGTTATTTCTGAACGAATCAAGTACTTAAGGGTTTTATTCCAAAAGCAGCAACTCGCGCTAAAAAAAATCCTGAAAGAAGGGGGAACAGACTGGAAAAACTCTAAATATGTGTACGCAATTAGCAGTGTACAAGCACAAATGTTTCAAATACGAAATGTCGTAAAGAAACTATTAGATGGAAATAACGTTTTGCTTTTTCTTGGATCGTCTATTAACGGAAGGTCAGACGTTTACAGAGAATCGGCAGCAATAGACATATTCTCACAACGGAATATTATTACCTTGCGGGTAGTTGAAAATATCCGCCAGAACTATTTGCTAAGGAAGTCCGTTTCATCAAACAAAGGTCACCCGAATGGCTTGAAGCTAGAAAACAATTTAGACTAACAGGAAGTACTCTATTTGAAGGTTTAGGGCTTGACTCTTTGAAACTACAGCGACGACATTTCGATAAGGTGGTAATAAATATTGAGATAACAGAAATGTTTTCTGAAGAAACTGTCAAACGAATGGAACATGGCACAGTTTCAGAAATACATGCTTTAGCAACATTGGCGTCCAAAGTATTACCGCTGTACTATCCAGTTTAACATATACTGAAGAAGGTGCACATATGGTCGAATTTGATGGAAAACCCCTAATATTAGTCTCCCCAGATGGAAGCTTGGGAAGAGTGAACATGGACGGAACCAATATTCCTTCTCCTCTACTAGCATGTGAATTCAAATGTCCATCACCATCAGACTTCAAGACACCTGTGCATTACGATCTACCTCTTAGGTAAGTCATGATAAGAAATCAGTGAACATATTTCTTGTAGAAAATAGCCATACGCATGTAATCGGATCACCGATCTTAGTGTTTTTGACCCTGAAAAATCGTTTTTGTTTTGTGGAGTTTCTAAAAAGCAGTAATGGGTGAATAATAAATGTTTATTGCACAAATGTGCATTGAAGTCTTTGGCTGTTTTACGTTGTATGTCCATATCTTTACAACTACAAGTCACAGAAAGGGTGATATTTGGTCAGTGGATACAACTTGGCTAGTTATGATGATCCAGTGTTCTCCATTGCTGGTTATAGCCGGCTTCGCCGACCAGCTATAATTCTCTTCCGACCGGCATTCATTTTTCAAAGCTGGTCGGAAAATTAACATTGTTTTCCCAACTTGCGTATTGATCTCAATTAAAATCCTGTGTTGCATTTCATGTGGCTCTTATGTTACAATTGTCAGAATGTCTTTAAACGTATATTGAATCAGGGGACAGTTGACAATTTTAATGACGAAATAAGTACGAGCATATCTTTTAATGGGTTATAATCCACATGCAAATGTTTTTGAATTATTTGACTTTGCAAAATGACAGAAATATTTATCTGTGAAAAGATTTTAACAACTTCCGCAAGTTCCGGTAAAAAATTACTTCCAAACTATACACTACCGGTGACACACTTTTACATGTAAGTGCTGTATAAACATTTCTCTTTTAAATTATAACACCCTTCGATTAGCATATTTGATCATCTTTCTTTAAACAATTAAGTACAAGTTAACTGTACATTTCAGGGGCGGATCCAGGATTTCAAGTTGGGGGGGGGCACTTAAACAAATTGCGCCGAGCGGAGGGAGGCGCGAACATTTTTGGGGTATTTCGTGTGAAAAATCACGATTTTACGCCAAAAAATCTTATTTTTTTTTCCAATTTTAGGGGGGGCGCGCGCCGGGTGGGCCCCCCACCCCCCCTGAATCCGCCCCTGGGTCAGGATTAATTTTGTGACACAATTACGAGTGGTTTCAATCCGAGACGAGGGTAATGAAAGATCGAACATGTGGAAGTAATTTTACAAGTACAACCTGTCATAATGAGAAGAAAAAAAACACTTTTTTGTTCTTTTTTTTAGTTGTGAAAAACAAAAATTGAAAATAGAATGGAGATTAAATATTTGTAAAATATATAAAAAAAAAATTTAATTTTTACATGTATCGACGGAAATTGCTTGCTCATAAAGTAATTTCAGATGCTTTTTTTTTTTAATTTTCAAATTCCATGAAATAACATTGTTGATATAGGCAACAACAAAAAAATGAGAAAATGAACACGTTGATATCCATGTTCCACTTCTGATTACATAATTATACGGCTCGTTTGTCTAATGTATTGAATGTGAAAGGGGATTCAGTTGTATGTCCAGAGTGAAGACAACACCGAGGAACAAACAGGCTGACTAACACCATATTACAAGGATTAATGATGGTTTCAATACATGGACCGTATGACTCAGAATTTGATTTCAGGACAACCATGAACATTTGGGGGAAACTTAGAAAGAGACATATCTTGGTTGAAAAAGCAAAGGAATCAACAGAAAAATCAAAACTTTTGAAAAAAATTGTGATGAAATCTCTTTTGCTAGGGAAAATTACAGAAGAATTAAGAGAGACATGTTGAAAAGAAAATAAAATTGCTTAATTGCTGTAGCAAGTAGTACCATAAAATTGGAAATATAAAGTATTCTTTGTATTATTTTTGTCGCGATTACGCGTATTTAAGCGCAACGGAGAAAAAAATGAAAACACACTATAAAAGTCAGCAACAAAAAACAACCACCTATCACTGAGCAAAAATGGAGAACACTGTGATCTGTACTTTAAATAGGCCCCCTGGCTTACATTTTCTACATGAATGACTTTGACGAGACTGGACTTACAGTTTCAGAAGATTATCTTAAACAAGGTCTTTGGACAGAGCGAAAATAAATTAACTGATGAATTATTTCTTATATGCATTTAGTTTCTTACCATGAAATGATATAGTATACGGTAACAATTTATGGAAACACCCACAGGTAATTTTAGCGATGTATTTTTATCTTGGACAAGAATAATGAGCGTCCTGATTGGATGATCGATTTAAAACACACTGACTCCGCATGGTAAAAAGATGCATGTAAAAGAAATCTATGTTATATTTATTCATTTGTAATGATTCTGGAATATTGTTGATCATTGATTTAAACAAGAAAAAAGGGGAAAAGGGGGGGATGAATTTTATTTGTGAATTTTAGTTAAATAAATGTTATGTTTCGACAGTTTAAAGAGAAAAATTAAAAATTGTTGCGACTAAAGCTTAAATCAGCGTTAAAGATTGAACAAATATCAGTGGTTTTGTAAATGAGATTTATTTTGAATAGAAAATCTGAATTTATTATTTATTAATTTATTATTAATGATCCATTGTTATATCCCTTGGGAGAGGGAGAGAGGGGGGGGGGGGGGGGCTATGATGAAAATTTGAAATAAAAACACAGGACCGGACTTTAATCAAAAATAATAATCCAGGATTAGTTTTCTATTAAAAAAATCCAGGACCCCTGTGTCAATGAATTTTTTCTTTTAAAGTTAATAATATGAAATATTGACATCCACACTTGCCTTTTGGACAGCACATTTCTGTGTCCACACTTGTAATATTTTAAAAAAAAGTGGTCTGTGCAATATGTCATTTTTAATCAAACAATTGGGTAAAACAAATCACAACATAGCAACATTTAAAATTGTATAGGACCAATAATATCGATTGTTTACAAATATGTATACAAAATGGGAATTTGGGACAATTAGAATTTCCCTTTTCTCTCATTTTTCGATTTTTTTTCATGTTTACATAATAGAAAATATATAAAATATAGAAATTATGATGCAACTTAATGTTGTTACTTATAGGTAATAACAAGAAGTCTATTTTGAATAACAGGGTACTGATCTATATTCCAAATAGGAAAAAATCCAAAGAAAATGCAGTGCTTTCTTTTGTTTTATCTCAAAAATGGAGTGAAACATAGTCATGATAGATATAAAGTGTTTCATAAGTAAACTATTGTGGGTTTTTTTTAATAAAAGCTTTTTCCTGTTGGATAACTTCTGCAAAATGGAAGGTTTTATTTTTTCAAAATTTTACATTTCACTTAACCTACTGACTTGACTGATACCTGCTTTTCTAGAAGTGGCGTTAATCAACCGTGGATATTTAAAAAACTCAAAAGATCTGTTTGAGACTTTAAGTTCTAGATCTCAGTATGTTTGTAACAGCATTAAAGCATTTTATTTCTCGACCTTATATACCACCATCACACATACGCTACTAAAATCTAGAATTAAAGAATTTATCCAGCGTTGCTTCTCAAAGAAGAATGGAGAACAAAGGTATCAGTATTTTGCTATTGGTATAGACCATTCAAAAGCTAATAATAAATATAAACAGGATGAGATCATTCAAATGTTAAAATTTTTAATTGACAACATATTTATCCTGTTTGGTGGACAGGTTTTCCACCAAACGATTGGTATTCAAATGGGTACGATTTGTGCTCCCTTATTCGCCGATATGTTTCTACATGCTTATGATGCAGACTTCCTTCAAGGGCTTTCAAGAATAAAGATAGAAAATTAGACCAGACCTTTAATTCCATCTTCTATTATATAAATGATGTTCTGTCACCAAGCAATTCTCGATTCGGTGATTATCTACATTACATCTATGCTATGAGCTTGAGGTAAAGGATACTACTGATACTCAAAAGTCTGCTTCTTACCTTGACCTTCACATTGGTTGAAGTCATCGCTACAAAAATTCTACGGTCGTCATCACAATGTGGTTGACCGTTACGAAATATCCATATCTCAAATAACAATGCATCTTTTACGTAGATGTTTTCCTTTCTCTATCACTGTTAAGACTTTTACCGGAGTTGACTGTCTATATGAGTAACACGGCGGGTGTTTTATAAGGAGTAGGAACCGCTTACCCTTCACAAGCACCTCAGTTCATCCCCGTTTTTTGGTGGAATTTGTGTTGCTAATTTTTTTAGTTTTTTGTGTTGTCTTATTATGTGTCTTTACGTTCTGAGTTCCGTGTTGTGATGTCCGTTACGATTTCGAAATAAAAACGATGTTCAGTTTGTCTTTACCTCCAGTTGTTTTTAGTAGCGCTCATGTCATATTTACGTTATTTGTGTTTGCTTACGTGTAGTGGTGTCAAACACATATTGTGTTTGTGTTTTTGTTTAGTTTTTCTTCGTCTTGTGTGCCCTATGTTGCAAATTTCTCTCGATTGTCCATTTCTGATCGTCCCTTCTGTATCCTCTAACGTTTATTTAAAAATGTAAAATATTGCCTAACAAGATAGTCTAAAATTCTATCCTATTTTGTTATAAAATGACCAAAAAACGTTTAACCTTTGAATTGAATAATATTAAAAATAGTAGCAGTAACCTACAAAAAAAGTATTGATGTAGCAGTAATGATTCACGTCTACTGAAGTTACAATACACATTCAGCATTTAAAATCAATAAAATTGTCAAAACGTAAGAACATGTAACAATACTGATATGTTGCTGATCCACATAGTCCTAATTACATATCTTCAGTCATGTCTGCGTCTTTAAAAAAAATATTTTTGAAGTTTGAATTTGATCAACTAGCACCTTTACAGTCTCCACATCCAACTGTACAATCTAAACCATGTTTCCTACAACTACATATTTAAATGTCACAGTTAAGTTTACAGTTACATCTTATTACTTTAATTAGTCGCTCAGATGCAGGAGATAAATTTGTTCTTGTAGGAAAAAGTTTTCCGTCCAAATTTTCTCTTGTAGTTGCAGATAAGCACGTTTTGTGTGTTTACTGCGGATGTAGGGGCAAGGTATGGATTTGTAGAAACCTTTCTTGTAAATTTTCTATATCTTAAAAAATCAAGTCCCTAATAAATGATGCCGCCATACAAAGATGGCATGCTCCTTAAGAATTTCATTTAGAATCTTGAAAAGCGGCTGATCCATTCCAAACATTGGAGGTCGTGTCACAGCCAGAAATAGCCTGCACAAAATGCATTATATGGCATGCGACCAGTCCAAGTGTTGACGCTGTCTTACGGATATTCCATATTTTCATCGTTGTAGATCTGGTTCTCATTGATTTGATACATATATCGTTTGAATCGAGATCAAAATGGAAAAGAAAACATATCAACAAATCAGTATCTTTGCCAAGAAGAACCTATGGATTGTTGACAGCACGTCCCGGTCCTTTCCTCATTCATGGCTTATCACAGGGTTTGTAACTAGATAAACACGACGGGTGTCACTAGGGGTTCGTGTTAATTGATCTTTAGTTTTATATGAATGTTTTGTAGGTCGTTGTTTGTCCTTTCGTACTTTTCCTTTTGGCCATTGTGTTTGTCTGTTCTTCTTTGATAAACGGATTCTGATTACCCCTTTGGTATCTTTTGGCCATTGTGTTTGTCTGTTCTTCTTCGATATACGAATTCTGATTACCCCTTTGGTATCTTCAAACTCTTCTTTCAACTGTAGTTTTGGCAATAAAGATATCTGCATGTATTGTTGAACATCCCATTTCGGCTAATGTTTTACTAAGAATGTTAACGTTTTTGTTTATATTTCGAATCTGCTTGGAATAGTTCCTTCTTTGATTTGAAAAGTCATATTCAGTAAGTAGTACTTTAGCTCTAACTGTTGTTCCTGTTCGCCTTAGATGTGTCATATCATTAGTAGACTATCTACTGTGGTGTGTGGTAAAATCGTTATTTCTATGTGTTTCGATATTTTTTTCATGCGCTATTTTTCACATTTTTTACTCCTGTATATAGATGATTTGCTTTTTCGTCGATTTTTCCATTACACAATTGTATTCCAGTTAGTCCTTCATTAAAATCTATACTAAAAATCACTATATTCTGTGTTGTCGAAAAGCCTTTATTTCTACGTGTTTTTATCCTAACAGCGTTCCATACATATTTGTTCCACGGAAAAGAGTCGATGAAGGTTTCTTGTTATATTTTATATTTTTAACATAACATATTGATTTTCTGACTATTTTTCATTTCATTGTATTATATTTGTCGTATATATTCAACACTGACATTTGGTGAGAACGGAAAATGCTCCGTGGATTGATTTATAGCTGAGACGAAATCGGGATGTCAACAAACACAGGGACTTAAATTGCTCCCGGCCTTTCGTTATCAATAATTTTAACCCTACTATCAATGTGCGGTACTAAAATATCACAAGGGATGACACCCGCGCGATACCACCTCAATTCAATTTTATAATTTTCATATTTATGCTTAATTCCTACCTTTCGTACGGTTTAGTTGTGTTGAATAATGGTAATTCCAAATAAATATCACAAAAAATCTCCTTAAAATCCCCCTATGCTAAGTATGTCGGCGATATTAATCCATAAAATCAAAAAAGGACAACTCCCATGGACAGAAAACGAAAGTAGGAACCTCGTTTTCTATTCGTCGTTCGGAGTAACACGAATGCATTCTTTTCCTTAGGTCTGTTATGGTTTATACCAGAAAGTAAGCAACAGCTAAGAACTATGAAATAATACTCCTTGATACGAGATGGTGCACACTTTAAATCTGGGTTTAATTACTCTCAGAGATCCGTGCAATAAACAACGACCAAGATGTGATATTGCATGGCTTCATGTTACAAATTGTTTATACCATGGCATGATGGTTTTCAGAGTTAAACAATCTCATGCTTCGCGTTAGATTGTCTAACCGTTTAACTCGGAAACCCGTGGTATTAATATTACATATTCACTTTTCATGAATAATATATAGTATATTGGCACTATATAAAAAGAAACTGAAATGTGACATTCAGGATATGTCTCTTGAAATATAAATCACAAATTGGTCCGTTTTCAGTTGATAAATGCATCTTGCCAGTGGTAAGGGTCAAGAGGCTTGGGACTATGTATGGCCTTTATGGTAGTTGTTGTACTATCATACTTATATAAAAAAAAAAATCTCCACAAGGTGTTCGTGGTAACTCTGCCATATCAATTTCGCGGCAAATGACATTTCAGAATGTTGTCATATTATTTATGGTCTTTAACGTAGCATTGTCGACGCAGAACATACCACTTTAACCCGCGTTGTCACTTTTGTTATCATTAA
This sequence comes from Bathymodiolus brooksi, assembly GCA_963680875.1. Lineage (NCBI taxonomy): Eukaryota > Metazoa > Mollusca > Bivalvia > Mytilida > Modiolidae > Bathymodiolus > Bathymodiolus brooksi. The sequence continues at coordinate 58,890,137 of OY804577.1, forward strand.
TAAAATAACAACATCCTACAAACAACATTTGTTGTTGTCTATAACATATTTTATTTTCATTTATGACTCACATTTAGCTGTACTTTTTGCTTGTGTTAGTAAAACTTTGTTATTATTGTTCAAGTCAAAGGTTTAAAGGTTGTCGGTGATTATTTGAAGTTTTTATCTCAGATGTCTAAATGACCGTGATCGTATGATTAATTTTTGTTAGTACTCGTGACCTTATGTGATAGAGTTAGTCAGTATTATTACAGCCGGAACCTTTGAGCCGTAATACAAGCGGGAGGTTTGGCGCTTTAAAATCTGATTCAACCCACCATTTCTTTAGAAATGCCTGTACCAAGTCAGGGTCATTACGGTTTTCACAGTTTTCCGGTTGTTGACTGATTTTGTCTGTTTATATACTTATGAGTTTTGACTTTCCCTTTGTAAGATTGTTCGGAGTTCGGTAATTTTGTTATTACCCTTATATATATATATACATGTACTACACTTATTTGTAGTTAACGACCTCGGCGGTGTAACGGTCAACGTGTTCGCCTCGAGTAGGGTAGATCGTGGGTTCGATTCCCGGTCGGTTCAAACTAAAGACTATAATATTGGTATGTGCTGCTTCTCCTTTAAGCATACACTGATACAGCGTTAAAGAGTAAAAACAGATTGGTTGGCTAGAAATCATGATAATGTGTCTGACTGGAGCGTCGTGTCTACACGCGGACTGTTGTTCTAGTGAACTAGCACAATAAAGATTCAATCAAGTATGTTAGACTGTTACAAAGCGGATATCATCATAATGTCATTGAATGCAACTTGTTCTTGCCGTGATTTGTCATGGGCAATCATTGAGTTTGCAATTAAATGTACGGTAGGCGACTCGATCACAAAGCAAATGATATACTGGTGGCAATCTAATAGCAAGGAAAGTGAATAAGCTGGAATACAATAAAGTAATTTGGAAAAACAAATTCAGCTAAAAATCAAAGGTAACAGACAGATGGTCGATAAGAACTGGCCAGGGCGCGACCAATCGGCCAAAAAAAAACCAACAAACTAACCATGCAAAAATTCGTCGGGCCAGAAGCACCAGGCACAAAAGACGAAAAATAGAACAACACACACCCTCAAACGAACTTCTGTCAAGGAAAACAACTGAAATTTATATGATAACAACCAAGATTGCATCTCCCACACACAGCGGTGTTGTGGCATTTAAAAGAAGATACCCTAGTTTCGTTCACAGGTTTCACATTGTCAGCAATGATAAAACAGCATTGAGTGCATCACTGGATAATGTATATTGTTCAACCACGATAAAAAAAAATCGATTAAATACATATGCCATTGTTAAGTTACATATATATAAAAGGTCCTTCAACTATTAGTAGTGTCCCGACGTTATAGCCATTTCAGTACAGCATATACAGGCTAAAACAGAAGACCCAAAAGTGCCGCCTCCATATAAGTGTCACCCGGGGCGAACCAGCCCTCTAACCACGCTTCTTTAGATTCATCGTATGTACTGGTCGGGGAGTAGTTCTCGCCAAGAAGCAATTCTCACCAACTGTCTCATTTAGCGTGAGCGCTCGCGAATTTCCGTCTGATTTTTTCACCATCATTAAATGACGCCGTACCAATCCTTCGTATTAATTTTTTATCGAATTTCATTGTGAAATATCGTTAAAATCGGGTAAAAACCCTACTGCACCCCACATTCTGTCATAACATCAACAGGGGGTCACGTGTGTTGGTACTCTTAGTGTAAACATATTTTATTAAGTAATTCATTAAGACAATACAAACATGAATATGTACAAACTATTCGGATGAATCATTAATAGGATTCGGAAACAAGTTACAAAACTTATATTAATCCGTTTCCTGAAGAAATTAAATTTACTAAGCAGAATATATGCTCAAATGGTAGAAATTATAATGAATTAATAGCATCGTGTTATGGGTTTTCGTACTATTATCGATTTTCCGATATAGCGATTAACAGTGTTAACCCTTCATTCATATGACGATTGGAATTTTCAAAGAATGGCTAGTTAAATATTTCTGTGTGCATAAGATTGTTCTAAAAGCCATTCTTGTATTTTAATATACTCCCGATTATCTGGCAACTTTTGCTATCAGTAAAATGGCGTCATATGTTTTCGTATGAAGTAAAAACAGGGCCGATATAAGGGATGGAAACGAATATAAAATCCGGAAATGGCTGGTTTTTAAATTTCATGGTTCTGGTCATCTACAAATCATACTACATCTAAATAAAATAACAGAATGTTTGAAAATGACCACTTTCAAAATTATGTTTACTTTTGATGTTTTTTTAGTACTGAAACCACATGCACTGCAAGGTGACATGTATTTTATATAAGAAACAGGCACATTTCAGTCAGCTCTTTCGTTTACAAGTACGATCAGTGACCCCGTGACAATCACATGACAGGAAGAGCCGGTGTCTGAGAGGCAGACAACATAGTTCAATTGTATATAGGCCTTCTGGATTTTTTTCCAGCTACTTTATAAATGAAGTAAATTTTTAGCATTACAAAAAGTATGGTTCAGTAGGTAGGTTCACTATTTTTGGTACTTACGTCTTTAAAAGCAACCTTGAACATTTTTGGCCGATGTCACGCTGGAGTCCTGTTTACGTTCCAGAAATAGAAACCGGAAGACACGTCAAAAATAACGCGTGCACTGTGGAAATCAAAATAAAATGGATGATACGAAAACATATGACATACGAAAACACATACCGTGACGATATAAGGGACCGACTATTTAACTTGAAAGGGGGGGGGGAGGGTAATTGTTGTTTGTTTCGTTCAAAAAAAAAATTTTCGGACAACACGAGAGTTAGAATATTTTTTTTTGGGTCGCGCAAAGCGTAATTTTTTTTCCCAGAATTCAACATTAGGTTATATGACAATAACTCTGAATCAGATTATTTTTTTTGTTTCCCTCCACCAAAATCAGAATATTTTTTTCAGCAACATTGGGAATCAGAATATTTTTTTAGAAAAAAAACATAACCCCCTCCAAGTCAAATGGTCATTCCCTAATCATGATACTCTTAAAATAGAAAAACACATGAAATGTTCATCGGAGAATCTAGTGACACCACATTTCCAATTTATCTCTACAAATCTTTAAGATCTTTCTAAAAAAGTGTCACACTTTGCCTTATTACTCATCCCTACAATCCAAAATATTCACAGTTGCAGAATAAAAATAGATTGTGAATGCAAATGGCCACCTGTGCATGCACTGTTTACGTCATCAATTACCTTGACCGCTAATTTATACATGGATCCTATAATATCACATTGGGCATAAAACATGGACAAAATATTAAAATTAATTCTAGAAAAACTGGAATTATTACTTTTCATCAATAAAATGAAAATTATCAGGTAAACCACTGTTCAAAAGGATGTATTTTACGGAATGGGGGAGCAGCGTGGGGATGGCATGACAGCCTTTACACAGCGATGAATAATTATCAGAGTTTTCTACAAACTAACACAAAAACCAGTAAACTCAACCGAACATAAAATATTTATCAACCAGTCGAAAACCTGTTTATATCAAAACCAACCGAGAGGTAATGGTTCATATTCATTTAACCCATATATCTATATCATATTAATTCATAAATGAAATAAACAACACTTTTATAGGAACAGCTCACCAGTGTATATGCTGTATACTTATTAGTTTCTTGTATATGCTGCTGTATACTTATTAGTTCCTTGTATATGTTGTTGCATACTTATTAGTTTCTTGTATATGTTGTTGCATACTTATTAGTTTCTTGTATATGTTGTTGTATACTTATGAGTTCCTTGTATATGTTGTTGCATACTTATTAGTTCCTTGTATATGTTGTTGCATACTTATTAGATCCTTGTATATGTTGTATACTTATTAGTTTCTTGTATATGTTGTTGTATACTTATTAGTTCCTTGTATCTGTTGTTGCATACTTATTAGTTCCTTGTATATGTTGTATACTTATTAGTTCTTTGTATATAATGTTGTATGCTTATTAGTTCCTTGTATCTGTTGTATACTTATTAGTTCTTTGTATATGTTGTTGTATACTTATTAGTTCTTTGTATATGTTGTTGTATACTTATTATTTCCTTGTATATGTTGCTGTATACTTATTAGTTCTTTGTATATGTTGTTGTATACTTATTATTTCCTTGTATATGTTGCTGTATACTTATTAGTTCCTTGTATATGTTGTTGCATACTTATTAGTTCCTTGTATATGTTGTTGCATGCTTATTAGTTCCTTGTATATGTTGTTGCATACTTATTAGTTCCTTGTATATGTTGCTGTATACTTATTAGTTCCTTGTATATGTTGTTGCATACTTATTAGCTCCTTGTATATGTTGTTGCATACTTATTAGTTCCCTGTATATGTTGTTGCATGCTTATTAGTTCCATGTATATGCTGTTGCATACGTATTAGTTCCTTGTATATGTTGCTGTATACTTATTAGTTTCTTGTATATGTTGTTATATACTTATTAGTTCCTTGTATCTGTTGTTGCATACTTATTAGTTCCTTGTATATGTTGTATACTTATTAGTTCTTTGTATATGCTGTTGTGTGCTTATTAGTTCCTTGTATCTGTTGTATACTTATTAGCTCTTTGTATATGTTGTTGTATACTTATTAGTTCTTTGTATATGTTGTTGTATACTTATTATTTCCTTGTATATGTTGCTGTATACTTATTAGTTCTTTGTATATGTTGTTGTATACTTATTATTTCCTTGTATATGTTGCTGTATACTTATTAGTTCCTTCTATATGTTGTTGTATACTTATTAGTTCCATGTATATGTTGTTGTATGCTTATTAGTTCCATGTATATGTTGTTGTATACTTATTATTTCCTTGTATATGTTGCTGTATACTTATTAGTTCTTTGTATATGTTGTTGTATACTTATTAATTAGTTCCTTGTATATGTTGTTGTATGCTTATTAGTTCCTTCTATATGTTGTTGTATACTTATTAGTTCCTTCTATATGTTGTTGTATACTTATTAGTTTCTTGTATATGTTGTTGTATGCTTATTAGTTCCATGTATATGCTGTTGCATACTTTTTAGTTCCTTGTATATGTTGTTGTATACTTATTATTTCCTTGTATATGTTGTATGCTTATTAGTTCATTGTATATGTTGTTGTATACTTATTAGTTCCTTGTATATCGTTGTTGTATGCTAATTAGTTCCTTGTATATGTTGTATGCTTATTATTTCCTTATATATGTTGTATACTTATTAGTTCCTTGTATATGTTGTTGTATACTTATTAGTTCCTTGTATATGTTGTTGTATGGTAAGTAGTTCTTTGTATATGTTGTATGCTTATTATTTCCTTGTATATGTTGTTGTATACTTATTAGTTCCTTGTATATGTTGTATACTTATTAGTTCCTTGTATATGTTGTTGTATACTTATTAGTTCCTTGTATATGTTGTTGTATACTTATTATTTCCTTGTATATGTTGTATACTTATTAGTTCCTTGTATATGTTGCTGTATACTTATTAGTTTCTTGTATATGTTGTTGTATACTTATTAGTTCCTTGTATATGTTGTTGTATACTTATTAGTTCCTTGTATATGTTGTTGCATACTTATTAGTTCCCTGTATATGATGTATGCTTATTAGTTCCTTGTATATGTTGTTGCATACTTATTAGTTCCCTGTATATGCTGTATGCTTATTAGTTCCTTGTATATGCTGTTGCATACTTATTAGTTACTTGCATATGCTGTACACTTATTATTTCCTTGTATATGTTGTATGCTTATTAGTTCATTGTAAATGTTGTTGTATACTTATTAGTTCCTTGTATATCGTTGTTGTATGCTAATTAGTTCCTTGTATATGTTGTATGCTTATTATTTCCTTATATATGTTGTATACTTATTAGTTCCTTGTATATGTTGTTGCATACTTATTAGTTCCCTGTATATGATGTATGCTTATTAGTTCCTTGTATATGTTGTTGCATACTTATTAGTTCCCTGTATATGCTGTATGCTTATTAGTTCCTTGTATATGTTGTTGCATACTTATTAGTTCCCTGTATATGATGTATGCTTATTAGTTTCTTGTATATGTTGTTGTATACTTATTAGTTCCCTGTATATGATGTATGCTTATTAGTTCCTTGTATATGTTGTTGTATACTTATTAGTTCCTTGTATATGTTGTTGTATACTTATTATTTCCTTGTATATGTTGTATGCTTATTAGTTCCTTGTATATGTTGCTGTATACTTATTAGTTTCTTGTATATGTTGTTGTATACTTATTAGTTCCTTGTATATGTTGTTGTATACTTATTAGTTCCTTGTATATGTTGTTGCATACTTATTAGTTCCTTGTATATGCTGTTGCATACTTATTAGTTACTTGCATATGCTGTACACTTATTATTTCCTTGTATATGTTGTATGCCTATTAGTTCATTGTATATGTTGTTGTATACTTATTAGTTCCTTGTATATCGTTGTTGTATGCTAATTAGTTCCTTGTATATGTTGTATGCTTATTATTTCCTTATATATGTTGTTGTATACTTATTAGTTCCTTGTATATGTTGTTGTATACTTATTAGTTCCTTGTATATGTGGTTGTATGCTAATTAGTTCTTTGTATATGTTGTATGCTTATTATTTCCTTGTATATGTTGTTGTATACTTATTAGTTCCTTGTATATGTATTGTATACTTATTAGTTCCCTGTATATGTTGTTGTATACTTATTATTTCCTTGTATATGTTGTATACTTATTAGTTCCTTGTATATGTTGCTGTATACTTATTAATTTCTTGTATATGTTGTTGTATACTTATTAGTTCCTTGTATATGTTGTTGTATACTTATTAGTTCCTTGTATATGTTGCTGTATACTTATTAGTTCCTTGTATATGTTGTTGTATACTTATTAGTTCCTTGTATATGTTATTGTATACTTATTATTTCCTTGTATATGTTGTATACTTATTAGTTCCTTGTATATGTTGCTGTATACTTATTAGTTCCTTGTATATGTTGTTGTATGCTTATTAGTTCCTTGTATATGCTGTTGTATACTTATTAGTTCCTTGTATATGTTGTTGTATGCTTATTAGTTCCTTGTATATGTTGTATGCTTATTATTTCCTTATATATGTTGTTGTATACTTATTAGTTCCTTGTATATGTTGTTGTATACTTATTAGTTCCTTGTATATGTGGTTGTATGCTAATTAGTTCTTTGTATATGTTGTATGCTTATTATTTCCTTGTATATGTTGTTGTATACTTATTAGTTCCTTGTATATGTATTGTATACTTATTAGTTCCCTGTATATGTTGCTGTATACTTATTAATTCCTTGTATATGTTGTATACTTATTAGTTCCTTGTATATGTTGCTGTATACTTATTAATTTCTTGTATATGTTGTTGTATACTTATTAGTTCCTTGTATATGTTGTTGTATACTTATGAGTTCCTTGTATATGTTGTTGCATACTTATTAGTTCCTTGTATATGTTGTTGCATACTTATTAGATCCTTGTATATGTTGTATACTTATTAGTTTCTTGTATATGTTGTTGTATACTTATTAGTTCCTTGTATCTGTTGTTGCATACTTATTAGTTCCTTGTATATGTTGTATACTTATTAGTTCTTTGTATATAATGTTGTATGCTTATTAGTTCCTTGTATCTGTTGTATACTTATTAGTTCTTTGTATATGTTGTTGTATACTTATTAGTTCTTTGTATATGTTGTTGTATACTTATTATTTCCTTGTATATGTTGCTGTATACTTATTAGTTCTTTGTATATGTTGTTGTATACTTATTATTTCCTTGTATATGTTGCTGTATACTTATTAGTTCCTTGTATATGTTGTTGCATACTTATTAGTTCCTTGTATATGTTGTTGCATGCTTATTAGTTCCTTGTATATGTTGTTGCATACTTATTAGTTCCTTGTATATGTTGCTGTATACTTATTAGTTCCTTGTATATGTTGTTGCATACTTATTAGCTCCTTGTATATGTTGTTGCATACTTATTAGTTCCCTGTATATGTTGTTGCATGCTTATTAGTTCCATGTATATGCTGTTGCATACGTATTAGTTCCTTGTATATGTTGCTGTATACTTATTAGTTTCTTGTATATGTTGTTATATACTTATTAGTTCCTTGTATCTGTTGTTGCATACTTATTAGTTCCTTGTATATGTTGTATACTTATTAGTTCTTTGTATATGCTGTTGTGTGCTTATTAGTTCCTTGTATCTGTTGTATACTTATTAGCTCTTTGTATATGTTGTTGTATACTTATTAGTTCTTTGTATATGTTGTTGTATACTTATTATTTCCTTGTATATGTTGCTGTATACTTATTAGTTCTTTGTATATGTTGTTGTATACTTATTATTTCCTTGTATATGTTGCTGTATACTTATTAGTTCCTTCTATATGTTGTTGTATACTTATTAGTTCCATGTATATGTTGTTGTATGCTTATTAGTTCCATGTATATGTTGTTGTATACTTATTATTTCCTTGTATATGTTGCTGTATACTTATTAGTTCTTTGTATATGTTGTTGTATACTTATTAATTAGTTCCTTGTATATGTTGTTGTATGCTTATTAGTTCCTTCTATATGTTGTTGTATACTTATTAGTTCCTTCTATATGTTGTTGTATACTTATTAGTTTCTTGTATATGTTGTTGTATGCTTATTAGTTCCATGTATATGCTGTTGCATACTTTTTAGTTCCTTGTATATGTTGTTGTATACTTATTATTTCCTTGTATATGTTGTATGCTTATTAGTTCATTGTATATGTTGTTGTATACTTATTAGTTCCTTGTATATCGTTGTTGTATGCTAATTAGTTCCTTGTATATGTTGTATGCTTATTATTTCCTTATATATGTTGTATACTTATTAGTTCCTTGTATATGTTGTTGTATACTTATTAGTTCCTTGTATATGTTGTTGTATGGTAAGTAGTTCTTTGTATATGTTGTATGCTTATTATTTCCTTGTATATGTTGTTGTATACTTATTAGTTCCTTGTATATGTTGTATACTTATTAGTTCCTTGTATATGTTGTTGTATACTTATTAGTTCCTTGTATATGTTGTTGTATACTTATTATTTCCTTGTATATGTTGTATACTTATTAGTTCCTTGTATATGTTGCTGTATACTTATTAGTTTCTTGTATATGTTGTTGTATACTTATTAGTTCCTTGTATATGTTGTTGTATACTTATTAGTTCCTTGTATATGTTGTTGCATACTTATTAGTTCCCTGTATATGATGTATGCTTATTAGTTCCTTGTATATGTTGTTGCATACTTATTAGTTCCCTGTATATGCTGTATGCTTATTAGTTCCTTGTATATGCTGTTGCATACTTATTAGTTACTTGCATATGCTGTACACTTATTATTTCCTTGTATATGTTGTATGCTTATTAGTTCATTGTAAATGTTGTTGTATACTTATTAGTTCCTTGTATATCGTTGTTGTATGCTAATTAGTTCCTTGTATATGTTGTATGCTTATTATTTCCTTATATATGTTGTATACTTATTAGTTCCTTGTATATGTTGTTGCATACTTATTAGTTCCCTGTATATGATGTATGCTTATTAGTTCCTTGTATATGTTGTTGCATACTTATTAGTTCCCTGTATATGCTGTATGCTTATTAGTTCCTTGTATATGTTGTTGCATACTTATTAGTTCCCTGTATATGATGTATGCTTATTAGTTTCTTGTATATGTTGTTGTATACTTATTAGTTCCCTGTATATGATGTATGCTTATTAGTTCCTTGTATATGTTGTTGTATACTTATTAGTTCCTTGTATATGTTGTTGTATACTTATTATTTCCTTGTATATGTTGTATGCTTATTAGTTCCTTGTATATGTTGCTGTATACTTATTAGTTTCTTGTATATGTTGTTGTATACTTATTAGTTCCTTGTATATGTTGTTGTATACTTATTAGTTCCTTGTATATGTTGTTGCATACTTATTAGTTCCTTGTATATGCTGTTGCATACTTATTAGTTACTTGCATATGCTGTACACTTATTATTTCCTTGTATATGTTGTATGCCTATTAGTTCATTGTATATGTTGTTGTATACTTATTAGTTCCTTGTATATCGTTGTTGTATGCTAATTAGTTCCTTGTATATGTTGTATGCTTATTATTTCCTTATATATGTTGTTGTATACTTATTAGTTCCTTGTATATGTTGTTGTATACTTATTAGTTCCTTGTATATGTGGTTGTATGCTAATTAGTTCTTTGTATATGTTGTATGCTTATTATTTCCTTGTATATGTTGTTGTATACTTATTAGTTCCTTGTATATGTATTGTATACTTATTAGTTCCCTGTATATGTTGTTGTATACTTATTATTTCCTTGTATATGTTGTATACTTATTAGTTCCTTGTATATGTTGCTGTATACTTATTAATTTCTTGTATATGTTGTTGTATACTTATTAGTTCCTTGTATATGTTGTTGTATACTTATTAGTTCCTTGTATATGTTGCTGTATACTTATTAGTTCCTTGTATATGTTGTTGTATACTTATTAGTTCCTTGTATATGTTATTGTATACTTATTATTTCCTTGTATATGTTGTATACTTATTAGTTCCTTGTATATGTTGCTGTATACTTATTAGTTCCTTGTATATGTTGTTGTATGCTTATTAGTTCCTTGTATATGCTGTTGTATACTTATTAGTTCCTTGTATATGTTGTTGTATGCTTATTAGTTCCTTGTATATGTTGTATGCTTATTATTTCCTTATATATGTTGTTGTATACTTATTAGTTCCTTGTATATGTTGTTGTATACTTATTAGTTCCTTGTATATGTGGTTGTATGCTAATTAGTTCTTTGTATATGTTGTATGCTTATTATTTCCTTGTATATGTTGTTGTATACTTATTAGTTCCTTGTATATGTATTGTATACTTATTAGTTCCCTGTATATGTTGCTGTATACTTATTAATTCCTTGTATATGTTGTATACTTATTAGTTCCTTGTATATGTTGCTGTATACTTATTAATTTCTTGTATATGTTGTTGTATACTTATTAGTTCCTTGTATATGTTGTTGTATACTTATTAGTTCCTTGTATATGTTGCTGTATACTTATTAGTTCCTTGTATATGTTGTTGTATACTTATTAGTTCCTTGTATATGTTATTGTATACTTATTATTTCCTTGTATATGTTGTATACTTATTAGTTCCTTGTATATGTTGCTGTATACTTATTAGTTCCTTGTATATGTTGTTGTATGCTTATTAGTTCCTTGTATATGCTGTTGTATACTTATTAGTTCCTTGTATATGTTGTTGTATGCTTATTAGTTCCTTGTATATGTTGCTGTATACTAATTAGTTCCTTGTATATGTTGTTGTATGCTTATTAGTTCCTTGTATATGTTGTTGTATGCTTATTAGTTCCTTGTATATGTTGCTGTATACTTATTAGTTCCTTGTATATGTTGCTGTATACTTATTAGTTCTTTGTATATGCTGTTGCATACTTATTAGTTCCTTGTACATGTTGTTGCATGCTTATTAGTTCCTTGTATATGTTGTATACTTATTAGTTCCTTGTATATGTTGTTGCATGCTTATTAGTTCCCTGTATATGCTGTATGCTTATTAGTTCCTTGTATATGCTGTTGCATACTTATTAGTTACTTGCATATGCTGTACACTTATTATTTCCTTATATATGTTGTATGCTTATTAGTTCATTGTAAATGTTGTTGTATACTTATTAGTTCCTTGTATATCGTTGTTGTATGCTAATTAGTTCCTTGTATATGTTGTATGCTTATTATTTCCTTATATATGTTGTTGTATACTTATTAGTTCCTTGTATATGTTGTTGCATACTTATTAGTTCCCTGTATATGATGTATGCTTATTAGTTCCTTGTATATGTTGTTGTATACTTATTAGTTCCTTGTATATGTTGTTGTATACTTATTGTTTCCTTGTATATGTTGTATGCTTATTAGTTCCTTGTATATGTTGCTGTATACTTATTAGTTTCTTGTATATGTCGTTGTATACTTATTAGTTCCTTGTATATATTGTTGTATACTTATTAGTTCCTTGTATATGTTGTTGCATACTTATTAGTTCCTTGTATATGCTGTTGCATACTTATTAGTTACTTGCATATGCTGTACACTTATTATTTCCTTGTATATGTTGTATGCCTATTAGTTCATTGTATATGTTGTTGTATACTTATTAGTTCCTTGTATATCGTTGTTGTATGCTAATTAGTTCCTTGTATATGTTGTATGCTTATTATTTCGTTATATATGTTGTTGTATACTTATTTGTTCCTTGTATATGTTGTTGTATACTTATTAGTTCCTTGTATATGTTGTTGTATGCTAATTAGTTCTTTGTATATGTTGTATGCTTATTATTTCCTTGTATATGTTGTTGTATACTTATTAGTTCCCTGTATATGTTGTTGTATACTTATTATTTCCTTGTATATGTTGTATACTTATTAGTTCCTTGTATATGTTGCTGTATACTTATTAGTTTCTTGTATACTTATTAGTTCCTTGTATATGTTGTTGTATACTTATTAGTTCCTTGTATATGTTGCTGTATACTTATTAGTTCCTTGTATATGTTGTTGTATACTTATTAGTTCCTTGTATATGTTGTTGTATACTTATTATTTCCTTGTATATGTTGTATACTTATTAGTTCCTTGTATATGTTGCTGTATACTTACTAGTTCCTTGTATATGTTGTTGTATGCTTATTAGTTCCTTGTATATGCTGTTGTATACTTATTAGTTCCTTGTATATGTTGTTGTATGCTTATTAGTTCCTTGTATATGTTGCTGTATATTTATTAGTTCCTTGTATATGTTGTTGTATGCTTATTAGTTCCTTGTATATGTTGCTGTATGCTTATTAGTTCCTTGTATATGTTGCTGTATACTTATTAGTTCTTTGTATATGCTGTTGCATACTTATTAGTTCCTTGTATATGTTGTTGCATGCTTATTAGTTCCTTGTATATGTTGTATACTTATTAGTTCCTTGTATATGTTGTTGCATGCTTATTAGTTCCCTCTATATGTTGTTGTATACTTATTAGTTCCTTGTAAATGTTGTTGCATGCTTATTAGTTCCTTGTATATGCTGTTGCATACTTATTAGTTCCTTGTATATGTTGTTGCATGCTTATTAGTTCCTTGTATATGTTGTTGCATGCTTATTAGTTCCTTGTATATGTTGTTGCATGCTTATTAGTTCCTTGTATATGTTGTATGCTTATTATTTCCTTGTATATGTTGTTGCATGCTTATTAGTTCCTTGTATATGTTGTATGCTTATTATTTCCTTGTATATGTTGTTGCATACTTATTAGTTCCTTGTATATGTTGTTGCATGCTTATTAGTTCCTTGCATTTGCTGCTGTATGCTAATTAGTTCCTTGTATATGTTGTATGCTTATTATTTCCTTGTATATGTTGTTGTATACTTATTAGTTCCTTGTATATGCTGTATACTTATTATTTTCTTGTATATGTTGTTGCATACTTATTAGTTCCCTGTATATGTTGTTGTATACTTATTAGTTTCTTGTATATGCTGTATACTTATTAGTTTCTTGTATATGTTGTTGCATACTTATTAGTTCCCTGTATATGTTGCTGTATACTTATTAGTTCTTTGTATATGTTGTTGTATACTTATTAGTTCCTTGTATATTTTGTTGTATACTTATTAGTTCCTTGTATATGTTGTTGCACACTTATTAGTTCCCTGTATATGTTGCTGTATACTTATTAGTTCTTTGTATATGTTGCTGTATACTTAATAGTTCCCTGTATATGTTGCTCTATACTTATTAGTTCTTTGTATATGTTGTTGCATACTTATTAGTTCCCTGTATATGTTGCTGTATACTTATTTGTTCCCTGTATATGTTGCTGTATACTTATTAGTTCTTTGTATATGTTGCTGTATACTTATTAGTTCCCTGTATATTTTGTTGTATACTTATTAGTTCCTTGTATATGTTGTTGCATACTTATTAGTTCCCTGTATATTTTGCTGTATACTTATTAGTTCTTTGTATATGTTGCTGTATACTTATTAGTTCCCTGTATATGTTGTTGTATACTTATTAGTTTCTTGTATATGCTGTATACTTATTAGTTCCTTGTATATGTTGTTGTATACTTATTAGTTCCTTGTATATTTTGCTGTATGCTAATTAGTTCTGTGTATATGCTGTATACTTATTAGTTCCCTGTATATGTTGTTGCATACTTATTAGTTCCCTGTATATGTTGTTGCATACTTATTAGTTCCCTGTATATGTTGCTGTATACTTATTTGTTCCCTGTATATGTTGCTGTATACTTATTAGTTCTTTGTATATGTTGCTGTATACTTATTAGTTCCCTGTATATTTTGTTGTATACTTATTAGTTCCTTGTATATGTTGTTGCATACTTATTAGTTCCCTGTATATGTTGCTGTATACTTATTAGTTCTTTGTATATGTTGCTGTATACTTATTAGTTCCCTGTATATGTTGTTGTATACTTATTAGTTTCTTGTATATGCTGTATACTTATTAGTTCCTTGTATATGTTGCTGTATACTTATTAGTTCTTTGTATATGTTGCTGTATACTTATTAGTTCCCTGTATATGTTGTTGTATACCTATTAGTTTCTTGTATATGCTGTATACTTATTAGTTCCTTGTATATGTTGTTGTATACTTATTAGTTCCTTGTATATTTTGCTGTATGCTAATTAGTTCTGTGTATATGCTGTATACTTATTAGTTCCCTGTATATGTTGTTGCATACTTATTAGTTCCCTGTATATGTTGTTGCATACTTATTAGTTCCCTGTATATGTTTCTGTATACTTATTAGTTTCTTGTATATGTTGTTGTATACTTATTAGTTCCTTGTATATGTTGCTGTATACTTATTAGTTTCGTGTATATGTTGTTGTATGCTTATTAGTTCCTTGAATATGTTGCTGTATGCTTATTAGTTCTTTGTAGTTTGCATATGATGCTGTGTACTTTTCAGTTCATTGTATATGTTGTTGTATACTTATTATACTCTGCAAAAAAAGGAAACGCATCATCATGTATCATTTTTGAAAAATAACTTATTTTTCATTATAGGTTAAATTAAACGATTAATTATTGTCCTACATAAATTTAAATGTCTTCTAAAGAGTTTTACATGGTCCGATATTTTTGTCAATCAACCATGACGTTTTCTGGTCACAATGTGGAACAAAAGAAGAAAATGACTTTTGCGAAAAACTTAACGAGTTGTACGTGCAAAACGTGTTGAGTTCATTAGCGCGTACTGAGTGCATAAAATCGGGTTATTCGCCCAATTAAATGCATTCGCTTAAATTGCATACTAATGCCAAGACGTTATTCCGAGGTTGGACGCTGGCACCCAATACATTGCTATAGGACATTTAGAGGCCAGCGAGTCCCAGAATGCAGTTGATGCACGTCTATCGAAGCACGATTTTATGGCTTTGGCAATGCTACCAGCAGCTAGGCTCGAAAAAAGACCGTCCACGTTATGGACGTCCTGGCACAACAAATCCTGTACAAGACCGTTATTCCAACTAAGGAACAGCTACTGTAACAACATCTCAAACAGCCTCTAACATCCCTGGTCTACGTAGGATATCTGCACAGACAGTACGCAATCGTCGTCGTGAACATGGTATACGTGCCAGGCGGTGCTGTCCTGAAACGTCAACATCGTCGAGCAAGGGCGAGATGGTGTAACACAGTCAAGATACCGGTATTGGATCTGGCAAATTGGAGAAGAGTCTGGTTCAGCGATGAATCCAGGCTCATATTTCAACGACGAGATGATAGAGTTCGCGTCTATAGACGCTGTAATGAACGTTTTGCTCCAAATTGTGTCGTCGAGGTCAACAATTACGGTGGAGGAAGTGTAATGGTGTGGGGAGCCATATCTTATGCCAGGAAAACACAGTTAGTGTCAATTCAGGGTAACTTAAATGGAGCTCGTTACCGAGATGACATTCTTCAACCACACCTACTGCCTGCTATCGATGTCCGGGGAGATATTTTCCAGCAGGACAATGCCAGACCACATACTGAACGTTTAACTATGAACTACCTGCAAAATCAGAACATTACTTTGATTCCATTGCCGTCAAAATCTCCAGATTTAAAATCAAATCGAACACATACGAGATGAATTGGATCGGCGCATGCGCCAACGTCAACCACAACCAGAAACCATTCGGGCGCTACAGCAAGCACTTCAGTATGAGTGGCAGAGAATCCCGCAAGTAAGAATTCATCGACATATTGAGTCAATGTCGATACGTGTACGAACTGTCTTGCAAGTCAATTGTGGTCATAACAGATACTGAATTTGACGTTGTTTTAATGGACGCTTAAAATCATGTGTGCCGTTATTTCTCCAGTACAATAAACAGAAACATTTTGACAATCACTGTGCCAAATTTCATTTTGATATGTTTTACATTTATCATTTTGAAGTGTATGAAATAAATGTTAAATTTTCCCATGTTGCGTTTTTTTTGTTTTTTTTGTTTTTTTTTTGCAGAGTATAGTTCTTGTATACTTTTTAAATAAACATTTGAATAGGATATCAGAAGAAAAATTTGAAGATACGACCTGAGCATCATAAGCCGCAATCCAAGAAAGAGCAGACAATACAATGGCCAAAAGACAAAGGACAAAATGACAAACAGTGGTGGAAATTGAGCAATATGAACCCCACTAAAACCAAGGGTGAACTCTTGTGCACCGGAAGGGAAAGCAAATCAATGCTAGACATAAACAGTAAGTCAACCATGACATATTGGTCAAACCCTAATTTTTAGATAACATATGATATGGCCATCTTGTGTATAGTCAAATATACACGAAACAATCGTGAATATATGCATACCTGTTAACCCTCCCCCTTTTCGCGGGAGTCTCCCGCATAAGAGCCTTATCTCCCGCATGGACTGGGTCTCATGCGCGGGAGACATTAATCTCCCGCACACACCTTTTCCTCCCCCACAATCTCCCCCCAACAAAAAAATCAAGTACAATAAAATCTTGACCTACATTTTGCGATCAATATTTCTGGAAATTCCCCATTTGGAACTCCCGCGCTGATGAAAAACGCCGAGAGATGCGAATGGTAAAGGTGTTTAAATGATATCCGGTTATTGATCTGTTTGACACCTTTACAGGTAAATTGGGTCATGGAGATTAATTAAGGTGTTGATGATTATACAACAATTATCCACTGATTGACAGTTAATTTGGGGATAAGGAAGTGGGTTTGTGGCACACGCTTAGATGATTAGAAGTGTGATAGCGGCAATTAAAAATAGTTATAAACCGTTGTGCAAACAGGAGTCGGACAACCTTTGATGCCGAGGAAAACTTCTTATTTCGATCAAACGTGCAATGAATTCATCTCGGATTGAGTTGTTATGGCTTGTTTGGGACCAAAGCCGATCAAAGTATTATTTAAGGACTAAGTTCCAGGATGGAATTGATAAACCACAAAAATGACAAAACGTATGCTATCACCCAATGCACCAGCAGCAAAGTGACTTTTTAATTTTAGTGCTCTATGACTTTATTGTTCAGAAAATTCTGTCTTCATTGTTATTGCTTTGTTATAACCTTATGATTATGAATGATTATGAATAAATTATAAATACAGTTTTTATCCTTCATTCATCATATGAAACACTACTAATAAGACAGAAATGTAAACAATATATATTGAAATGGGATGCAGTTGGTTCAATACTGAAACAAACAAAAAGAAAACATCAATTAACAATAAAAACATGCATCAAATACGTCGATAAAAAATCTCCAGTTATGAGACCAAATCTCCAGCCAAAAATTTACAAATCTCCAGTTGTAGCATAGCAACTCTATCACATGTATGCAACTACAAGGTACAATTTTGTGCATTTAAAGGCGACGCCCAAAATCTCCCCCTTAGAAGAGTTGGTAGGGGGGAGATCTCCCCCCTAGCAGTTAACATGTATGTATATATAGTTTCCCTGCTTATAAAACATTACAGTTTGATTGTTTTATGTCATTTACTAGTATATAACTAATTAAGATAATTAAAAATAATTTTCCTCTGTCTATCTTATTATAAAAATTTCAAATATCTGTGTACATACAAAAAACCAATTCCGCATACATGTTATTAAACAAATGAATTCGTTTAATTCGTTTTAATCCCCAGGTCAATATTAATCTTCTTATCCATGCCGATATGGAAACTTTGCCTATTTCATTCAATTCATAACATGTCAAAAGTTTAATCAGTTGACTAGAAATGATTCTTTGGACTAGACCAAAGGCAAATAGGTCACCCAAACCTCAACCCTTTTCAAACTTTTGAAGAAACAAGGTTAAATTATATATGCGGATTTACACAGTTCTTAAATAACATATCTTTTTGTTTGTTAAAAAGGTAACATAATTCTATCCAAAAATATGCATGCTCTCTTGGGGTAGGGGTGACAATACCATGACATTCGTGTTTAATTGGTAGAGTGAAGATATTATATTGATTGATTGATTACTGCTTAACATCCAGCGAGCAGTATATTTCAGCTATATCCAGGACGAGAACAAGTTCTTCAATCATATATAAAAACAGTATAGGAACGAGAGAAGGGAAGAGTCAACCGGGTCGGCGACTTTTGACTGCCACTAAAAAAGTATGTAGAGTTGGGTAGGGACGACAAATTTAGTCTTTTACAGCGGCTATAATATGCGCCTACTATTTTTTCGAAATCTACAAAGGATGCTTTTAGCGTGCAGGGAGGATAACACTATCTAAAAACGTTACCCACTATGGTCCATGGTCAGGCTTTTCGTATTAAAACATGACAACCTCCCATCGAGAAGGCTCCTCCTATCTACCACCCGGGGACGCGCTGAAAACCTTTGTGGATTTGCGCCCTGTAAACCTTCACCAGTGCATAGTATTATAAATCTTGTAAATAATATTGGGCTTTTCGTATATTTCATTTTACATTAGCCACAAAAATCATATATTCTAGTATAAAAACATCGCTACTTATTATGGCGGCTTCGTATTAAGAAACACGAATATAGGAAGTTTTCCACCTCGATCCCTGGGTATATTCTCTCCCTTCCCCAGTAAATGTTTTGCTCATTGTAAAGACACATCATTTCATTTCTGTTTAATACACTACGCTTTTCAAAAATCTCCCGGTTTATCCCCAATGAGACCCTCTTTTCTTCGTCTACTTATGTTTTATCTACAGTAGTTCAATCTATTAAGTACATAAGAGTTTAATTAACTGTAACTGTCTAAGATAATATGCGACCTAAGGGTCAGTAGAGTCAGCATTAAAAATATAATACAAATACAAATTCTTGTTGATCTTTACACAGGTCAGATAATATGCGGCCTAAGGGGTCAATAGAGTCAGCATTAAATATTTTACTAGTATACAAGTATTAAAAAACGTTTAAAAGAAGACTATGATAGATTGACAGATTGGATCCGCCCCCTTGCACGTGGACTAGCTATATATAGCTTGACAGACAGCTGAAAACCCAACCTTCCCCGCGTGAAACTGGCATAGTAGATGTACTATTTTCGCATAGTATACAAGTGTGGACACAAAAATGTGCTGTCCAAAAGGCAAGTGTGGATGTCAATATTTCACATTATTAACTTTAAAAAAAAATTCATGGACATAGGGGTCCTGGATTTTTTTTAATAAAAAACTAATCCTGGATTATTATTTTTGCTTAAAGTCCGGACCTGTGTTTTTATTTCAAATTTTCATCATAGCCCCCCTCCCCCTCCCAAGGGATATAACATTGTATCATTAATAATAAATTAATAAATAATAAATTCAGATTTCCTATTTAAAATAAATCTCATTTACAAAACCACTGATATTTGTTCAATTCTTAACGCTGATTTAATTCACCCCCCCCCCTTTTTTTTTTCTCTTTTTTCATGTTTAAATCAATGATCAACAATATTCCAGAATCAAACAAATGAATAAATATAACATAGATTCTTTTTACCATGCGGAGTCAGTGTGTATTAAATCGGTCATCCAATCAGGACGCTCATTATTCTTGTCCAAGATAAAAATACATCGCTAAAATTACCTGTGGGTGTTTCCCCACTTCAACTCGTAAATTTACATAGAAATCGGAGATATTTCGTCATAAAATTTCACACATGGTTTTGTCTATCATATTTCTTGAAGACAAACATAAAATTGTATTGCATTTATCAATATCTTATGACTATCAACATTTTTTTCAACACCGTATCTGTTTCTCGATACAGCCGCCCGATTACAGTGACCCGTGACCCACTTTAGCACATTCTACCAGTTTTTTCTTAATAATGTTATTTAACAAATTCAAATTCGTGTTGTTCTTTACACAGGTCAGTATTAATATTGAAAGGGGTTTTAACCTGGATATTTAAATATGGTCATTACAACCTGTTATTTGATTTGGCTACATGTTCGTTACCTGTTAGCACTATTTAATGCAGCATTCCCCCTCCCACAAATGTCCCTTTTTTTATATCGAACACAATTTATTAATGAAGATTGATGCCGAAATATTAGCTTTTTCATATACATGTATCTTATAAAATTACTGGAATACATTATACTTTTATATTCCAAAAAAATAATTCCAAATATTTCCCTGCGCATTTTTGCTCGTTTTGAGCACAAAACGAGCAAAAAAGAATATTCACCTTCGCTAGCCAAGGGTTACGTTCCGTCTCCCCCTCGCAGTGTTACTGAGCTTTAATTTCGTTTCGAACATTGTCATGAGTGAAATGGGGGATCATCATAACCCTTGGCTGGCGAAGATGCTGTTTTTATATTAACGCCGGTTCCTCCTCCACGACGGAGCCGAATGAGCTATATCAACCATGGGTTACCCACAACGAGGTAAGAATGAGATGGTAAGAATTAGTGGTCGTTGGTGGAATGTGTACAAACTCATTGAAGAAAATAAAACAGCAATAGTAAAATATGAATCAAAGGAAGTTCACATTGATGTTCTACTTTACGTCGGGATATTGTTTGGGTTTCGAGGAACAAAAAAAATATCCTTGGATCATAATTGTACACATTTATATACCACGCTCAAGCTAGCGACAAATTTCTAGCGACCATTAAGACGATATGTCTCAAAACCAAAAACATAAATAAGAGCAAAATGTACTTTTAAAGATTTCCAGCGACCAATAATAAATATATTACTGTAATTGCACATTCAACACATTGAATCGATATTTGGGCATACAGGAAATATTTCTGGACCTCCCCTTCCACAATACAAAGTTGACATTTGACACCCTACTGTGGACCTAAGGTGTAGAATCTCACACAGACACTCGTGTGAGTAAACGACTACATTTTCTGTTCTATTTCCCATGTTCATCCGAACATAATATAGTTCTTCTCTTTACTGGGCTAAATAACGAAGACACAAATATATTTTGGGATGACGAGCTTACAAAACAGTCGGCCAACTTTAAATAAACACAGCGTAAACAAATAATTTAATTTCATGTAAACCGGTATATAATTTGGATTTGCCAGCGTTTTGTCAAACAAAATAAAGTTCACATGAAGACGTCTCATAAATCTAAAAAAATGTAAATATAAAACATTAGAAAAATATAGCAATACGTTTTATAAAAATAAATAAAATATAAACCCTGCATGTGCGTGTCACATTTATTTTTATAAATAGTATTATTTTGTTTTATCTATTTATTTTTAAATTGTGTCAAACCACTAATATAATTCCCCAATCAGAGCTAAGAACATATACAAAAGTAGTCTCTTTTAAAGAAAAAAGTTCCTTTCGCTTTGTTGTATTGTAAATAATACTGAATGGAATGGAATAATTAAAATTGATAATTAAAGTTAAATATATAAGAATTATATTGAGCCCAAATTTGGTTGCTCTTAGATGTATTTGAATCCTTTATGGAGGTTTTGAGGCATGACCTATAAACACTGAAATTCCGGGAATGACGTTGCTATTTTTAGAGCACGGAATGTCACATTTCGCTGCAAGACTTAAACATCAAGTCATTTGACACCATGCTGTGGGCTTGAGGTGCAGAATCCCACACAGGCACTTAAGTCAGTTAAAGGCCCTCGCAATACCTTTGATCTAAACAAAGAACTTTGCCGTCCTTGGGCAATTGTTCATGGGATATTTATAGGGTCCCCCCTCCCAAATATCAAAGTTGATATCTGACACCCTGCTGTGGGCTTGAGGTGCAGAATCCCACCCAAGCACTTAAGTCAGTTAAAGGCCCGGGCAATACCTTTGATTTAAACCCCAAGTGGGAAAGAACTTTGCCGTCCTTCGGCAATATTTCATGGGATATTTATAGGGTCCCCCCTCCCCAAAGCCAAATGTCAAAGTTGATATTTGACACCCTGCTGTGGGCTTGAGGTGCAGAATCCCACCCAGGCACATAGGTCATCTAAAGGCCCGGTTTAATGGTCGCAAATATCCGTTTAGTGGCTCCGCTAACGCGTCGCCAGTAAACTCAATTTGCGACCATCAAATCTCCAATTGATGCCGTGAAATTTTCAAATACAATACAGTTATCTCCTAAATCCTGCATCTTTGTGAATTGAGTAACGTAGCCAGGGGAAGAAGATCTCCTTCCGTCTGTTCCAGGGAAAATAGTGTCAAGACTTGATGGTTTAATATCAAACACTGAAACAGCAGTGTTGTTCTATCACTATCAAACAATGATTTACCGGAAAAGGACCAATGATCGTTAGTCAATACTTTCGCTAGTACCTTCTTTGGAATGTGGTTCTACAGAAAAATAGAAATATTACATTTGTGTAAAGGAGGGACAACTATGACTGTCACATGCTTGTCGTGAGATAAATAATTACCCTTCACCTTGTCCGTCTCGGTAGTTTTCAATTTATCGTATTTTCTTGTTTCCAGTGCTGTGTATTGGAACTTGAGCGTATGCATATTACCGTGCACCAGTTTTACGATCTAATATATTTTAATGTTAGAATTTTTGTTCTTAAGATTTATTTTCTAGTTTTGTGGAGCATTGTGTCATGTACATTTATCTCATCTCAGTATTTTACGTAAATGCAAACTCGTATTTCTTTTTTATTCCATGACTTAAGTGGTGGTTAACATTTGGTAAATGATAAGACCTTCTTTATTTCATCTTATAGAATAGTATTATAACATTTTCATAACACGGACAGACAATTGGGACAAAATAATCTAGTTGGCGACGTGCAAACAGTTATGCATGCTTTGTTACGATTACACAGATTTCAGATTTGTGAAAGTGAAACTCAATTTATTTGTCACTTTTTGCCCATTAAATGCTCTTTTAAACTTTGTTGCTTGGGTTGCACACATGGGTTGGATTTTGTAGGAAAATCAAAACTAAACTGAGACATCGTTCATAAAAGAGGGCAAACGGTAGAAAAAAAATGATAGAAAACTGACATCTGATAATATATCAGGGAACGTTACTTCATAACGATCTACCGGAGATACTGGTGTTTACTGACAGTCAAATAGACAAACGGAAAGGCTAAAGGGCTGTCAACGGAACTAAAGAGGTCATTAGGGGCATGAAGACTCGTGTAGAACCAAAGGATTTTACGGACAGACAGAGTGAGACAAACATAAATTCTTCTAGATTGTGTACGAAGTGACAAAGTATTTGATGAGGGTTCAAATAAGAAATGGTGAATAGGGATTTCTTACAGAGACTTCAACGTTTGTATACAAAAAAAATCTAAAAGGGTGTGTCTAGAATATTCTGGATTTTTTCTTTCTACTAATCTCGAACTTGATATCATTATGATCATGAAACATTTAAAGTGAACAATTACCTGTAGAAGAACATTCTGCTACCTCGGAACTTTCATCTATGATATCAGGGCTTGCATTTCTGAATGTTTGGGGCTTTTGCTTGGCTCAGGACCAAAAAACGAGGTTATTTTGACTTGTTTTGATCTTTTCGACATCGTTGTTTGTAAATGTTTACCGTTGTAATACCATTTACCGGGAAAAAAACGAATAGTAGAACCATTTCGGAAACCCCCCAAAATAAGCCCGGTTTGCATACAGTACGATACAACAGATGCTAACTTAGAACTTACAATTCATGGTTTCGAGTTAGTTATATCTTAAGGTGGTGTATGTATCCATTGTATATATATATTTATATTGTTCTTCTTTTTTTTTACCGAGGCAATTGCCTCGGCTGCCTCAATGGATGCTTCGCCTTTGAACTCAATTGTTTAAATTCTGAGAATTCGATTTTTAAAGCATTCTTCTCCTATGGTAATATTAGGTGAATTTCTTTTAAAATATTTCTATTGTTTAAATTCTGAGAAAAACATTTAAAGCATTGTTCGCATAGATTACCGAGTACTATTAATGTAGAGCTATATATGCCGGATGGTATGGCAATTACGTGTAGTACGACACCAAATTGCGATGATGTCCACAAAAAGAAATTTTTGGCAAAGTTTGTTTCTATTTGGCCCATGCAGTAGTTCTAAAGGATATTTAATCACGACGTGATGACAATACCTCGCTAAAAGCCAACCAGGGATGAGTCTGTATCGCTCACTTGAAAATTTGTTCGCTGATCACCAATTAAATAAAGTACCACTATAAGTTCTAATCTGATTTCTTTGTGTTAGATTTACAGGATATTTAGTTATTCTATGCCTAATTTACATATGGAAGTATAAATATGCTGTACAATACTTTAGCCTTAATGTTTCTATCGCAGACCAACAGCTTATGTTACATTTCCAACGTCATACCAGGGGTCGCCGTGGTCGTGTTCGTGTGGCATCAGAATAATGTGTCTTAATAGAGTGTCATGTCTACCCACGGACTGTTGTTTCAGTGAACTAGCACTATAAAAATCCAAACAAGTGTGTTGATCTTGTGCAACGCAGACATCATTTCATCGAAATGTCACATGTTCTCTCCATGATATAGGTGAAAAATTGCTCACTAAGTGTTTAACAACAATCACTCACTCACCACTATACTCAATTAACATCTGACCTTATATCCAGATGACGGGGCCGTCATGGTCGTGATCGTATGGTAGTTGGATTTAGACTACCTATACAATCAGTGGCTTTCACCATTAAAGTAGGGACTTCGAATCCCACTCATGGCGAGGTGTACTCAATACAACATTATGTAATAAAGCTTGCCAGTGACTTGCGACAGGTCGGTGGTTTTCTCCGGCTTCCGCCATGATATAATTGAAATTTTGTTGAAAGTGGCGTTAAACACCATAACCTCTTTGGAACAGGTTATTTTTTCAAAAAAATTAGGAATCTGATATCAGCATACTAGCGAAAATGTTTCAAGAGTAATTAATTCCAACTTGACAAGAGTGATAAATTTAATCTTCTGTGGCCTGTGTTAACCGACACGTCCAGTGGCTTATTCAGGATGAGAACAAGCTTAACAATATACATAATACAGAAAATATGGAGGAAGGTGAAACTTTTGACTGCCACAGGAACACTATGGAGAGTGTGTAGGGACGAATATTTAGCTTTTTGTACAGCGGCTGCAATTCGTCTACTCTTTTGCGATATCTACAAATAAGGTCATTAACGTTCAGTGAGCGTGCCACGCATATCCGCTACATTGGTATGCGATGATCAGCTCTGTGTTGGTACCTGAGAACCGTAACCAAAGACCAGATAACCTGTCTTAAATTTGTGGACATGCATGGTATACCGGTAGATATAATATAACACAAGAACAGATTTTTTAAAGAATGTATTCACAAAATTCATTTGCATTTGAATTAAAACTGTGAAATATAAAACTTCTCCTCAAACTTAACACACATATGACGTGCTGAAAACAAGCAAAGACAGAAAAGTAATCATACGTTTTCGTTTTCTTGTCAATAACTTAGCAATATCGTGGTGTCTAGTGAATAAGTGAATCATAGAAATTTTTGTACATTCATCCTTAACGAGAGCTAGCTACAAAATGCTACATATTGTCTGTTTACTTTTCAAACATGAAAACACCCAATCTAATGCAAAATTAGATTTTTCATTTCTCCCCCTTTTTGATAAGCCGCTAAGCATACCAGATGGGGCAGTTCAAGATCTAATTCTAATTAGAGGAGAAAACATAACATACAAAAACAAAATGGTCAAGTCCAGATCTAATACTCCTCCAAAGGGAGATAATTACACATCTTTTTTCATTGGCACAAGCATCATTATTTCATATTCTCTATACATATTGAGAAATAAAGATATAGGTGGTATATTTTGTTTGACAGAACTTTGTGCATATATAAAGGATTTTCACTCAAAATGCAGTGTTGGTGAAATTGCTTGCCATTGTGGAAGTCACTACAAGGACATGACAATGATGTTTCTTTACAATAAACTAACTGCAGAATAATTTAAAAAATCACATAGTAATCATTTGTGTTTATACCACCGGGCTCATATTTCATAAGCTTAATCACAGCTACATGTACACCGGCTTTACATGTGTTTTTACACGTTTAAATGACAATATATTATACAATAAATTCTGGCCTTGGCTAAAATTCTTTATCAGTTTTGAGTCAAAACGTCATGTAAAGATTCCAGCAAGAACTATTTAAACGAGGTACAATGTTAATGAAATATGTCTTAAAGAACAATACAAACAAAAATAATAACATCATTATTATAAATAAACTATTATTGACCTTTCTTAAAAACCATACAAAATAGTCCAATAACCATTTGTATAACACTCGGCACAAATCGGTCGATTTCGTTCTTCCATCAGCAGCGGATTCACCCGAGGTTTGCCGATTGATGTTACAAAGGTCGCCATTGTTTTTTCCCGAATAATCCAGTCGTTATATTTACGCTCCCGCTGGTCGCTATATTAACATCATCTAGCGATAGTGCCGATAGAGGGCGCAGTCATTATTCGAGTTACCATTGTTTTAGCTAAATCACAACTATGATTTTTAACATGGAACGCAATAATACTCTTAACTTGCTAAAAATCCTTTAATCCGTAAGAAAAACGTCATGTAAAGAATATAGCAAGAAATACAATTTAAAGTTAAGTCATAATGGCCATGTGGTTTATTTGCTCAGTTTATCAAATAAACGTCATGACAAACCACATACTGTTCAAGAAATAAATCTAACGACAGTCTTAACCATACACAATTTTAGTGGTTATAATATGTAATGATACATGTATTAAATCAATTCAAAAATTAAAGGACGTTAGTTATCTTATCGAGATTTCTGAAAATACTTAGATCGGCTTCCGTGCGGAAACGTCATTATGATATTTGTATAAACAGAAATTTCGTAAGAGATTTAAAAGTACTACATGTATTTGATTTCCAAGTAATCATTCATTTGATGTTTAAGTAGTGTTTCTTATCAGAACACAATATAAATATGATAGGACAATTTCGGTACATGTACATAATTTTAAAGCTTAGAAGTATAAAAAAAAATCTGGTCGACGATGCATGTGAAAATAATGTTTGTAATATAATGTAGCATTGCTACCAATAAAATCGTTGAATTCGACCAATACTTGAAACATATTTTATTTTGTCCTTTCGCGTCATATCACAATATTATGAAATAAAATTATTTCGGCAAAAAAAACAGGTTAAATGAAAATAGACACCAGAGTGTCTTGATTACTATCTTTTAAAAACTAATGTACTTCTTTTCGGTACAGAAGTTCTTTAGAATTCGAACAAATGTTTTTCTATATCGTAAACTGATAACGTCGCAAAGTATACACAATATATAACACAATTCTGCCGTTCCGGAATCGTCGGTAACCCGCGAACGGCTGATGCTCCGACAGTCTTCACTGGAGAGTATGATCATGCATGCTCCGATACTCTCGACTGGAGAATATCGGAGCGCGATCGGCCGTGGGGTAAACCAACGATTCCGTTCGGGACAGTAAAATAAAACAAAATAAAAATGATACCATTCATCGGTTTTCATGTCGAAAACGCCCGAGTGTGCCTGCACCACAATTATTGATATTTCACCGCGAATATTTAAGTTGATATATTGTTGTTGTGTATCAATCATAATTGTTATTTGTATTGTTGTTGTGTATCAATCATAATTGTTATTTGTATATGCCCTCCTGGGGCCCTGATTTGGTTAATAAACTTATTCTATTCTATTCTATTCTATTGTTTGAAGGTATCGTATTTTTAAAAAAAAACCATTCATTGGTTTTCATGTTGAAAACGTCATACTGTTTGAAGGTAACACATCTTAAAATAGCAAACAAACAAATAACAAGTACATGCATATAATGTAACAGAAATAAATAAACAATAATACTAATACAATAGTACATACTTTACAATTAGTTGACTATGGAACTTAACAATAATATACTTCTTGTACGTCATAAATAATCTCGAGACAGATTCTAAAAAATAAACAAACACGATAAAGAAACAGACATTGCCTGAAATGAACATGGTCAATTATCCTAAAAGACCCGGATTATGTAATTTTTATTATAAAATTTCAAGTTTTCCAATCTTTACTTAGTTAAGAATAAGATAATCGGTTCTTACAATTGATAAAGGAAAGGTCTACATTAATAGAAGAATATAAATTTGTTTCGATTCTTTTATATATTAAATGACTGAAAAGTTTCAGGGAGCATCTGCAGAAATTACTGTTAAAAAAAAGGCAAAAAAGACACTAAGAGCTACGGTTCCACAGATACTATAAAAGATACAGCAGAACTGTCACTTTATGACATGGATCATGTACATATTTATACTGCATTTGATTATGCATGTATTCATTTTAACTTTTTTTCATACCCAAACAGCCCCCCTTTTTTCCCATCCGAAATAAGTCTACATAGGTAAAAATACAAATAACAACATCATAAAACTGACAAAAGAAGTGGTTATCAAATGGTTAAAATATGGAATCAATTTATCTGTCCTGCAATTTCACTTATTTTCATTATCTGGACTAAAAAATAGTTTTGAGCAGCAGTTTCACAAGTGACATAAGTTTTCTGTATTTTCTTACAATATCTTAAGACATTTTTATGTGTTTATATTTTTATTCTTATGCATCTTGAATCTTGAAGGCATACTGTTTGGAGTGTAATTTATTTATTTAACATACTGTATAGATAAAAGAATGTCATATATTATAATTAATAGTATCAATATATTTAATGTCAACAAATATCCAAGTTTTAAGGTTATAAATTGTAACCTGTCCTATATTTTAAATACAGTGAGATAAGTTCTGTTATGGGTATTTAAATGCTCAGGTCAAGATTAATGCCCTATAGAAAACAACAAACTTACATTACAGTTCAATATTAACTGAAATATACAGATCACATACCCGTGACATTTTTGTTGAAAATTTTGGTTCTCCAAATGTATGTCATGCAATATTGACACACTCCAATGAAAGTAAAGTTAATTTAATATGTTTATATTAACATGTTTAATACCATAATATTTTGTGAATTTAAAGAGTTTGTCAATATTATTACTAATAAAATACTGTTAATAAAATACCCCAAAGTGTTATTTAACTTAAGAGTGCATTTTATTAATCTACAAAAATAATAATACTGTGTGTAAATTTACTGGCCTTAATGGCCCTATCCTATGTACATTGACATCAAAATTAAACTTTAAACGCTATTTTAGTTTCAAAGATAAAAAAAAAATCTCCTATTAACATACTATTTCACACCAAATATTGTTAAAATCTTTTGGAAGGAACTACAAATCTTATTTTCAAAGATTAATACATCAGGGTTTCTGCTATGCTCAGACATGTTCAGGACAATTGTCCTAAAACCAGCATTTCCTATCAGTCATGCCTTTATAATGTAACCAAAAAAATGTCCTATAAGTTTTAAAATCAATGACCTAAAAATTGCCCCAATCGGAAACCCTGAGTTAAAAAATTTGAAAAGAATCTACAAATCATTAAAAAAAATCTTGACTTAACTTTAACTACTATTTATGACCCAATACTGTTAAAATCTTTTGTAAGGAACTACACAATCTTAGTTTCAAACATTTAAAAATTGATCTTGTCTTTTTTAACCTACTTTTTATTACCTAATACTGCTAAAATCTTTTGTATGGAACATATTTGTTTAATTAAAACTAGATGTTATTGTATTTGGAAATCGACTGAAAAGAAGAGAGAGAGAGAGAGAGAGAGAGAGAGAGAGAGAGAGAGAGAGAGAGAGAGAGAGAGAGAGAGAGAGAGGCATATGGCCTGAAATAAAAATCAAACAAACATTTAACTAAATAATATAGCAACGACGTCCCAAACACTACTTCTGCTAATTAACAGATATATAAATTAACTATTATTGGTAAATTTTGAGAAAAAAAATAAATTAAAATTTTTTTCCGTCTCAACACAGTTTTTTAATTTCCTTTGTGCGCCGTTCGTAATCTATAAGATTTTGTGGCTTTACTCCTCCTGCTTTCATGGGTGGACAGAAAGTATCACACAGTTTGTCCCAGTGGTTGAAGAATGGCGAAAAGTTAGTGATAGGTTTCAGATGATGCATGTCGTGTTTAGGAGCACCACCAACGAGACCGAACGGGAGCAAATTGTTCAGGCAAAATGGAAAGTCAAACCCAATGTGGGCCTCTACACTCACGATAATACTCAGAACCATGTAGGACCAGGTCGTCATTGGATGACATTTAAAGAACCATGAATTAGTGGTGGTCAGGAAACCAACAGTAACGAGTTCCCATGGGTGGAGGTATTGGGTTACCCAAACGAACGGACTGTGGTAGCGATGGTGTACTGCATGGATATGTCTATAGAGAAACCTCACCTTGTGGTGGGACCAATGCCAGACAAAGTATTGGAAATCAAACAGAATTAAAATCGCAATCTGTTGCCATAGAAATTCAAACCAGCTTGGAGCCAATTCTGGAAGTGGCGTCGGTGGTGTCCATACCAACTGTCCGACAGCGGCAGGGAGGATATAAAGTACGTGGTTCCAAAATGTAAGATTCAACGTATCAAATACTTGAGAAACAGTTACCTCTTTGTCCGTCTGGATTTTGTACTTTTGAATCCACTTCCAATTTTTGCCGAATAAATCCGCAATCATAAATGGTGTACAGAACGAAAAATAAAATCCAACAGATAAAAAGACCGGGAAGATGGGTGAGCTGATGAAATCCTCCCTGCCTAGTCTAAAATCCCATATTATCTGTAGAAATGATCGTCCAGAATAAGATGCATTTTTTCTCACTACACCGGTTAATAAGTCTGTAGTGTTAATGTACCATAGTCTTCCAAATTCCACTAAAACATTAGACATTTTTGTCTGCAAAACGAAAAATGTACGCACTAAAAAACATGCGAAAACGAAACGTCCCTGCTTCCCGGTCTTGTACTTCTAATATCTACCCGAATTACATTGTCGTAGGTTTCGAACACCACGGATTAAATATGTAACGGGTAATCGGTTATCTAAACTGACTCAACTAAATGAGGCTCTATAAAGGAAAATCGTTTGGATAAAATAAGATGCAGATCGATATATAGCCAACTGATTAGGAATACACACAAAAAGCTGTTGTACATTATTTGTAAACAAATACAATACAGACACGGATGATTGCACCGAGAATATAATTATACCACACAGGTAGGTCAGTTAATTGTGTCACTAGGTCAATTATATATTAATTTTTTTAATTGCATTTTACACCCATATCTGTATCTGTAGACGAATTTCTGCCAATCAAGGCACACCTCAATACAAGAGGAAGGTTAATCCACCACTATAATAAATACGACGCGTAAAATATATATATATAAAAGTCACTCTAGGATACATAAAAGTCACTATCACCACAGTATAAAACACATAATATGTCAATTCACCACCATAATATATAGCGACGCGTATAATAAATATTTATAAAAGTTCCTATCACAGTCACATAAAACGACTCATAAAATATGTATATACACTGGTTGTTATAGATCTAGCAGATAAATAATCTAAAATCTAAAAGATTTGAAAAAGTAGGATCTTATCTAAAATCTAAAATGTATAATCTAAAATCTAAAAGATTTGAAAAAGTAAGATCTTATCTAAAATCTAAAAGATTTGAATAAAAGAAGGATCTAATCTAAAATCTAAAAGATTTGATAAAGTGGGATTTTGCAGTCCATGTGCGCACTCTCCAGGACGGTTACTAAATAAGCATCCATTAGGAAATCATATACCGGGTTGATCACCTATTAATAGCTTCATTATATGTTAATATATCAGTTCTTTTTTCCATTCTCCTTTTTCTTATTCTCCATTAAGCCTAAGAGTTCGTATCGTTTGTTATGGATTTTATATAATAATTGTCTACATAAAGGTTCCAGCACTTCTCCAATGGTATCCAGAGACTCCTTATGGGTTCTGTCATACTTATTGACATAAATAAACGGATTTATAATAAGTTTTAGTAAATCTATTGGCTGACTTGCCTTGATTTTTGCCAATACTTCACTACCTACGTCTATTATCCTCTTGATTAATGGCTCCCTAATATCCTGCAATGCCTCACAGCATAATACAAAATGTTGTAAGGTTTCGTCTGCATTTCTACATAGATTACAAGTTGCAGAAATAAGATGTTTGGAATAAACAGCTCTATTTGTCTGTAGAATATATGTTCCTGTAACAATTTTTAGCCGAGTTGGTATTCTTCTGATGTCCTGTATGTTGGCACTTTGCGACTTCAATAATGGATGTATTCTACCTATGTTATAGTTAGAGTCTAAGTATTTTAAGCTGGTGTTTAACACCATATTTTCCTCAATTGCATTTTTCCAATATTGGTGTACATGTTTGGTTATCAAACTTTTCCATTGTGACTTTGGAAGTGGATTTTCTAGATATGTATATGGATCCGTGATATCATACTTTATGCAATTTTTTCTTATATCCATAAACCAACTATTGCTATCATATGATTTAACTTGTAGCTGCCTCTCTGCAAGTCTCCATTCAATTGAGGTGTGTTCAGATCTTGTTATGTTTCCAAAAAATGTTAAAACTTTTATATGTATTTCTGCTTCAATCGGTAATAGGCCTGATAGTATATAAATGGCAGGATCCGCTACATTTATGTAAAGTGATAATTTAAGAGTCGAGCAATACAGTAATACAAACAATAATAACACAATACAACATTTTTTTACAAAAGAAAGAGTCTTTGACCGACATGGACCTTTTGCCTTAATTCTAATCAGATGAAAGATCTGGATTTGGATTAAGAATATATTTCAATTTGTTTAAATCAGATCGACATATTAACAAAGTTAGAGCAGTTATTTCCAATAATATTAAATAATAAATTTCTAGGTTGATTATTTATAGGACAATGTAAAAAGAAGGGATCTTCATCTTCAATGTTATTGCACGTATTGCACAGTCTTTGTTGAGGGGGTATATTTTTGTAACGACCTTTTTCAATTTCTAAATTATGATCACTTTCAAGACCGAAATTTTGTTATGAGTTGTCTATTTTTAAAATTGCTTAGCTGTAATAAGTAGGGTTCCAATATAATATCGTTCTTTAGTTTACTATAAAAAGAATAATTTTTAACTTTCGGTTAGTTTTGAAAGTTTATTTTTAGTCTTTAAAGTATAATTATTAAGAGCTATCTTTTTTAATTCTTTTTTTAGTGGAAATTTTAATCTATGAAATGGTTTATCTATATTAGAATAGTCTTCAATATCTAAATCGAATTCTTTGAAAATATTATTTACACAAGTATACCATGAGTATTTGCCTTCATCGTGCATTTTTTTTTATTTACATTTAAGGATTCTTTAATTAATGGATTGATATTATTAGAGTTTATTCTAATAAAATACATAAGTACTTGAGTTTTAATAAATGAGGTGATAGGAAAACGTCCTAATTCAGATTGAGCAGAAATATTACATGACGTTTTTTTAAGTCCTAAGATAGTTTTTAAGAACAGCTGGTACCGATTTACAAATAAATATTACATTTAAAACTAAAGAACGGAACGAAAGGCTATTTATAAGTTTTATTTATTAATTCACTTTGGACACACAAACACACATATTTATTATTTTATGAACCTTTAGGGCTAATTGGAACTTTATATTTTTTTAAAGACAAATTGGATGGATTAAAAAATAATTTATTTTCATATAGAAAACTGGCTCACTAGAGGCATAGTACAGGATCTGTATATAATAGTAAAACTAAAAATATAAGTGCAAAATAGATTACTCTGATATGAACACAATGAGAAATACAGCCCTTAAGACTATAACCCGAATAATCCAATCGTTATATTACTCTCCCGCTAGTCGCTGCATTCATATAACCATACAGTTCGGAGAAAAAGTGTGAAATCATAAGATATAAATCGATCTAAAAATGTTAGTACATTTAAAATTGGAGTTTATTTCTATGGACCCAACATTATTTTCCCCCATTTTGACAATGTCTCTCTCAAATTGAAACACAAGTTTGATTAATTATCAACCTATATACCAGTGCTATTGAAACAGTAGGGAAAGCAATTGTTGTTGATGTAGACACATAGTAACATAATTAGTGTGTTTTACCAAAAAAATAATAAATAAACAATGTGGTACTTATTGTAGAGGACCGAAGCTTCAAAAATGAGAAAGATATCAATGTGGATATCAATGGTCACGTTCACAAGCTGCACTCATGGCACGAAAATACCCCCTTTTTTCCTTTAACTTTCTGTTTTCTTATCTATATTTTCCCCAATAAAATTCCTTTATTATTTCATCTCTTTTCCCTTTATTTATCATGTTCGTGTCCATATATCCATACAATCTTATCAGAGTGAGTGATAGAGTGATTTGTTTAACGCCAACTCAGCAATTTTTCAGCTATATATTATGGCGAGAACAACTTAAGTTTCAATGAGATGATGATGAGGTCCGCTTTGATCTAGACCAACACGCTGAGTTGGACTTTTATAGTGCTAGCTCACTGAAACAACAGTCCGCGGATAGACATGTCGCTCCACTCAGACACATTAATTATTCTGATTCCGAGCCAACCAGTCTTTGCTCTTTCTCCTTAATGCTGCGGGCTTAGCGGAAAAGCAACAAATACCAATTTAATAGTCTTTGGTTTGACCCGAGCGGGGCTCGAACCCACGATCTACCGCACCCATTATGCCACCGATGCGGTTCCAATCTTATCAGAATGCCCCTGTTATAGAGCCATTTTCCCCTCATAGCCATTCCCCCCCCCCCCGGAAAAATGGCGGGGAAATGGCTATATAGTAGATTTCCCCCCCGGAAAAATGGCTATATAGCCGGCATTTCTCCCCCCTTGGCAAATAGGGGGGGGGGGGATGGCTATATAGTAGTTTCCCCCCCCCCCAAATTATGTTGGGATATCAAAATGAAGTAATCACTTCCAAAGGGTGCATTAATGTTAAAAAAAAAAACCATGTAACGGATTATCAGGGACCCGCCACATAGTGGCGAACGCCCTATACTGATCGCTCTGTCCGTCCGTTCGAAACACATTCGTGTCCGCTTCATAACTTTATAACCAGTCATTTCTTTATTCTATAGTAGATGGATGAAATTTTGCATGATTGTTAACTACTATTAGAAGGTGTGTCGCATCACAGGCACTTGACCGATGGACCTTAATTTCCCCGTGTTTGCCACGGGGGTACGTATTTTCAGGGCTAGTAACGATGTAGGGCCTCTATTTCTGGGTCCTGGGTCCACACGAATACTAGAAATAAACACAAGGTAAGCAACAAAATGGCGGGGTACTGCTAAATTTCTTTTTATTGTCGATTTCCCTGATTTCTGAAAAATAAACGGATGGAATGTACTAACCTTGTGGACCCCCATCAGCTGTTGTGCCCCTGGTTTACTGTCGTATTCGTACTATTTTGCATATTATATACCCCCGACAATCTATTCCAAAGACCGATTGTCAACTAAGTCGGAGGTCTATTTTGGATTCTCTCGGACTCCAACGTGTCTTTTGATGGCCAGTCCAGTTTTTTCCCGGGGCAGAGGCGTAGCTGCACATACGTTGTCACGCCATGGCGTGCACATCGTCAGGTTATAAAATAATTAGGAAATAAAATCATTTGATATATCTGATGTGGTAGACAGACTATTAGAGTCAATCATACCACGGAAGCGCCAAAACAGTATTGGCGAATTTCTTTGTACTATTCATTTTTGGACCATTTGATTACAGAACTTGAATCACGTCTCCTTACTACGGAAAACCGCTTCCATGCACAGCATCTACTGCCCCGTGCTGTAGACAAAATAACTAATGATTATGTCGCTTCAATATACGAGGCATACCAGGCTGACATTGATTTGTCATTAGAGGATTCCAGGAGAGAAGTTGCCAGATGGCGAACCAGCTGGGCCATTACAAAACGTAATGATTTGTCAACACTTTGTACCAGGGCCTCCAAGAGAAATTTTGCAAGGCGGAACAATACTGCTTTGGGGCCCGAGGACAGACTGAAACATCAATCTGTCCTGTTTTCATGTTGGGCAGATGTTGCTATTGTACATTCGAAATATTAATTGCGAACCCCATTGACGGGCGTCCGGAATCTAATTATTTTGCTGTTAATTAAAATAATATGCAACTGACAACAACCAAATTTAGGATTTATCAAGTACGATGTACATGCTACCTGTGTAGTATATTATCTTTTTTTCCTCGATCGACAGTTCAGAGGATATGTGGCTATACTGGTATTTCTTAAGACAATGGCAAGTTATAATCCAACTACTTTAACCCCGTCACTTTTTACTGAAGTACCTGTATTAAGTCAGGAAAGTGAGCGGTCATGTATATGTGTGTTAGGGATATCGAATTTGCCTATTTCTACATTTTTCTATTGAATTTTTGGAACTTTTCCGACAGTGTGATATTTTTTTTTCATTTTATTACAGGTTGTGAAAAAAGAATTATGATGATGTACCGGCAACAGGGCCTCCAAAAGAAATATTGCAAGGCGGAACAATACTACTTTGGGGCCTGAGGACAGGCTGAAACTTCTCTCAAAATTGTGGATTTGAGTTGAAAATACCAAAAAAATAATGAACAAATCAAAATAAAACGTCAATGGCCAAGTCCATGGGGCACTTCAGAGATTCACGGGCCCTTTCTTGGCTCTCCGGGCCCCGTACCGATGCACCGGATGAACCCCCTCTCAAAGGCCCTGCTTTGTACCACACTAGATTCTGTAAATCCAGTTCTCTATCCTTCTATAGATACAATATTATGTGTTTTGTTAAACATGCCAGCAGCAAGCGCTACTGCTAAAATGTCATTTAGTGTACTGAGACGTTTGAAAACTTGTGTTAGTTCGGCTATGAAGAATGACAGGCTATCTTCTCTGGGATTGATGCATATTCACCGAGATTTTGAAGTGGACTTGTACAAAGCAATGGAAGTGTTCGTATCTGCTAAGACACGAAGGGCAGATTTTTAACAATTTTAAGATATTCTTGTCTATCAGTCATTAAAATTGTGCTTGATTCCATGTTATATGAAACCCTGAAATGGCCCCAGATCGCACCATTTTGCATCTCGTCAAAAATAATTATGGTGTGCACACTATTAAGCCTCATCTACGCCCCTGCGGAATTTGTCAAATATGGTTCCATTGTGGCAAAGGATTGATATTTGTTCATCTGTTGTTTTTATACCTACCATGTGATTAAAAAAGACATTTCATTCTGTTTTTTTTAAGTTTGAAATAGTCCGCCAAATAAATGCAATGTTCTTCTAAAGACACGTTGGAGTCCGAGAGAATCCAAAATAGACCTCCGACTTAGTTGACAATAGGTCTTGGGAACAGATGGTCGGGGGTATATATGCAAAATAGTACGAATACGACAGTAAACCAGGGGCACAACAGCTGATGGGGGTCCACAAGGTTAGTGCATTCCATCCGTTTATTTTTCAGAAATCAGGGAAATCGACAATAATAAGAAATTTAGCAGTACCCCGCCATTTTGTTGCTTACCTTGTGTTTATTTCTAGTATTCGTGTGGACCCAGGGCCCAGAAATAGAGGCCCTACATCGTTACTAGCCCTGAAAATACGTACCCCCGTGGCAAACATGGGGAAATTAATGTCCATCGGTCAAGTGCCTGTGTGTCGCATATCATATTCTTGTTTGTCCTCCTAAAGTCAAGGTCTCAAACTTTTCATTTCATGGGACCCCTATATGAAGTATATATCTCTCAGATGATACGATATTCCAGAGCTTGTGGTTCCTATCAGGATTTCCTTGATAGAGGGTTGCTGCTAACAAGGAAGCTACTGAACCAAGGGTTCCTTTTGGTAAAGTTGAAGTCATCACTTCGAAAATTTTACGGCCGCCACCATGACTTGGTTGACCGTTTTGGAATATCTGTGTCACAAATGACCACGGATATGTTCCACTTGTCGTAAACACTTCCCTGTCCTTTCCTCATTCACGACTTATTATCGGATTTCAGTGTAACTAGATTAACACGACGGGTGCCACTAGTGGAGCAGGAACTGCTTACCCTTCCGAGGCACCTGAGTTCACCCCCTGTTTTTAGTGGGGTTCGTGTTACTCGATCTTTAGTTTTATATGTATGTTTTCCCGATCGTTGTTTGTCCTTTTGTGCTTTTTCTTTTGGCCATTGTGTTGTCTGTTCTTTTTCGATATACGGTTTCTGATTGCCCCTTTGGTATCTTCAAACTCTTCTTGTGAACTACAGAAAATCGTGTCCGCTCTAATTATTGTAGAGGGATGATATTTTGTGATTGCTAACCACTGTGAGAAGGTCTTATTTAATTCATGTTTGTCCTTGAAAGGTCAAGGTCTCAAACTTAGGGTTTTTCATGGGACGATAATTTTGGTACCTCAACAGATTCTTTAGATATTGACTTTATTTTGCAACGGCGGGGTCCTTAGTAAAGTTAGAGATAGTTTCCATCTCCATGTCATCTAGTTATTATTATTAGTAGTAGTATTATCTTATATTAGGGGTGATATTGGACGAGGCTTGACATAGTATGTGGTATAAGCTTGATCATGCATAACTCTTCAAATAGCACCCGAGTAGGGATGCGATATAGGGTAGGTGATACATGTCTTACAAAGTCATGCATCATGCATAATAAAAATGTATATGTACTTTACTCTAAGTATATAAATAATAATAATAGTGATAATAATAATAATAATAATGATGAATAAATGTTTTCTTAGTGCAAATAAATCATAACTTATCTATAATAAATTAGAAATAACATTTAGGGGGAAAACCCACTATATAGCCATTTTTCCGCGGGGAAATTCTACTATATAGCCATTTTTCCCCCCTGATAAGGAAGGGGGAAAAGATGGCTATATAGCCATTTTTCCGGGGGGAAAGATGGCTAGGGGGGAAAATGGCTCTGGAACACCTGCCCTATAATAAGGTAGGGCCGGCATATGCAAGCTGTTCTGTTACCATAGGATTGGATGGAAATATGGACACGAACACGATTAATAAGGAAAAGGAGATGAATTAATAAAGACATTTTACAAAAAATAGTTAAATAAATAGAAAGTTAAAAAGGGGGTTAATGTCCGCTCCATAATATTTGTTGATACTTGACTACATGTAATTGCCCAGTGGACTCTTCCAAATATTATACTCATCAGAGACATAGATATGTTTAGTACTTATGTACCAATCTAATTTCTGCAAATTGCTTGTTTGTATACATGGACACATCATCAACATTTGTCTGGCTAGTTACCAATGAACATGAACAAGTTTTGAAAAAAATTAGGTAGCTCAAAAGTTTATTGAAGAATGTTTTTTGCTGCGAGGACACAACTGATCCTATAGATATTAGGTTAGGTGAATTATTATAGTTATTATACATGTTATATTATATTAAAAGTGAATTGATTTATGGTGGTATTTGATAGGCTCTGATCTGGCCGTGCAGTCACTGAACATAAATATGTTTTCCTGGTTTTTGTGTGTGTTTACATGTATCTTTGTATGTCTCCAATCGTCTCCAATCATTGTATTAAATTGTTTGCCCCTTGTGGGCCTTTAATTGGCAATAACAAATTCTTATTCTTATTCTTATACGGTTTTTATTAACCAATAGGTATTTATATGTGCAAAACAGACTGGTTTATATCAATACAATAAGGTAATTACAGCCGGTCCATTATGGCTTTGCCGGTCCATTACGGCTTTTAGCCGGTCCATTATGGATTAACAGGGCCATTATGACATCCGGGTATGAGACATAAATTACGTTTCAAAGATAGCGGCGGTTAAGTACGCTTCAAGCGAAATTGCAGTTTTTTTCAGAAACAGACTATAGAAAAATTTAGACAGACAACATTATAGAACAGACTATAGGTTTTGTTTACATCTGACGACGCACCATTTTCAATTAGCAGACGACAACGAGAGCAGAGCCAGAGATGTCGGAAAGTTTCAGTACGATATCGCCGAGAAAATCGCATGCAAGGGTTAAGAGTGGCGAGGATATGATGGATGTACTCGCACATGACATTATGCGGTACGAAATGCTCAGTGAACAGGATGAATATAAAGCCTTGGCATCTATCCTACAGGTAGAGATGCCGACTTATCGTTATTTTGGCCGCCATTTTGTTTTCCGGTAGCTGCTTTTACATGAAAATGCAATATTTTTGATGTCAATTTTTTACAGATAAAACTATATAAAGATATAATTTTTTTACATTAATTAATTATCTAAACATTGTTTAAAATCTTTAAAAAATTTGTTTCTTTTGATATGGAATCGTTTAGATATAACGTGTTCGAATCGGAATCGCTGTTTTCGGAATTTTACATTCGCGGCACGGTTTTTTTCACCAAGGTCCCCCTTTTCAATGCCTTGCCCGGCATGTTCCTGACGTTATATAGTTCCATAATTATTATCCAATTAAAGCGCAGATTCGTAGCTTGCACATGGTCACAGTCGCTTCCGTTTTCCTGCGCATGCTAAACGGGAAATGGTCTTCTCAAAAGTTTTAAGATGAACAATTCAGTGAAAAATTTGGAGTAGCGTTCTCCGATGGCGATATTTGTATTTTTCATTATAATATCAACATAGGAAACATGCCAACTCAACCCTATTAGATCGGGAACACGGCTGGTTTTTCGTATTTAAAACACCCCTGAAGCTAAACATCATGTCTGAAGAAGAACGTCGCACGTCATCCCTGGAAGTGGAAAATATTTGTAACGTCAACGA
This sequence comes from Bathymodiolus brooksi, assembly GCA_963680875.1. Classification (NCBI taxonomy): domain Eukaryota; kingdom Metazoa; phylum Mollusca; class Bivalvia; order Mytilida; family Modiolidae; genus Bathymodiolus; species Bathymodiolus brooksi. Next base: position 58,931,752 of record OY804577.1, read on the forward strand.
CGCTGACACAGCTGTTATCGTAGCCGTAGGTATGTATAAACCTTGATCTCAATGTTTTAAACGTACGATTTATTTTTTGCATTGCTTCTTTTTAAGTAGTTTATGAAAAACTTCTTGTCAATTTATAAATACTTCCAACTTACGTTCAAAACAAAAGACGAAAAGTAAACAAACCGAAAAAAAAGGGGGGGGGGGGTAAATAGAGATGAAATTTTCCTCTTTTCTTTAAGGAAAATATTTGGAAATAAAATGTTTCAAACTTGGTCCAAACAGCTAGAAAATGAGGGTATGACTGAGCACTAGAAATTAGGAGTTTCCTCTTTTTCATCAGTCAATACAGTCTACACTACAGTCACAAAACACTTTCTTCTATGTGTACATAATATTTGTTTTTTATATTATAGTCTTCACTCTTCAGAAAGTTAATTCTATTCATATTCTGGGTGGTGTACTGTGACAACTTTTCAAAAGCTTTGTTTTTGTTTATATATTCAAAGCTTTTTTTTTAAAGTTGGTACATGAATTTGAGCTTTTAAAACAGACATTTTGGTTAGATGTGAGAAGAAATATTCTGCTCTATTATCTTCAGGTTGGAGGGTATAGTGCAGAAAATTTCTTCGAAGCCAGGTCTAATTTCAATGAGATTGTGTTGCTTGAACTATTCAACCAGGGCATTGGATTGCAAGTATGCATCAACACAAGCAACTTTTGTCATGGTGCTACATTTTTTTGTATTTGCCAGCTTCCATGGATACTCGAGCATGATTGAATATTTACATACTAAATTCAAATAAAAGTAAAAAAAATGTTATTGCATATTTATATGTTGCGTTATTTTTATTCAACATGGGAAAATATATTTTAATCCAGAAGAAGTGGCTTGTCTTGATGTATAGTTGTCTGCAACTCAATAAATAATGTGGTGGAGAAATCATTAGGTATTTCTGCATCTGAAAATGCCTCACTTCAGAAGTAAAGACTGAACATTGGAAGAAAGAAAAATACTAGTCTTGATTTAATTTCATTTTTGCATTTGAAACCTTCTCTTTAAGGGGCAGTCGTGATCGTATGGTAGTTGGATTTACAACTACATATGCAATTAGTGCCTACCACAATCAGGAGTTCTAGTCTGGTTCGAGATGCACTCGATACAGCATTATGTAATAAAGTTTGTCAGAGATTTGCGGAAGGTCTGGTCTTCTCAGGCCAGGGTACTTTAGATCTTGAAATGAAATTAATCTTTTTGTAAGCATCACATTATAATGATCTTTTGTATTTGGCATAATTAAATTCAGTATTTAGTTTTTGTTCTCTGCAGGTCAATCACTTCTGCATGATCTGCTACAGAATTTCAACCAGTCCAGCACAAGTGAGCTGAATGATATTTGTAAACAGTACTTGATGTCACATGCCATCAACAGAGATATGATCTACTGTTTGTTAACAAACAAGGATTATACCGGTTAGTTTTATTTTATGAAAGTTATCACATCAATTGGTGAGATGTGTAATGTTTGCTGTATATATATATATTATACAATTATAGTCTTTTGCTGAGGTCAATACAAGTTTTTATGGACCTTAAAAACGATATTCACCGAAGCCTTTAGGCTGAGGTGAATATTGATTTCTAAGGTCCATAAAAACTCGTATTGACCGATACAAAAGACTGTAATTGTTTTATTACATTAAAATGAAAAGTGAAAGTGAAACCAAGTCAATATGAAATTAATCACTTCATTATGACGTCATACATAATGCAATGGAAAACGAAAGTGAAACCCAAGTCAATACAAGTTTTAATCAAGCAATATCAAATTTTACGGAATGTCAGGTGACAGCATGATAGCCAATAAAATTGCTTAAATAAAATCATTATGTAATAAATATATATATATATGGGTCAGTGTAATGGTTGCTAACTACAGATAAGAAGAAAAGTTTTTTTTTTCTTTGTCTTTTGCATGGGATGATGAATTCGTGGCCAGAATAACAAGATGTGACAAGTGACATTAAAACCAATACATCAAACTATTTATCATTTATTTTATTGATAAGCCATGGTAGTGTTTCTACTAATATTCTCGAAAAGGGGAAGGTAGTATAAGTAGACAAAACATATATAATATATTTTTACCTACATTGTAGGTTATAAAGAACAAGGATCTGACTTTAACTTTGTCCAAAAATGTCAATAAAAACTTGAGACACGAAAAGTTGGGGTCAATACTAAAAATTTGAAACACTGGTAATTTTTTTTGCTTAAATACATTGTGAATTTATATTTATTAAAATAGTAGTTATGAAATGATAATATGTAGTTAGAACTGTTTCTTTGTGGTCCCTTCTGTTTTTTTTTCCAGTTCACCTGACAGTATGCTTTGCTGGTCAAAGACATGTGATCCAAGCTGACCTTGGGATATTACCTGAACTTAGGACTGCAGCCTGCAGGATAATTTACAGCTGAGTCCATAATTTATATCATAATTAAATATTCAATAAAGAGATGAAAAATGTTGCTGGCCAACATTTTGTCTTCATTAGTTGTTCTGGTTCATTACTAATACACTATGTTGAAAATTTCATTAATATTTTTCTTTACAGATGGTTGGGAGTTCTGGTCTCTATTGAAGAATAATTTATTATATATTTAGTTTTACATGTAGCTGGACTTATTCAGACCACAATACATGTGACAATAGATGATGTATTTAAAAAATACACCATATATTTCCTAAATAATAAATGAATGAACTTAATATTTTGTTGTTGTTTTCATTGAACATGTTTTAAGAAGCAAATTAGAATAGTAATGAGCAAGACTGAAACTTTGAATATGGAGTCGGAGAGTTGGGTTATGGTGTTTAATGCCAGTTTCATTTTCAACAATATTTCAGTTATATTGTGGTGGTCACTTTTATTGGTGGCGTAAACCCGAGTACCTGGAGAAAACTACATACCTGTTGCAAGTCACTGACGAATTTTATCACACAATAATGTTGTATCAAGTACACCTTAAGTTACCATGAGCGGGATTCGAATGGCATGGAGAGTAAGACTGAAACAAATTTACTTGCTCAAATTGCAATCAAGGGAAACCTGAATATAAACAGCATCCTATATAAACAACATAAACTTTATTTTAAATAAAGTTCCATATGTAGCCTTTCGTAGGAAATGTGTAAAGCGTGCAAATAATATCCATCTATTTTAAACACAAGCTGGTCTTAAGGAAATTTAGTTTAGAGGTGTTTCACTATCATGCTTGTTGGGTGATTGTTGCATATAACATCACTTTCAGCAATTGTACAGCTACATCATGATAGCAAGACATTGAGGTAGGAAAGCAAAAACACCTACAAATGTATATATATATATATATCAAGCTGACCAGTTAAACTTTCGGCAAGTGGTAGTACTAGGTGTCTGGAATCTTCACCCCATGGGGGATTACATATTGGTATGAAAAGTATTCAGTTTAATTTATTAGTTACTTGAGGTTATAGATTATTAAAATATCTTTAATTTGATACCTTGATGATCAAATTCTGACTAGAAACAATAGAGTAATCATAAAAAACGTAAATTTGAGCAACGAATTTTAAAGCAATGGCAGCCATTTTGTTTTCAAAATGGTCACCAATATGACAATTATTCCTTAATAAAATGCTAAAACAAATAAGAGGTCATTAGTACAAATCTCCATATCCATTTTTTCAGTGATATTAATTATATTGATAAAAAAAATTATCTTGGAACAGGTTCCCTGTTTGATGAATTTTATGAAAAAATGGTGGCCATTTTGAACAAAATGGCTGCCATTTCTTGCGTCGACAAAAAAAACATCACGTCCAACAGAACGTGCACAACACTGTGGTATTACCTTCAAAAGTTTGTGCGGATATCATTTTTAGTTTAGGAAATATGAAGCTTTTTGTGTCATTTTCCCATATAACTGCTGTGAAACGGTGCCATTCTCAAATAGTGTTGAACACTAATTGCACACCCACCTTTATGGATTCATAATTCCACAAAAAGATGTAAAAGGTGATTCATATGTTATAATTGCACACAAAACAAGTATTTCTACACACAATTTCTTCTATTATGATGTCAGATAAGTTATTTTCTGACAAAATTATGGCAATGTGAGCCATATGGACCTTTCGGTCAAGATCAAAAGTGGCTCCGCCATACATTTTGGACAGTAAAACAAATAGCAAATATTACTTCGAGCATGTTCAGTTTCATTTTTCTGACAGAATAACTTATAATCTATGGGAAAAAACAAAAGTAGAGACATTATCTGCTGTTTACACAAAAAATCAGAACTCTAAAACAGTCATTAAAACCATTATTGATGGCGGCCATCTTTGGAAAATTATCGACCAAAAATAGGCAATTTCAGATGCTCATAACTTTTGAACCCTCCATCCGATTTTTACAAATGAAGGCTCAAAGTTCTTCTTAGATTGAGCTCTATCTAATGGTTCAAAAACAGCAAGCATCCCCTGTAATTGATTTTTGACTGGCATCTCTATTACAGGGAAATGAAAGTGAGGACTTTGAGTTTGAACTGCAGGAAGTACAACTGCAACCGTTACCCGAACTACAGGCTGTTGATGACCAGTTTGAATCAGAGGACCCTGGAGCTCAACCAGAAGATAAAGAAAGAAACAAAAGATATGTAGATATAGGTTTACAGGACACAGATAAATTCTTACAGGACAATGCAAATAAGAACACTATTTACAAGACAAAATTTGACATGAAATTGTTCTACGATTGGGCACAGGAAAACGATGAAATGAGAAAAGTTGAGGAAATACCACACCCAGAGTTGGACATGTTACTTGCAAGATTTTATTTAGGTAAGGAAACATACAATAGCTAGATCACATCCTGTGAAAATGTAAACAGTTGTAAAAGGGGGAGGGGTCCACTGTGGTCCAAGGCCAAGGTACTTTACCAGTGACAGCTAGCATATCACCTCTATGTGTCAGTCGCAAAATAAAGTTTCGATTTTCATGCCTATGTGATAAGGTTTATCAGTTGCCTGCCGAAGGTCGGTTTCCTCTACCACTAAAACTGACCGTCATGAAATTAAATGAAATATGATGTAGAAATTGACATTAAACCCCATCAAGCAAACAAAAGGCAGAGGGGAATGTTTGCCCTCAATTTCACTGAAATTTTGTATTTAGGCCAAGCAAAAATATATGTCTGTTTAAGGTTACCCGACCTACCCTATTTTTTAAACTTCAAAAATAGATAATAAACAGTTAGAATAGTCATCAAACTTCTGCCAGGTGTACATATCTTTTATATGTTAAATATATAATTTATCTTCCAAGAAATAGACCACATACAATGTATTTCATTTAAGGAACAATATTTTTCCATAATAAAATATTTATTATTTTTCTTACATTTCAGAGAGAACTACTAAAACTCGTACTGGTGCAAAAAGTAGTGACCAAAGAGCTGTGCCACCAAAGATGTTTGCACAACCAGAAAACCCATATTGTCCTATTGCCATGTACAAATTATACATACAAAAGCGACCTGAGGATTTGCATGACATGAATTCCAGATTTTATTTACGTCCTTTGGACAATCCTAAGGATGACGTATGGTACAGTCACCAACCACTAGGAAAAAATAAGTTAGGCATAATGATGAAGTCAATGGCAACAATTGCTGAAATTACAGGAAGAAAAGTTAATCACTCAACGAGAAAAACGTTTGCCTCAACACTATTACATGCGACAGGCAAATCACTGAGGTCGCCCAGCTGGGTGGGTGGAAAAGTGTTGCAACATTGACTAATTATAATGTTCCATCACTAAAGCAACAGAACAAAGCATCAACTATATTATCAGAAATAATGCTTCCTGAAACATCAAACATTGATGATGTAGTCAATGATCAAACAGAACATAAAAATAATACCCCTGCCATTGAAAACGTTGCAGTGGACATTCAGAATCCTACAAATTCTCAGTCTGTTATAAACAATTTGAATTCCAATACAAATTCAAATTCGATTGCAAGTAGAAAAGATACAAATCCTTTTAGTATTCTATGTGGGGCGACAATATCTGGAGGAGTTATTAACCTCAATATCTTTTCAGGAAAAAGAAAGTTGGACATGTTGGACAGTTCTCAGGAATAAAATTTATTTTGTTTTGGTATAAAACAAACCTTTCTGATCAATATTAATTGATGTTTTTGGAGTTATTGTTATAATTGTAATAAAATTCAATGTTAGCAAAATGTTTTTACTTTCATTATTGCTATTAAGGTTTAAAAAAAAAATACAGGTAAGTTTTTGAAAAGTTCAAAACATTTAAAAATTCTACCATGAATTCTTATTCTAATTGGTTAATAAAAGTTTTAATAAATGGGTGTTTTCATATTGGCCCTGTTATATGTTCAAGGTCTGTAATAATGGCCCGAGGATGGCTGTAATGGCCCAAGGCTGTTATATGTTCAAGGTCTGTAATAATGGCCCGAGGATGGCTGTAATGGCCCGTTGCCTTGGGCCATTACAGCCATCCTCGGGCCATTATTACAGACCTTGAACATATAACAGGGCCAATATGAAAACACCCATTCATTAATACTATAATATTACATGTATGTATTATAATGGTTTTTTTTTTGTGTAATATGAATCACTGTAATGACTCTGCCCCTTGCTGGGACCTTGATTGGACAATAAAATCTTATCTTATCTATCTATCTATCTGTACTAAATGATCTATTAATTTAATACAAATTAGCCATGTTTAAATTTAAGCGGAAATATTAATTTAATACAAATTAGCCATGTTTAAAATTAAGCGGAAATATACTCCCCATTCGGAATACATCGGAAAGTACTATTTAAACAAAATGTCCGGTTCACCTCCTGATCGCCCTAAAGTGGGTGTTGGTGTTTTTGTTACCAGTACAGATCATCCAAACTGTGTATTAGTTGGCAAAAGAAAAGGTTCAAGTGGTAGTGGACTGTTTGCGCTTCCTGGTGGCCATCTAGAATTCGGGTAAGACCTTGTGTTAGTCTTAAGGCCCGTTTACACAGCAAGTTTTAAAGTGCATGTTTTAGATTGTTTACACATGCAAGTTTTAAACATGCATGTTTTAGATTGTTTACACATGCAAGTTTTAAACACATGTTTCCAACATTTACCGCCAATATTGCTAAATGTAAACATTGTATTCCTTAAAATACCAACTATACACAATGGAAGAAGATGATATTATAGCAGGGGATGTCATAGGGAAAGGGGATGGAATCAGCAGATAATGATGCTAGAAAATGGCCGATTTTACCATTCGATGTATCTCGGGATTTTATAATAAGTAAGGAAATTCTCGTCTAGTTCTCGTATATCGAGAAACTTTTCATTGGATAATTTTTTGACGTATTTGAAGTGTCTATGCAAATTTAGAATCGACCGAAGTAAATCGGAAAATAACGAAGCATAAATGTAATATATACGGAAAATATCGAAGGAAATTCGGCAATATATTAATAAGAAAGTGGGCGTTGATTATATAAATAAATCGAAATTTAAATAATTGCAACTATAATATTCATATAAATATGAGCATAAAAAAATTATTGTTTAATATTGATAACAATTTCAAAATATAACAATTAAATGCAAAAAGTTGAATTAACAATAATTATTGGGGAAAATGCTTTTTAAGGAATATAAATAAAGTATTATAAAATAAAGTATTATAAAATTACTACTGAAAAACTTTTTGTAAAAAAAATTTGAACCAATAGTGATTAACACAGTTTGTCTATAAGCTTATATTTTAAAAAAAATATGAAATAAATATTTTACAATACTGTCTGTACTCCTGAAGGAGTGTGAAGCCCATCTATGGGTTTTTAATAACAATTTATATTCATAAAATAAAATAATCAAAATGCATATGTATGCTAAATAAAATGTATCTACGTACCATTAGTTGCTTACAAAATACACTTATATATATATATCATTATTGTTTGTAAACAAACATCTGCTTTGCATATCATAAATCCTCGGATTTACCATATTCTAAGAAAACACGTGTTTTTTTTAATTAATTTATTTCATAAAAATATATAACCTATATTTTCTGTTTTTATATATAATTATTAAGGTAAAAATACCTTACAAAAGAACAAAAAGCCATTCAGAAAAATTTGTCAAACTAAAAATCTTCCTGATTCTGATCCTGATCTTACCAGCAGCTCGCTGGTAACATTTGGCAAAAAATTTGAATGTATTTTACTTCACATCCAAAATTTTACATGAAGACGTATGTTGAATGTAAAATAATACAAACCTCCTTGGGAAATATATATTTCAAACAATTACATCCATATTTTGTCACAATATATCCATAAATAAATGTCTGGCAAACTCATTTACCTAACACGATACACACATTAGCACCCCCCTATATGTTGTAATGGCTCAGTATATAGCCAAGGGAGATAATCATTTCCACCGCCTGATTATAGTAGCATTATGTAATATGAAGACTGTATCATTGTGTATGTTCCCTAGATGGTCTTCTTCGTGGTATAACTCACAGAGTTTTTGAATTTGAGTTTCACTCAAAAACAGCTCTTCTTTCCTTGGCATTTTCTCTTCATGTATTTTCTTTAGTTTTCAAAAATGCACGTGTTTGCTGATGATGTTGTGATTATCTTTAGCATAACCTTGTGACCTTCATTCTGATTGGTTGATTTGCCATGTTTAGACCTGTGTTCTATTCCCCAAGTTACACACACGTGTTTTCAAAGTCTGAAACTTAGCAGGGTTTACACATAAAGTTTTGACCTTCATGTCTCAGAGCGAATTTGGTGCATTCAAACCAGTTTCAGTTTCGGTTTTAAGTTTTGATAACAGTTTTAAAACTGGTTAGGGACCGACCATTTAACTTGAAGGGGGGGTTATGGTTTTCTGTTTCGTTCAGAATTTTTTTTTCGGACAACACAAGAGTTAGAATATTTATTTTTTGTCACGAGAAGCGCGAATTTTTTTTCCAGAATTTAACATTAGGTTATATGACCAAAACTCTGTATCAGATTATTTTTTTTTCCGCCACCAAAATCAGAATATTTTTTTCAGCAACATTGGGAATCAGAATATTTTTTTAGAAAACTTGAGGGTCAACAAACAACAATTACAACATAAAAACTAATAAAACTAACATAGTAGTAAAACGAATATGAAACAACAAACACACACAAACATCAAACATTTGTCTGATCGGGGTCTGACGTCCGGCGTCCTCAACTTCAATGATTCTTTAAAAAGCCACCAATATAAAACCTCTGGAATAATCGTCATTTTGTTGAAGGCGGTCAGTAAATTTGATAGAAGTAGAAGTTATGAAAATGTAATAGTTTATTTATTTGGCACATGTATTGAAAATAAAAGCACAGGGATTTATCATCATATGATTTTGTGGCGTAAAATCGTGATTTTTCACACGGAATACCCCAAAAATTTTCGCGCCTCCCTCCGCTCGGCGCAATTTTTTTAAGTGCACCCCCCCCTAACTTGAAATCCTAGATCCGCCCCTGCACTGTTATTTGATCAGAAATATAAATGACATACCTTTGCAGTATTTTGTTTATTTTTGTTGCTTCAGTTGATCCACTTTCAACGAATAAATCACGGATAATCATCCAAAAATGTCGAAATTTCTGCAAGCAACTAACCTTACCTGGTCGGACAGTACAGCAACTTCCGTTTTTCAAAACTGTCCGGTTTATACACTGTGATAATTAGTTTCGTTGTTTTGTTTAGTCAAGTTATTTTTTTGTTTTTTGGGTATTATTTTATTATTTCTTTTTTGCTTTTTGTTTTGTTTTATTTGTTTTTATTAACTAATATGTTTAGTTGGTATATCTAAATCGATTGTTTAATCAACTGCACCATTTATTTAATATGTCAATTAGTTTCGTTATTAATATATTTGTCTATTCTTGTGGTTTTGATGATACACATCAATTAGTTCTGCGTGATTATATCTTCAGCAGGAATTATAAGATTTATCTTATGGCTCGATTCACTAATTCGCCAATGTTTTTGTTTCTTTTGAATCCAATAGTTAGATTTTTCTTGAACTTTGTACCTATTGTAGGGTCATTTTAAATAAGATGCCAGTACTTCCTGATTAATCTTTGAAGTATTTCAGCTTTAGGGTAATAATGTGTACAAATGAATATTATATTACACGTTGTTTTCACATTTTATCTTTTTCTTTAGTTTGTTTTGTCTGACGCTTTTTAGTATGACCGTGGAAAACAAACCGCTAAAACTGCACCACTAGGCAGTTTGGTCAATTTCGGAAACCAGTTTCAGTTTGTTGAAAACAAATGAAAAAACCGGTTATGGTTTCGAACCGGTTTAAAACCGGTTTTATGCAACAAATGGATAGTTTGACAAACTGTTTTGAAACTGAAACCGGTTTGAATGCACCAAATTCGCCCTAAACTTGCATGTTGAAACTTGCTGTGTAAACGGCCCTTTAAGCCCGGTATACACGATGCAAGTTTTGCATCCAAGTCTCCATTCAAGTTTTTTGATCGTGTATACCATACAAGAAACTTGAATCAAAAAACTTGAACGGACTTGGATGGAATAGAAATGCATCCTATTTTTTTTCAACTTGGATGGAACTTGGATGGAGATTGACCAATCAGAAAACAGAATCCTTATCAGCATCAATTTGTGAATGTAAATAATAACAACTACACGTGTTGTGCAAAGATGGCGGGAAAAGAAGAAACTCCAAAATGTAGGAAAAAGACAGTTACATGGACTAATGAAATGATTGAAGATCTAATAGACTTCATAGAAATACATCCCATCGTTGCCTGCGAAGCCATTTACGAACCCATGTTGACCTCTTTTTGGAGCTTAATCTCCTTCGCAGTACACTTGTACATAATAATGCAATACAAAGCAGGGGCGGATCCAGGATTTCAAGTTAGTGGGGGGGCGCACTTAAAAAAATTGCACCGAGCGGAGGGGGGCGCGAACATTTTTGGGGTATTTCGTGTGAAAAATCACGATTTTACGCCAAAAAATCTTATTTTTTCCAATTGCGGAGGGAGGCGCGAAAATTTTTGGGGTATTTCGTGTGAAAAATCACGATTTTACGCCAAAATTTTTTATTTTTTCCAATTTTAGGGGGAGCGCGCCCCCTCTGGATCCGCCCCTGCAAAGGGCAGCACCCTCCTCTCCTCCCAAAAATTTCATTTTGTTTGTTGTATCTCCCGCCAAAACTTGTGTGTATTCATCAAAATTTCTTGCATCGTGTATACACAAACTTGAATTCAAGTTTTCTTGAATGGAGACTTGGATGCAAAACTTGTATCGTGTATACCGGGCTTAAGTGACAATGATTTCAAGCAATAATTTCCCCCTTGAATAAGAGAAAGATTTTATATTGTTTATACAAACAGTGCTTCTTCTCTTTTCTTCTTCTTCCTCCAATAAAGTTCATCCCTCAGTAATCCCGAGTATTATCGAACTTGTGCTATGTACATTCGCCGACAAGGAGGCATGTGATTAAAAACAACTTAACTTAACACAGGGACAAACGTTGTAAAAAATCCTGATAGAACTAGAAGAAGATATAAATTTTCTGAATATTCCCAACCAGATGCTTAATGGACCATGTAATCGCTCATCATGTTAATACAGCTGCCTCCAGTATTCCAACTTCACATGTGAAGATTTTCAAAAATTTACAATATTTTATTACTTTTTTGATTACATGTACATGTATAAGATAATTTCATATTTGCCAGATCATCATTTTGACATGATGATAAATCCCTGTACTTTTATTTTCAATACATGTGCCAAATAAATAAACTATTACATTTTCATAACTTCTACTTCTATCAAATTTACTGACCGCCTTCAACAAAATGACGATTATTCCAGAGGTTTTATATTGGTGGCTTTTTAAAGAATCATTGAAGTTGAGGACGCCGGACGTCAGACCCCGATCAGACAAATGTTTGATGTTTGTGTGTGTTTGTTGTTTCATATTCGTTTTACTACTATGTTAGTTTTATTAGTTTTTATGTTGTAATTGTTGTTTGTTGACCCTCAAGTTGTGAATGTAATAATATGTAAATAAAGAGAATTTTAAAATAATGAAATTTGTAGAGAAGAATGGGAGGAATGTGGTTACAGAGAAACTCTGGAAGAAACTGGTTTACACATTAAAAATGTTCACTTCGCTACAGTTGTTAATGGTATTGTAGAAGAGGATAATTACCACTACGTTACACTTTTTGTTAAAGGAGAGGTTGATGAGAAGTTTTCATCAGAACCAACAAACTTAGAGCCAGAGAAGTGTGAAGGCGAGTATATATATATATATATATATATAAGAACAAAAGCCAAATGTGTATAAGAAGCACATGGACTGTAACGGATCATAAAGCCCAGTTTATACTGTTACAGTTAAGATAATCTGTATTAAGAGAAAGGAGGTCGTCCGTGTAATATTTGTAACACGAATGCATTCTTTTCTTTTGATCTTTTATGGTTTATATACCAGAATGTAGACCTAGATGTAATATTGCATGGCTTCATGTTACAATTACTATTTATTTATTTTGCCGATGCTAGTGTATTGCCAAAATAAATTCCAACATACATGTGAATTCAAAGATACTAAATACTTTTCCTATTCAACCGTTTCTAATTAATAATCACAAAATGGCTCTTGATTCCTTGTGAGAACCTCTCCATTTCCAGTAGAGAATCTTATGCAGAACATATCGCCACATTCAACAATTGGAGTACAACCGAATACACACTGTAAACGCTGTACTCGATGGAATGATATTTCGTGTTGCGGTGTACTGATATTTCGCTGTTGTTTTACATGTTGACGCCGACGTATCAGAGAACGCAGATTGGTATGTATTTTTGTTTACTTGGAGCCCTCAAAACCAAATTTACTTGCTAATATATAATTTTTGTGTATATCAAGAATGTCCAAAATAAGTTTTATAGAAAAATTTCCATGTAAATCCCTATGATACCGTTGTGTATGGAATGATACCTTGAAAATGTATGTAACAAATGATATTTCTCATAAATAAAAACTTACAAGATAGAATTTCTGAATAAAATATCTCTTAAAATATCCTTATTTTATATTGTGTTACATAAGAAAGCACTATTTTTGTGTTATATGTACGGAGCAACCCGAAATTTATGACTAGGAAAATCCTTAGTGTACTGATATTTCCCGTGCGTATCTGTTAATAGAAAATAAACTGTACTGTTACTTCTGTTAAACTTGTACTGTTATTTAATGTTTAAAATGGGATGTTTTTCTTCCAAACCACATATTCCTGTCTCCCCAGGCCTGTGTCTTTATAATTTTAATTGGTTATATCCTGGTGCATTTATGGCATTTCCCCATATCCGTTCTTTTTCTATTGCGTAATGTTTTTAAATCTGCTAGTCGTTTTTATGTACTAAGTTTGCAAATAATGCTCTAACCAGATCACTCAAAAAAACAATATATGGGCCTCAGCTTCGCTTCAGTTTGTATACTATTTTGGGGCGGTCTGTCGTTCCATATATTGCAAAATGGCGGTCAGCTTTGTGTGTTTGTTTTGGGAGTGTTTAACGACCTTGACTATCCTTACGGATCTCGCACAGTCGCAACATATAACGTCATGATGAACTATTTGTATGCCCCGCCTACGAAAGTAGGGGGCATATAGTGTTCGGGTCTGTCCGTTCGTCTGTCTCGGGTTAACCTACACATTGAAGTTAGTTTTCCATGAAGATGAATTCACATCATCATGAAACTTATACATCATGATGTGAACTAATAAATAGTTGAAGATTAGGGGGTTCCGACAAATATGTGCCGAGCGGGGCATCGATAACACTTAATTGATAGTTTATTTTAAGTAAATCTAAAATTGCAAAAAAGTAAGGCCAAAATACCATTCAAATCTAAGAGTCTCTTTTAAAAGTCTATAGATATTTGTGGTTTTTTTAACTGATCTGAAATGCTTTAAATAGTTGCTTGCCACGATGGTCGAACTGGGTCTGAGATCACACTGTGTAAACGCTGTACTCGATGGAATGATATTTCGTGTTGCGGTGTACTGATATTTCGCTGTTGTTTTACAATTTTGGATGGTGTTCTCTCGAATGGGATAAAGCGTCTCTTTCAGTCGATTTGGTGGCATTGCAGTAGTAACAACGGTAGGGGTCCATTACAGTTATCTGGAAAGTAGAAAATCAGATGGTTAGTAAAATATTATAGTTATAAAGTTAAAGAAACCTGAAATAACAGTACAGTTTTTGTCGTTGTATACACGAAGAAACAGTACACTCAAAATATATGAACATAAGATAACAGTACAGTTCATCGCTGTATGGTGATTATAAATCAAACGTTTAAAACTTCATGTCTCTACTACAATGAATTCAGACGATAAAATATTAAGGGGGGAGGGGGGGTGGTAAAATTTAGCTTGTGTATAATTCATAAATTTATGAAATAACCTGTAATGAATTATTTTCTTTACATTTTAATCATATTTTTAATTCACTGTTTACTATTACCTAATTTTCTATGTTCATAATAAATTAAGTTTGAAATTTAAAGCATATATAAACACATTAAATACTTCCTAATAATTGTTTGGATTGTTATGGAGTATAATATAACAAAAACTCACCTAAAACATACTTCTTTTGGCGGTCCCATGTCAGTAGACAGACAACAGCGAAATATCAGTACACCGCAACACGAAATATCATTCCATCGAGTACAGCGTTTACCGGTACACAGTATGGAATATATATTTAACAGTTAAAGAGGAATAACTCTAATACATAATACATACAGGTGATTTATCTTCGCTATAACTTCAAAAATTAGAGTGAGTGAGTGATTGATGTTTAACGCCAAATGCGGAATTTTTCAGCTATATCATGGCGAGAACACGTTACATATTCGATGATATAATAATGATGTCCGTTTTGTAGCTCACTACAATTTAACAGACCGCGGATAGACATGTCGCCCCACTCGGACACATTATCCTTGTTCCGAGCCAACCAGTTGTTGCTCTTTCTCCTTAATGCTGTGTGCTTAGCGGTGAAGCAACATATACCAGTTTTATATTATGGTTTGACCTGACCAGGGCTCCAACCAACCCACGATCTACCAGACTCGAGGCGAGCACGCTAATAACCATTACACTACCAACCCACGATCTACCAGACTCGAGACGAGCACGTTAATAACCGTTACACTACTGGTGTGGTTTCTCAAACCAACCCACGAACTACCAGACTCGAGACGAGCACGCTAATAACCATTACACTACCAACTCATGATCTACCAGACTCGAGGCGAGCACGCTAATAACCATTACACTACCAACCCACGATCTACCAGACTCGAGACGAGCACGTTAATAACCATTACACTACCAACCCACGATCTACCAGACTCGAGACAAGCACGCTAATAACCATTACACTACCAACCCATGATCTACCAGACTCGAGACGAGCACGCTAATAACCATTACACTACCAACCCACGATCTACCAGACTCGAGGCGAGCACGTTAATAACCATTACACTACCAACCCATGATCTACCAGACTCGAGACGAGCACGCTAATAACCATTACACTACCAACCCACGATCTACCAGACTCGAGGCGAGCACGTTAATAACCATTACACTACCAACCCACGATCTACCAGACTCGAGACAAGCACGCTAATAACCATTACACTACCAACCCATGATCTACCAGACTCGAGACGAGCACGCTAATAACCATTACACTACCAACCCACGATCTACCAGACTCGAGGCGAGCACGTTAATAACCATTACATTACCAACCCACGATCTACCAGACTCGAGACAAGCACGCTAATAACCATTACACTACCAACCCACGATCTACCAGACTCGAGACAAGCACGCTAATAACCATTACACTACCAACCCACGATCTACCAGACTCGAGACGAGCACGTTAATAACCATTACACTACCAACCCACGATCTACCAGACTCGAGACAAGCACGCTAATAACCATTACACTACCAACCCATGATCTACCAGACTCGAGACGAGCACGCTAATAACCATTACACTACCAACCCACGATCTACCAGACTCGAGGCGAGCACGTTAATAACCATTACATTACCAACCCACGATCTACCAGACTCGAGACAAGCACGCTAATAACCATTACACTACCAACCCACGATCTACCAGACTCGAGACAAGCACGCTAATAACCATTACACTACCAACCCACGATCTACCAGACTCGAGACGAGCACGTTAATAACCATTACACTACCAACCCACGATCTACCAGACTCGAGACAAGCACGCTAATAACCATTACACTACCAACCCACGATCTACCAGACTCGAGACAAGCACGCTAATAACCATTACACTACCAACCCACGATCTACCAGACTCGAGACGAGCACGCTAATAACCATTACACTACCAACCCACGATCTACCAGACTCGAGACGAGCACGCTAATAACCATTACACTACCAACCCACGGTCTACCAGACTCGAGACGAGCACGTTAATAACCATTACACTACCAACCCACGATCTACCAGACTCGAGACGAGCACGTTAATAACCATTACACTACCAACCCATGATCTACCAGACTCTAGACGAGCACGTTAATAACCATTACACTACCAACCCACGATCTACCAGACTCGAGACGAGCACGCTAATAACCATTACACTACCAACCCACGGTCTACCAGACTCGAGACGAGCACGTTAATAACCATTACACTACCAACCCATGATCTACCAGACTCGAGGCGAGCACGTTAATAACCATTACACTACCAACCCATGATCTACCAGACTCGAGACGAGCACGTTAATAACCATTACACTACCAACCCACGATCTACCAGACTCGAGACGAGCACGTTAATAACCATTACACTACCAACCCACGATCTACCAGACTCGAGGTGAGCACGTTAATAACCATTACACTACCGGTGTGGTTTCTCAAACCAACCCACGAACTACCAGACTCGAGACGAGCACGCTAATAACCATTACACTACCAACCCACGATCTACCAGACTCGAGACGAGCACGCTAATAACCATTACACTACCAACCCATGATCTACCAGACTCGAGACGAGCACGCTAATAACCATTACACTACCAACCCACGATCTACCAGACTCGAGACGAGCACGTTAATAACCATTACACTACCAACCCACGATCTACCAGACTCGAGGTGAGCACGCTAATAACCATTACACTACCAACCCACGATCTACCAGACTCGAGACGAGCACGTTAATAACCATTACACTACCAACCCACGATCTACCAGACTCGAGACGAGCACGCTAATAACCATTACACTACCAACCCACGATCTACCAGACTCGAGACAAGCACGCTAATAACCATTACACTACCAACCCACGATCTACCAGACTCGAGGCGAGCACGTTAATAACCATTACACTACCAACCCACGATCTACCAGACTCGAGACGAGCACGCTAATAACCATTACACTACCAACCCACGATCTACCAGACTCGAGACGAGCACGTTAATAACCATTACACTACCAACCCACGATCTACCAGACTCGAGACAAGCACGCTAATAACCATTACACTACCAACCCACGATCTACCAGACTCGAGACGAGCACGTTAATAACCATTACACTACCAACCCACGATCTACCAGACTCGAGGCGAGCACGTTAATAACCATTACACTACCAACCCATGATCTACCAGACTCGAGACGAGCACGCTAATAACCATTACACTACCAACCCACGATCTACCAGACTCGAGACGAGCACGCTAATAACCATTACACTACCAACCCATGATCTACCAGACTCGAGACGAGCACGCTAATAACCATTACACTACCAACCCACGATCTACCAGACTCGAGACGAGCACGTTAATAACCATTACACTACCAACCCACGATCTACCAGACTCGAGACGAGCACGCTAATAACCATTACACTACCAACCCATGATCTACCAGACTCGAGACGAGCACGCTAATAACCATTACACTACCAACCCATGATCTACCAGACTCGAGACGAGCACGTTAATAACCATTACACTACCAACCCACGATCTACCAGACTCGAGGCGAGCACGTTAATAACCATTACACTACCAACCCATGATCTACCAGACTCGAGACGAGCACGCTAATAACCATTACACTACCAACCCACGATCTACCAGACTCGAGACGAGCACGCTAATAACCATTACACTACCAACCCATGATCTACCAGACTCGAGACGAGCACGCTAATAACCATTACACTACCAACCCACGATCTACCAGACTCGAGGCGAGCACGTTAATAACCATTACACTACCAACCCACGATCTACCAGACTCGAGACGAGCACGCTAATAACCATTACACTACCAACCCACGATCTACCAGACTCGAGACGAGCACGCTAATAACCATTACACTACCAACCCACGATCTACCAGACTCGAGGCGAGCACGTTAATAACCATTACACTACCAACCCATGATCTACCAGACTCGAGACGAGCACGCTAATAACCATTACACTACCAACCCACGATCTACCAGACTCGAGACAAGCACGCTAATAACCATTACACTACCAACCCACGATCTACCAGACTCGAGACGAGCACGTTAATAACCGTTACACAACTGGTGTGGTTTCTCAAACCAACCCACGAACTACCAGACTCGAGACGAGCACGCTAATAACCATTACACTACCAACTCATGATCTACCAGACTGGAGACGAGCACGCTAATAACCATTACACTACCAACCCACGATCTACCAGACTCGAGACGAGCACG
Organism: Bathymodiolus brooksi; assembly: GCA_963680875.1. Classification (NCBI taxonomy): domain Eukaryota; kingdom Metazoa; phylum Mollusca; class Bivalvia; order Mytilida; family Modiolidae; genus Bathymodiolus; species Bathymodiolus brooksi. Next base: position 58,950,729 of record OY804577.1, read on the forward strand.
TTAATAACCATTACACTACCAACCCACGATCTACCAGACTCGAGACAAGCACGCTAATAACCATTACACTACCAACCCACGATCTACCAGACTCGAGACGAGCACGTTAATAACCATTACACTACCAACCCACGATCTACCAGACTCGAGACAAGCACGCTAATAACCATTACACTACCAACCCACGATCTACCAGACTCGAGACAAGCACGCTAATAACCATTACACTACCAACCCACGATCTACCAGACTCGAGACGAGCACGCTAATAACCATTACACTACCAACCCACGATCTACCAGACTCGAGACGAGCACGCTAATAACCATTACACTACCAACCCACGGTCTACCAGACTCGAGACGAGCACGTTAATAACCATTACACTACCAACCCACGATCTACCAGACTCGAGACGAGCACGTTAATAACCATTACACTACCAACCCATGATCTACCAGACTCTAGACGAGCACGTTAATAACCATTACACTACCAACCCACGATCTACCAGACTCGAGACGAGCACGCTAATAACCATTACACTACCAACCCACGGTCTACCAGACTCGAGACGAGCACGTTAATAACCATTACACTACCAACCCATGATCTACCAGACTCGAGGCGAGCACGTTAATAACCATTACACTACCAACCCATGATCTACCAGACTCGAGACGAGCACGTTAATAACCATTACACTACCAACCCACGATCTACCAGACTCGAGACGAGCACGTTAATAACCATTACACTACCAACCCACGATCTACCAGACTCGAGGTGAGCACGTTAATAACCATTACACTACCGGTGTGGTTTCTCAAACCAACCCACGAACTACCAGACTCGAGACGAGCACGCTAATAACCATTACACTACCAACCCACGATCTACCAGACTCGAGACGAGCACGCTAATAACCATTACACTACCAACCCATGATCTACCAGACTCGAGACGAGCACGCTAATAACCATTACACTACCAACCCACGATCTACCAGACTCGAGACGAGCACGTTAATAACCATTACACTACCAACCCACGATCTACCAGACTCGAGGTGAGCACGCTAATAACCATTACACTACCAACCCACGATCTACCAGACTCGAGACGAGCACGTTAATAACCATTACACTACCAACCCACGATCTACCAGACTCGAGACGAGCACGCTAATAACCATTACACTACCAACCCACGATCTACCAGACTCGAGACAAGCACGCTAATAACCATTACACTACCAACCCACGATCTACCAGAATCGAGGCGAGCACGTTAATAACCATTACACTACCAACCCACGATCTACCAGACTCGAGACGAGCACGCTAATAACCATTACACTACCAACCCACGATCTACCAGACTCGAGACGAGCACGTTAATAACCATTACACTACCAACCCACGATCTACCAGACTCGAGACAAGCACGCTAATAACCATTACACTACCAACCCACGATCTACCAGACTCGAGACGAGCACGTTAATAACCATTACACTACCAACCCACGATCTACCAGACTCGAGGCGAGCACGTTAATAACCATTACACTACCAACCCATGATCTACCAGACTCGAGACGAGCACGCTAATAACCATTACACTACCAACCCACGATCTACCAGACTCGAGACGAGCACGCTAATAACCATTACACTACCAACCCATGATCTACCAGACTCGAGACGAGCACGCTAATAACCATTACACTACCAACCCACGATCTACCAGACTCGAGACGAGCACGTTAATAACCATTACACTACCAACCCACGATCTACCAGACTCGAGACGAGCACGCTAATAACCATTACACTACCAACCCATGATCTACCAGACTCGAGACGAGCACGCTAATAACCATTACACTACCAACCCATGATCTACCAGACTCGAGACGAGCACGTTAATAACCATTACACTACCAACCCACGATCTACCAGACTCGAGGCGAGCACGTTAATAACCATTACACTACCAACCCATGATCTACCAGACTCGAGACGAGCACGCTAATAACCATTACACTACCAACCCACGATCTACCAGACTCGAGACGAGCACGCTAATAACCATTACACTACCAACCCATGATCTACCAGACTCGAGACGAGCACGCTAATAACCATTACACTACCAACCCACGATCTACCAGACTCGAGGCGAGCACGTTAATAACCATTACACTACCAACCCACGATCTACCAGACTCGAGACGAGCACGCTAATAACCATTACACTACCAACCCACGATCTACCAGACTCGAGACGAGCACGCTAATAACCATTACACTACCAACCCACGATCTACCAGACTCGAGGCGAGCACGTTAATAACCATTACACTACCAACCCATGATCTACCAGACTCGAGACGAGCACGCTAATAACCATTACACTACCAACCCACGATCTACCAGACTCGAGACAAGCACGCTAATAACCATTACACTACCAACCCACGATCTACCAGACTCGAGACGAGCACGTTAATAACCGTTACACTACTGGTGTGGTTTCTCAAACCAACCCACGAACTACCAGACTCGAGACGAGCACGCTAATAACCATTACACTACCAACTCATGATCTACCAGACTGGAGACGAGCACGCTAATAACCATTACACTACCAACCCACGATCTACCAGACTCGAGACGAGCACGTTAATAACCATTACACTACCAACCCACGATCTACCAGACTCGAGACAAGCACGCTAATAACCATTACACTACCAACCCACGATCTACCAGACTCGAGGCGAGCACGTTAATAACCATTACACTACCAACCCATGATCTACCAGACTCGAGACGAGCACGCTAATAACCATTACACTACCAACCCACGATCTACCAGACTCGAGGCGAGCACGTTAATAACCATTACACTACCAACCCACGATCTACCAGACTCGAGACAAGCACGCTAATAACCATTACACTACCAACCCATGATCTACCAGACTCGAGACGAGCACGCTAATAACCATTACACTACCAACCCACGATCTACCAGACTCGAGGCGAGCACGTTAATAACCATTACATTACCAACCCACGATCTACCAGACTCGAGACAAGCACGCTAATAACCATTACACTACCAACCCACGATCTACCAGACTCGAGACAAGCACGCTAATAACCATTACACTACCAACCCACGATCTACCAGACTCGAGGCGAGCACGTTAATAACCATTACACTACCAACCCATGATCTACCAGACTCGAGACGAGCACGCTAATAACCATTACACTACCAACCCACGATCTACCAGACTCGAGGCGAGCACGTTAATAACCATTACACTACCAACCCACGATCTACCAGACTCGAGACAAGCACGCTAATAACCATTACACTACCAACCCATGATCTACCAGACTCGAGACGAGCACGCTAATAACCATTACACTACCAACCCACGATCTACCAGACTCGAGGCGAGCACGTTAATAACCATTACACTACCAACCCATGATCTACCAGACTCGAGACGAGCACGCTAATAACCATTACACTACCAACCCACGATCTACCAGACTCGAGGCGAGCACGTTAATAACCATTACACTACCAACCCACGATCTACCAGACTCGAGACAAGCACGCTAATAACCATTACACTACCAACCCATGATCTACCAGACTCGAGACGAGCACGCTAATAACCATTACACTACCAACCCACGATCTACCAGACTCGAGGCGAGCACGTTAATAACCATTACATTACCAACCCACGATCTACCAGACTCGAGACAAGCACGCTAATAACCATTACACTACCAACCCACGATCTACCAGACTCGAGACAAGCACGCTAATAACCATTACACTACCAACCCACGATCTACCAGACTCGAGACGAGCACGTTAATAACCATTACACTACCAACCCACGATCTACCAGACTCGAGACAAGCACGCTAATAACCATTACACTACCAACCCATGATCTACCAGACTCGAGACGAGCACGCTAATAACCATTACACTACCAACCCACGATCTACCAGACTCGAGGCGAGCACGTTAATAACCATTACATTACCAACCCACGATCTACCAGACTCGAGACAAGCACGCTAATAACCATTACACTACCAACCCACGATCTACCAGACTCGAGACAAGCACGCTAATAACCATTACACTACCAACCCACGATCTACCAGACTCGAGACGAGCACGTTAATAACCATTACACTACCAACCCACGATCTACCAGACTCGAGACAAGCACGCTAATAACCATTACACTACCAACCCACGATCTACCAGACTCGAGACAAGCACGCTAATAACCATTACACTACCAACCCACGATCTACCAGACTCGAGACGAGCACGCTAATAACCATTACACTACCAACCCACGATCTACCAGACTCGAGACGAGCACGCTAATAACCATTACACTACCAACCCACGGTCTACCAGACTCGAGACGAGCACGTTAATAACCATTACACTACCAACCCACGATCTACCAGACTCGAGACGAGCACGTTAATAACCATTACACTACCAACCCATGATCTACCAGACTCTAGACGAGCACGTTAATAACCATTACACTACCAACCCACGATCTACCAGACTCGAGACGAGCACGCTAATAACCATTACACTACCAACCCACGGTCTACCAGACTCGAGACGAGCACGTTAATAACCATTACACTACCAACCCATGATCTACCAGACTCGAGGCGAGCACGTTAATAACCATTACACTACCAACCCATGATCTACCAGACTCGAGACGAGCACGTTAATAACCATTACACTACCAACCCACGATCTACCAGACTCGAGACGAGCACGTTAATAACCATTACACTACCAACCCACGATCTACCAGACTCGAGGTGAGCACGTTAATAACCATTACACTACCGGTGTGGTTTCTCAAACCAACCCACGAACTACCAGACTCGAGACGAGCACGCTAATAACCATTACACTACCAACCCACGATCTACCAGACTCGAGACGAGCACGCTAATAACCATTACACTACCAACCCATGATCTACCAGACTCGAGACGAGCACGCTAATAACCATTACACTACCAACCCACGATCTACCAGACTCGAGACGAGCACGTTAATAACCATTACACTACCAACCCACGATCTACCAGACTCGAGGTGAGCACGCTAATAACCATTACACTACCAACCCACGATCTACCAGACTCGAGACGAGCACGTTAATAACCATTACACTACCAACCCACGATCTACCAGACTCGAGACGAGCACGCTAATAACCATTACACTACCAACCCACGATCTACCAGACTCGAGACAAGCACGCTAATAACCATTACACTACCAACCCACGATCTACCAGACTCGAGGCGAGCACGTTAATAACCATTACACTACCAACCCACGATCTACCAGACTCGAGACGAGCACGCTAATAACCATTACACTACCAACCCACGATCTACCAGACTCGAGACGAGCACGTTAATAACCATTACACTACCAACCCACGATCTACCAGACTCGAGACAAGCACGCTAATAACCATTACACTACCAACCCACGATCTACCAGACTCGAGACGAGCACGTTAATAACCATTACACTACCAACCCACGATCTACCAGACTCGAGGCGAGCACGTTAATAACCATTACACTACCAACCCATGATCTACCAGACTCGAGACGAGCACGCTAATAACCATTACACTACCAACCCACGATCTACCAGACTCGAGACGAGCACGCTAATAACCATTACACTACCAACCCACGATCTACCAGACTCGAGACGAGCACGCTAATAACCATTACACTACCAACCCACGATCTACCAGACTCGAGACGAGCACGTTAATAACCATTACACTACCAACCCACGATCTACCAGACTCGAGACGAGCACGCTAATAACCATTACACTACCAACCCATGATCTACCAGACTCGAGACGAGCACGCTAATAACCATTACACTACCAACCCATGATCTACCAGACTCGAGACGAGCACGTTAATAACCATTACACTACCAACCCACGATCTACCAGACTCGAGGCGAGCACGTTAATAACCATTACACTACCAACCCATGATCTACCAGACTCGAGACGAGCACGCTAATAACCATTACACTACCAACCCACGATCTACCAGACTCGAGACGAGCACGCTAATAACCATTACACTACCAACCCATGATCTACCAGACTCGAGACGAGCACGCTAATAACCATTACACTACCAACCCACGATCTACCAGACTCGAGGCGAGCACGTTAATAACCATTACACTACCAACCCACGATCTACCAGACTCGAGACGAGCACGCTAATAACCATTACACTACCAACCCACGATCTACCAGACTCGAGACGAGCACGCTAATAACCATTACACTACCAACCCACGATCTACCAGACTCGAGGCGAGCACGTTAATAACCATTACACTACCAACCCATGATCTACCAGACTCGAGACGAGCACGCTAATAACCATTACACTACCAACCCACGATCTACCAGACTCGAGACAAGCACGCTAATAACCATTACACTACCAACCCACGATCTACCAGACTCGAGACGAGCACGTTAATAACCGTTACACAACTGGTGTGGTTTCTCAAACCAACCCACGAACTACCAGACTCGAGACGAGCACGCTAATAACCATTACACTACCAACTCATGATCTACCAGACTGGAGACGAGCACGCTAATAACCATTACACTACCAACCCACGATCTACCAGACTCGAGACGAGCACGTTAATAACCATTACACTACCAACCCACGATCTACCAGACTCGAGACAAGCACGCTAATAACCATTACACTACCAACCCACGATCTACCAGACTCGAGACGAGCACGTTAATAACCATTACACTACCAACCCACGATCTACCAGACTCGAGACAAGCACGCTAATAACCATTACACTACCAACCCACGATCTACCAGACTCGAGACAAGCACGCTAATAACCATTACACTACCAACCCACGATCTACCAGACTCGAGACGAGCACGCTAATAACCATTACACTACCAACCCACGATCTACCAGACTCGAGACGAGCACGCTAATAACCATTACACTACCAACCCACGGTCTACCAGACTCGAGACGAGCACGTTAATAACCATTACACTACCAACCCACGATCTACCAGACTCGAGACGAGCACGTTAATAACCATTACACTACCAACCCATGATCTACCAGACTCTAGACGAGCACGTTAATAACCATTACACTACCAACCCACGATCTACCAGACTCGAGACGAGCACGCTAATAACCATTACACTACCAACCCACGGTCTACCAGACTCGAGACGAGCACGTTAATAACCATTACACTACCAACCCATGATCTACCAGACTCGAGGCGAGCACGTTAATAACCATTACACTACCAACCCATGATCTACCAGACTCGAGACGAGCACGTTAATAACCATTACACTACCAACCCACGATCTACCAGACTCGAGACGAGCACGTTAATAACCATTACACTACCAACCCACGATCTACCAGACTCGAGGTGAGCACGTTAATAACCATTACACTACCGGTGTGGTTTCTCAAACCAACCCACGAACTACCAGACTCGAGACGAGCACGCTAATAACCATTACACTACCAACCCACGATCTACCAGACTCGAGACGAGCACGCTAATAACCATTACACTACCAACCCATGATCTACCAGACTCGAGACGAGCACGCTAATAACCATTACACTACCAACCCACGATCTACCAGACTCGAGACGAGCACGTTAATAACCATTACACTACCAACCCACGATCTACCAGACTCGAGGTGAGCACGCTAATAACCATTACACTACCAACCCACGATCTACCAGACTCGAGACGAGCACGTTAATAACCATTACACTACCAACCCACGATCTACCAGACTCGAGACGAGCACGCTAATAACCATTACACTACCAACCCACGATCTACCAGACTCGAGACAAGCACGCTAATAACCATTACACTACCAACCCACGATCTACCAGACTCGAGGCGAGCACGTTAATAACCATTACACTACCAACCCACGATCTACCAGACTCGAGACGAGCACGCTAATAACCATTACACTACCAACCCACGATCTACCAGACTCGAGACGAGCACGTTAATAACCATTACACTACCAACCCACGATCTACCAGACTCGAGACAAGCACGCTAATAACCATTACACTACCAACCCACGATCTACCAGACTCGAGACGAGCACGTTAATAACCATTACACTACCAACCCACGATCTACCAGACTCGAGGCGAGCACGTTAATAACCATTACACTACCAACCCATGATCTACCAGACTCGAGACGAGCACGCTAATAACCATTACACTACCAACCCACGATCTACCAGACTCGAGACGAGCACGCTAATAACCATTACACTACCAACCCACGATCTACCAGACTCGAGACGAGCACGCTAATAACCATTACACTACCAACCCACGATCTACCAGACTCGAGACGAGCACGTTAATAACCATTACACTACCAACCCACGATCTACCAGACTCGAGACGAGCACGCTAATAACCATTACACTACCAACCCATGATCTACCAGACTCGAGACGAGCACGCTAATAACCATTACACTACCAACCCATGATCTACCAGACTCGAGACGAGCACGTTAATAACCATTACACTACCAACCCACGATCTACCAGACTCGAGGCGAGCACGTTAATAACCATTACACTACCAACCCATGATCTACCAGACTCGAGACGAGCACGCTAATAACCATTACACTACCAACCCACGATCTACCAGACTCGAGACGAGCACGCTAATAACCATTACACTACCAACCCATGATCTACCAGACTCGAGACGAGCACGCTAATAACCATTACACTACCAACCCACGATCTACCAGACTCGAGGCGAGCACGTTAATAACCATTACACTACCAACCCACGATCTACCAGACTCGAGACGAGCACGCTAATAACCATTACACTACCAACCCACGATCTACCAGACTCGAGACGAGCACGCTAATAACCATTACACTACCAACCCACGATCTACCAGACTCGAGGCGAGCACGTTAATAACCATTACACTACCAACCCATGATCTACCAGACTCGAGACGAGCACGCTAATAACCATTACACTACCAACCCACGATCTACCAGACTCGAGACAAGCACGCTAATAACCATTACACTACCAACCCACGATCTACCAGACTCGAGACGAGCACGTTAATAACCGTTACACAACTGGTGTGGTTTCTCAAACCAACCCACGAACTACCAGACTCGAGACGAGCACGCTAATAACCATTACACTACCAACTCATGATCTACCAGACTGGAGACGAGCACGCTAATAACCATTACACTACCAACCCACGATCTACCAGACTCGAGACGAGCACGTTAATAACCATTACACTACCAACCCACGATCTACCAGACTCGAGACAAGCACGCTAATAACCATTACACTACCAACCCACGATCTACCAGACTCGAGACGAGCACGTTAATAACCATTACACTACCAACCCACGATCTACCAGACTCGAGACAAGCACGCTAATAACCATTACACTACCAACCCACGATCTACCAGACTCGAGACAAGCACGCTAATAACCATTACACTACCAACCCACGATCTACCAGACTCGAGACGAGCACGTTAATAACCGTTACACAACTGGTGTGGTTTCTCAAACCAACCCACGAACTACCAGACTCGAGACGAGCACGCTAATAACCATTACACTACCAACTCATGATCTACCAGACTGGAGACGAGCACGCTAATAACCATTACACTACCAACCCACGATCTACCAGACTCGAGACGAGCACGTTAATAACCATTACACTACCAACCCACGATCTACCAGACTCGAGACAAGCACGCTAATAACCATTACACTACCAACCCACGATCTACCAGACTCGAGACGAGCACGTTAATAACCATTACACTACCAACCCACGATCTACCAGACTCGAGACAAGCACGCTAATAACCATTACACTACCAACCCACGATCTACCAGACTCGAGACAAGCACGCTAATAACCATTACACTACCAACCCACGATCTACCAGACTCGAGACGAGCACGCTAATAACCATTACACTACCAACCCACGATCTACCAGACTCGAGACGAGCACGCTAATAACCATTACACTACCAACCCATGATCTACCAGACTCGAGACGAGCACGCTAATAACCATTACACTACCAACCCATGATCTACCAGACTCGAGACGAGCACGTTAATAACCATTACACTACCAACCCACGATCTACCAGACTCGAGGCGAGCACGTTAATAACCATTACACTACCAACCCATGATCTACCAGACTCGAGACGAGCACGCTAATAACCATTACACTACCAACCCACGATCTACCAGACTCGAGACGAGCACGCTAATAACCATTACACTACCAACCCATGATCTACCAGACTCGAGACGAGCACGCTAATAACCATTACACTACCAACCCACGATCTACCAGACTCGAGACGAGCACGTTAATAACCGTTACACAACTGGTGTGGTTTCTCAAACCAACCCACGAACTACCAGACTCGAGACGAGCACGCTAATAACCATTACACTACCAACTCATGATCTACCAGACTGGAGACGAGCACGCTAATAACCATTACACTACCAACCCACGATCTACCAGACTCGAGACGAGCACGTTAATAACCATTACACTACCAACCCACGATCTACCAGACTCGAGACAAGCACGCTAATAACCATTACACTACCAACCCACGATCTACCAGACTCGAGACGAGCACGTTAATAACCATTACACTACCAACCCACGATCTACCAGACTCGAGACAAGCACGCTAATAACCATTACACTACCAACCCACGATCTACCAGACTCGAGACAAGCACGCTAATAACCATTACACTACCAACCCACGATCTACCAGACTCGAGACGAGCACGCTAATAACCATTACACTACCAACCCACGATCTACCAGACTCGAGACGAGCACGCTAATAACCATTACACTACCAACCCATGATCTACCAGACTCGAGACGAGCACGCTAATAACCATTACACTACCAACCCATGATCTACCAGACTCGAGACGAGCACGTTAATAACCATTACACTACCAACCCACGATCTACCAGACTCGAGGCGAGCACGTTAATAACCATTACACTACCAACCCATGATCTACCAGACTCGAGACGAGCACGCTAATAACCATTACACTACCAACCCACGATCTACCAGACTCGAGACGAGCACGCTAATAACCATTACACTACCAACCCATGATCTACCAGACTCGAGACGAGCACGCTAATAACCATTACACTACCAACCCACGATCTACCAGACTCGAGGCGAGCACGTTAATAACCATTACACTACCAACCCACGATCTACCAGACTCGAGACGAGCACGCTAATAACCATTACACTACCAACCCACGATCTACCAGACTCGAGACGAGCACGCTAATAATCATTACACTACCAACCCACGATCTACCAGACTCGAGGCGAGCACGTTAATAACCATTACACTACCAACCCATGATCTACCAGACTCGAGACGAGCACGCTAATAACCATTACACTACCAACCCACGATCTACCAGACTCGAGACAAGCACGCTAATAACCATTACACTACCAACCCACGATCTACCAGACTCGAGACGAGCACGTTAATAACCGTTACACAACTGGTGTGGTTTCTCAAACCAACCCACGAACTACCAGACTCGAGACGAGCACGCTAATAACCATTACACTACCAACTCATGATCTACCAGACTGGAGACGAGCACGCTAATAACCATTACACTACCAACCCACGATCTACCAGACTCGAGACGAGCACGTTAATAACCATTACACTACCAACCCACGATCTACCAGACTCGAGACAAGCACGCTAATAACCATTACACTACCAACCCACGATCTACCAGACTCGAGACGAGCACGTTAATAACCATTACACTACCAACCCACGATCTACCAGACTCGAGACAAGCACGCTAATAACCATTACACTACCAACCCACGATCTACCAGACTCGAGACAAGCACGCTAATAACCATTACACTACCAACCCACGATCTACCAGACTCGAGACGAGCACGCTAATAACCATTACACTACCAACCCACGATCTACCAGACTCGAGACGAGCACGCTAATAACCATTACACTACCAACCCACGGTCTACCAGACTCGAGACGAGCACGTTAATAACCATTACACTACCAACCCACGATCTACCAGACTCGAGACGAGCACGTTAATAACCATTACACTACCAACCCATGATCTACCAGACTCTAGACGAGCACGTTAATAACCATTACACTACCAACCCACGATCTACCAGACTCGAGACGAGCACGCTAATAACCATTACACTACCAACCCACGGTCTACCAGACTCGAGACGAGCACGTTAATAACCATTACACTACCAACCCATGATCTACCAGACTCGAGGCGAGCACGTTAATAACCATTACACTACCAACCCATGATCTACCAGACTCGAGACGAGCACGTTAATAACCATTACACTACCAACCCACGATCTACCAGACTCGAGACGAGCACGTTAATAACCATTACACTACCAACCCACGATCTACCAGACTCGAGGTGAGCACGTTAATAACCATTACACTACCGGTGTGGTTTCTCAAACCAACCCACGAACTACCAGACTCGAGACGAGCACGCTAATAACCATTACACTACCAACCCACGATCTACCAGACTCGAGACGAGCACGCTAATAACCATTACACTACCAACCCATGATCTACCAGACTCGAGACGAGCACGCTAATAACCATTACACTACCAACCCACGATCTACCAGACTCGAGACGAGCACGTTAATAACCATTACACTACCAACCCACGATCTACCAGACTCGAGGTGAGCACGCTAATAACCATTACACTACCAACCCACGATCTACCAGACTCGAGACGAGCACGTTAATAACCATTACACTACCAACCCACGATCTACCAGACTCGAGACGAGCACGCTAATAACCATTACACTACCAACCCACGATCTACCAGACTCGAGACAAGCACGCTAATAACCATTACACTACCAACCCACGATCTACCAGACTCGAGGCGAGCACGTTAATAACCATTACACTACCAACCCACGATCTACCAGACTCGAGACGAGCACGCTAATAACCATTACACTACCAACCCACGATCTACCAGACTCGAGACGAGCACGTTAATAACCATTACACTACCAACCCACGATCTACCAGACTCGAGACAAGCACGCTAATAACCATTACACTACCAACCCACGATCTACCAGACTCGAGACGAGCACGTTAATAACCATTACACTACCAACCCACGATCTACCAGACTCGAGGCGAGCACGTTAATAACCATTACACTACCAACCCATGATCTACCAGACTCGAGACGAGCACGCTAATAACCATTACACTACCAACCCACGATCTACCAGACTCGAGACGAGCACGCTAATAACCATTACACTACCAACCCACGATCTACCAGACTCGAGACGAGCACGCTAATAACCATTACACTACCAACCCACGATCTACCAGACTCGAGACGAGCACGTTAATAACCATTACACTACCAACCCACGATCTACCAGACTCGAGACGAGCACGCTAATAACCATTACACTACCAACCCATGATCTACCAGACTCGAGACGAGCACGCTAATAACCATTACACTACCAACCCATGATCTACCAGACTCGAGACGAGCACGTTAATAACCATTACACTACCAACCCACGATCTACCAGACTCGAGGCGAGCACGTTAATAACCATTACACTACCAACCCATGATCTACCAGACTCGAGACGAGCACGCTAATAACCATTACACTACCAACCCACGATCTACCAGACTCGAGACGAGCACGCTAATAACCATTACACTACCAACCCATGATCTACCAGACTCGAGACGAGCACGCTAATAACCATTACACTACCAACCCACGATCTACCAGACTCGAGGCGAGCACGTTAATAACCATTACACTACCAACCCACGATCTACCAGACTCGAGACGAGCACGCTAATAACCATTACACTACCAACCCACGATCTACCAGACTCGAGACGAGCACGCTAATAACCATTACACTACCAACCCACGATCTACCAGACTCGAGGCGAGCACGTTAATAACCATTACACTACCAACCCATGATCTACCAGACTCGAGACGAGCACGCTAATAACCATTACACTACCAACCCACGATCTACCAGACTCGAGACAAGCACGCTAATAACCATTACACTACCAACCCACGATCTACCAGACTCGAGACGAGCACGTTAATAACCGTTACACAACTGGTGTGGTTTCTCAAACCAACCCACGAACTACCAGACTCGAGACGAGCACGCTAATAACCATTACACTACCAACTCATGATCTACCAGACTGGAGACGAGCACGCTAATAACCATTACACTACCAACCCACGATCTACCAGACTCGAGACGAGCACGTTAATAACCATTACACTACCAACCCACGATCTACCAGACTCGAGACAAGCACGCTAATAACCATTACACTACCAACCCACGATCTACCAGACTCGAGACGAGCACGTTAATAACCATTACACTACCAACCCACGATCTACCAGACTCGAGACAAGCACGCTAATAACCATTACACTACCAACCCACGATCTACCAGACTCGAGACAAGCACGCTAATAACCATTACACTACCAACCCACGATCTACCAGACTCGAGACGAGCACGCTAATAACCATTACACTACCAACCCACGATCTACCAGACTCGAGACGAGCACGCTAATAACCATTACACTACCAACCCACGGTCTACCAGACTCGAGACGAGCACGTTAATAACCATTACACTACCAACCCACGATCTACCAGACTCGAGACGAGCACGTTAATAACCATTACACTACCAACCCATGATCTACCAGACTCTAGACGAGCACGTTAATAACCATTACACTACCAACCCACGATCTACCAGACTCGAGACGAGCACGCTAATAACCATTACACTACCAACCCACGGTCTACCAGACTCGAGACGAGCACGTTAATAACCATTACACTACCAACCCATGATCTACCAGACTCGAGGCGAGCACGTTAATAACCATTACACTACCAACCCATGATCTACCAGACTCGAGACGAGCACGTTAATAACCATTACACTACCAACCCACGATCTACCAGACTCGAGACGAGCACGTTAATAACCATTACACTACCAACCCACGATCTACCAGACTCGAGGTGAGCACGTTAATAACCATTACACTACCGGTGTGGTTTCTCAAACCAACCCACGAACTACCAGACTCGAGACGAGCACGCTAATAACCATTACACTACCAACCCACGATCTACCAGACTCGAGACGAGCACGCTAATAACCATTACACTACCAACCCATGATCTACCAGACTCGAGACGAGCACGCTAATAACCATTACACTACCAACCCACGATCTACCAGACTCGAGACGAGCACGTTAATAACCATTACACTACCAACCCACGATCTACCAGACTCGAGGTGAGCACGCTAATAACCATTACACTACCAACCCACGATCTACCAGACTCGAGACGAGCACGTTAATAACCATTACACTACCAACCCACGATCTACCAGACTCGAGACGAGCACGCTAATAACCATTACACTACCAACCCACGATCTACCAGACTCGAGACAAGCACGCTAATAACCATTACACTACCAACCCACGATCTACCAGACTCGAGGCGAGCACGTTAATAACCATTACACTACCAACCCACGATCTACCAGACTCGAGACGAGCACGCTAATAACCATTACACTACCAACCCACGATCTACCAGACTCGAGACGAGCACGTTAATAACCATTACACTACCAACCCACGATCTACCAGACTCGAGACAAGCACGCTAATAACCATTACACTACCAACCCACGATCTACCAGACTCGAGACGAGCACGTTAATAACCATTACACTACCAACCCACGATCTACCAGACTCGAGGCGAGCACGTTAATAACCATTACACTACCAACCCATGATCTACCAGACTCGAGACGAGCACGCTAATAACCATTACACTACCAACCCACGATCTACCAGACTCGAGACGAGCACGCTAATAACCATTACACTACCAACCCATGATCTACCAGACTCGAGACGAGCACGCTAATAACCATTACACTACCAACCCACGATCTACCAGACTCGAGACGAGCACGTTAATAACCATTACACTACCAACCCACGATCTACCAGACTCGAGACGAGCACGCTAATAACCATTACACTACCAACCCATGATCTACCAGACTCGAGACGAGCACGCTAATAACCATTACACTACCAACCCATGATCTACCAGACTCGAGACGAGCACGTTAATAACCATTACACTACCAACCCACGATCTACCAGACTCGAGGCGAGCACGTTAATAACCATTACACTACCAACCCATGATCTACCAGACTCGAGACGAGCACGCTAATAACCATTACACTACCAACCCACGATCTACCAGACTCGAGACGAGCACGCTAATAACCATTACACTACCAACCCATGATCTACCAGACTCGAGACGAGCACGCTAATAACCATTACACTACCAACCCACGATCTACCAGACTCGAGGCGAGCACGTTAATAACCATTACACTACCAACCCACGATCTACCAGACTCGAGACGAGCACGCTAATAACCATTACACTACCAACCCACGATCTACCAGACTCGAGACGAGCACGCTAATAACCATTACACTACCAACCCACGATCTACCAGACTCGAGGCGAGCACGTTAATAACCATTACACTACCAACCCATGATCTACCAGACTCGAGACGAGCACGCTAATAACCATTACACTACCAACCCACGATCTACCAGACTCGAGACAAGCACGCTAATAACCATTACACTACCAACCCACGATCTACCAGACTCGAGACGAGCACGTTAATAACCGTTACACTACTGGTGTGGTTTCTCAAACCAACCCACGAACTACCAGACTCGAGACGAGCACGCTAATAACCATTACACTACCAACTCATGATCTACCAGACTGGAGACGAGCACGCTAATAACCATTACACTACCAACCCACGATCTACCAGACTCGAGACGAGCACGTTAATAACCATTACACTACCAACCCACGATCTACCAGACTCGAGACAAGCACGCTAATAACCATTACACTACCAACCCACGATCTACCAGACTCGAGGCGAGCACGTTAATAACCATTACACTACCAACCCATGATCTACCAGACTCGAGACGAGCACGCTAATAACCATTACACTACCAACCCACGATCTACCAGACTCGAGGCGAGCACGTTAATAACCATTACACTACCAACCCACGATCTACCAGACTCGAGACAAGCACGCTAATAACCATTACACTACCAACCCATGATCTACCAGACTCGAGACGAGCACGCTAATAACCATTACACTACCAACCCACGATCTACCAGACTCGAGGCGAGCACGTTAATAACCATTACATTACCAACCCACGATCTACCAGACTCGAGACAAGCACGCTAATAACCATTACACTACCAACCCACGATCTACCAGACTCGAGACAAGCACGCTAATAACCATTACACTACCAACCCACGATCTACCAGACTCGAGGCGAGCACGTTAATAACCATTACACTACCAACCCATGATCTACCAGACTCGAGACGAGCACGCTAATAACCATTACACTACCAACCCACGATCTACCAGACTCGAGGCGAGCACGTTAATAACCATTACACTACCAACCCACGATCTACCAGACTCGAGACAAGCACGCTAATAACCATTACACTACCAACCCATGATCTACCAGACTCGAGACGAGCACGCTAATAACCATTACACTACCAACCCACGATCTACCAGACTCGAGACGAGCACGCTAATAACCATTACACTACCAACCCACGATCTACCAGACTCGAGACAAGCACGCTAATAACCATTACACTACCAACCCACGATCTACCAGACTCGAGGCGAGCACGTTAATAACCATTACACTACCAACCCACGATCTACCAGACTCGAGACGAGCACGCTAATAACCATTACACTACCAACCCACGATCTACCAGACTCGAGACGAGCACGTTAATAACCATTACACTACCAACCCACGATCTACCAGACTCGAGACAAGCACGCTAATAACCATTACACTACCAACCCACGATCTACCAGACTCGAGACGAGCACGTTAATAACCATTACACTACCAACCCACGATCTACCAGACTCGAGGCGAGCACGTTAATAACCATTACACTACCAACCCATGATCTACCAGACTCGAGACGAGCACGCTAATAACCATTACACTACCAACCCACGATCTACCAGACTCGAGACGAGCACGCTAATAACCATTACACTACCAACCCATGATCTACCAGACTCGAGACGAGCACGCTAATAACCATTACACTACCAACCCACGATCTACCAGACTCGAGACGAGCACGTTAATAACCATTACACTACCAACCCACGATCTACCAGACTCGAGACGAGCACGCTAATAACCATTACACTACCAACCCATGATCTACCAGACTCGAGACGAGCACGCTAATAACCATTACACTACCAACCCATGATCTACCAGACTCGAGACGAGCACGTTAATAACCATTACACTACCAACCCACGATCTACCAGACTCGAGGCGAGCACGTTAATAACCATTACACTACCAACCCATGATCTACCAGACTCGAGACGAGCACGCTAATAACCATTACACTACCAACCCACGATCTACCAGACTCGAGACGAGCACGCTAATAACCATTACACTACCAACCCATGATCTACCAGACTCGAGACGAGCACGCTAATAACCATTACACTACCAACCCACGATCTACCAGACTCGAGGCGAGCACGTTAATAACCATTACACTACCAACCCACGATCTACCAGACTCGAGACGAGCACGCTAATAACCATTACACTACCAACCCACGATCTACCAGACTCGAGACGAGCACGCTAATAACCATTACACTACCAACCCACGATCTACCAGACTCGAGGCGAGCACGTTAATAACCATTACACTACCAACCCATGATCTACCAGACTCGAGACGAGCACGCTAATAACCATTACACTACCAACCCACGATCTACCAGACTCGAGACAAGCACGCTAATAACCATTACACTACCAACCCACGATCTACCAGACTCGAGACGAGCACGTTAATAACCGTTACACTACTGGTGTGGTTTCTCAAACCAACCCACGAACTACCAGACTCGAGACGAGCACGCTAATAACCATTACACTACCAACTCATGATCTACCAGACTGGAGACGAGCACGCTAATAACCATTACACTACCAACCCACGATCTACCAGACTCGAGACGAGCACGTTAATAACCATTACACTACCAACCCACGATCTACCAGACTCGAGACAAGCACGCTAATAACCATTACACTACCAACCCACGATCTACCAGACTCGAGGCGAGCACGTTAATAACCATTACACTACCAACCCATGATCTACCAGACTCGAGACGAGCACGCTAATAACCATTACACTACCAACCCACGATCTACCAGACTCGAGGCGAGCACGTTAATAACCATTACACTACCAACCCACGATCTACCAGACTCGAGACAAGCACGCTAATAACCATTACACTACCAACCCATGATCTACCAGACTCGAGACGAGCACGCTAATAACCATTACACTACCAACCCACGATCTACCAGACTCGAGGCGAGCACGTTAATAACCATTACATTACCAACCCACGATCTACCAGACTCGAGACAAGCACGCTAATAACCATTACACTACCAACCCACGATCTACCAGACTCGAGACAAGCACGCTAATAACCATTACACTACCAACCCACGATCTACCAGACTCGAGGCGAGCACGTTAATAACCATTACACTACCAACCCATGATCTACCAGACTCGAGACGAGCACGCTAATAACCATTACACTACCAACCCACGATCTACCAGACTCGAGGCGAGCACGTTAATAACCATTACACTACCAACCCACGATCTACCAGACTCGAGACAAGCACGCTAATAACCATTACACTACCAACCCATGATCTACCAGACTCGAGACGAGCACGCTAATAACCATTACACTACCAACCCACGATCTACCAGACTCGAGGCGAGCACGTTAATAACCATTACATTACCAACCCACGATCTACCAGACTCGAGACAAGCACGCTAATAACCATTACACTACCAACCCACGATCTACCAGACTCGAGACAAGCACGCTAATAACCATTACACTACCAACCCACGATCTACCAGACTCGAGACGAGCACGTTAATAACCATTACACTACCAACCCACGATCTACCAGACTCGAGACAAGCACGCTAATAACCATTACACTACCAACCCACGATCTACCAGACTCGAGACAAGCACGCTAATAACCATTACACTACCAACCCACGATCTACCAGGCTCGAGACGAGCACGCTAATAACCATTACACTACCAACCCACGATCTACCAGACTCGAGACGAGCACGCTAATAACCATTACACTACCAACCCACTGTCTACCAGACTCGAGACGAGCACGTTAATAACCATTACACTACCAACCCACGATCTACCAGACTCGAGACGAGCACGTTAATAACCATTACACTACCAACCCATGATCTACCAGACTCTAGACGAGCACGTTAATAACCATTACACTACCAACCCACGATCTACCAGACTCGAGACGAGCACGCTAATAACCATTACACTACCAACCCACGGTCTACCAGACTCGAGACGAGCACGTTAATAACCATTACACTACCAACCCATGATCTACCAGACTCAAGGCGAGCACGTTAATAACCATTACACTACCAACCCATGATCTACCAGACTCGAGACGAGCACGTTAATAACCATTACACTACCAACCCACGATCTACCAGACTCGAGACGAGCACGTTAATAACCATTACACTACCAACCCACGATCTACCAGACTCGAGGTGAGTACGTTAATAACCATTACACTACCGGTGTGGTTTCTCAAACCAACCCACGAACTACCAGACTCGAGACGAGCACGCTAATAACCATTACACTACCAACCCACGATCTACCAGACTCGAGACGAGCACGCTAATAACCATTACACTACCAACCCATGATCTACCAGACTCGAGACGAGCACGCTAATAACCATTACACTACCAACCCACGATCTACCAGACTCGAGACGAGCACGTTAATAACCATTACACTACCAACCCACGATCTACCAGACTCGAGGTGAGCACGCTAATAACCATTACACTACCAACCCACGATCTACCAGACTCGAGACGAGCACGTTAATAACCATTACACTACCAACCCACGATCTACCAGACTCGAGACGAGCACGCTAATAACCATTACACTACCAACCCACGATCTACCAGACTCGAGACAAGCACGCTAATAACCATTACACTACCAACCCACGATCTACCAGACTCGAGGCGAGCACGTTAATAACCATTACACTACCAACCCACGATCTACCAGACTCGAGACGAGCACGCTAATAACCATTACACTACCAACCCACGATCTACCAGACTCGAGACGAGCACGTTAATAACCATTACACTACCAACCCACGATCTACCAGACTCGAGACAAGCACGCTAATAACCATTACACTACCAACCCACGATCTACCAGACTCGAGACGAGCACGTTAATAACCATTACACTACCAACCCACGATCTACCAGACTCGAGGCGAGCACGTTAATAACCATTACACTACCAACCCACGATCTACCAGACTCGAGGCGAGCACGTTAATAACCATTACACTACCAACCCACGATCTACCAGACTCGAGACAAGCACGCTAATAACCATTACACTACCAACCCATGATCTACCAGACTCGAGACGAGCACGCTAATAACCATTACACTACCAACCCACGATCTACCAGACTCGAGGCGAGCACGTTAATAACCATTACATTACCAACCCACGATCTACCAGACTCGAGACAAGCACGCTAATAACCATTACACTACCAACCCACGATCTACCAGACTCGAGACAAGCACGCTAATAACCATTACACTACCAACCCACGATCTACCAGACTCGAGGCGAGCACGTTAATAACCATTACACTACCAACCCATGATCTACCAGACTCGAGACGAGCACGCTAATAACCATTACACTACCAACCCACGATCTACCAGACTCGAGGCGAGCACGTTAATAACCATTACACTACCAACCCACGATCTACCAGACTCGAGACAAGCACGCTAATAACCATTACACTACCAACCCATGATCTACCAGACTCGAGACGAGCACGCTAATAACCATTACACTACCAACCCATGATCTACCAGACTCGAGACGAGCACGCTAATAACCATTACACTACCAACCCACGATCTACCAGACTCGAGGCGAGCACGTTAATAACCATTACACTACCAACCCACGATCTACCAGACTCGAGACGAGCACGCTAATAACCATTACACTACCAACCCACGATCTACCAGACTCGAGACGAGCACGCTAATAACCATTACACTACCAACCCACGATCTACCAGACTCGAGGCGAGCACGTTAATAACCATTACACTACCAACCCATGATCTACCAGACTCGAGACGAGCACGCTAATAACCATTACACTACCAACCCACGATCTACCAGACTCGAGACAAGCACGCTAATAACCATTACACTACCAACCCACGATCTACCAGACTCGAGACGAGCACGTTAATAACCGTTACACTACTGGTGTGGTTTCTCAAACCAACCCACGAACTACCAGACTCGAGACGAGCACGCTAATAACCATTACACTACCAACTCATGATCTACCAGACTGGAGACGAGCACGCTAATAACCATTACACTACCAACCCACGATCTACCAGACTCGAGACGAGCACGTTAATAACCATTACACTACCAACCCACGATCTACCAGACTCGAGACAAGCACGCTAATAACCATTACACTACCAACCCACGATCTACCAGACTCGAGGCGAGCACGTTAATAACCATTACACTACCAACCCATGATCTACCAGACTCGAGACGAGCACGCTAATAACCATTACACTACCAACCCACGATCTACCAGACTCGAGGCGAGCACGTTAATAACCATTACACTACCAACCCACGATCTACCAGACTCGAGACAAGCACGCTAATAACCATTACACTACCAACCCATGATCTACCAGACTCGAGACGAGCACGCTAATAACCATTACACTACCAACCCACGATCTACCAGACTCGAGGCGAGCACGTTAATAACCATTACATTACCAACCCACGATCTACCAGACTCGAGACAAGCACGCTAATAACCATTACACTACCAACCCACGATCTACCAGACTCGAGACAAGCACGCTAATAACCATTACACTACCAACCCACGATCTACCAGACTCGAGGCGAGCACGTTAATAACCATTACACTACCAACCCATGATCTACCAGACTCGAGACGAGCACGCTAATAACCATTACACTACCAACCCACGATCTACCAGACTCGAGGCGAGCACGTTAATAACCATTACACTACCAACCCACGATCTACCAGACTCGAGACAAGCACGCTAATAACCATTACACTACCAACCCATGATCTACCAGACTCGAGACGAGCACGCTAATAACCATTACACTACCAACCCACGATCTACCAGACTCGAGACGAGCACGCTAATAACCATTACACTACCAACCCACGATCTACCAGACTCGAGACAAGCACGCTAATAACCATTACACTACCAACCCACGATCTACCAGACTCGAGGCGAGCACGTTAATAACCATTACACTACCAACCCACGATCTACCAGACTCGAGACGAGCACGCTAATAACCATTACACTACCAACCCACGATCTACCAGACTCGAGACGAGCACGTTAATAACCATTACACTACCAACCCACGATCTACCAGACTCGAGACAAGCACGCTAATAACCATTACACTACCAACCCACGATCTACCAGACTCGAGACGAGCACGTTAATAACCATTACACTACCAACCCACGATCTACCAGACTCGAGGCGAGCACGTTAATAACCATTACACTACCAACCCATGATCTACCAGACTCGAGACGAGCACGCTAATAACCATTACACTACCAACCCACGATCTACCAGACTCGAGACGAGCACGCTAATAACCATTACACTACCAACCCATGATCTACCAGACTCGAGACGAGCACGCTAATAACCATTACACTACCAACCCACGATCTACCAGACTCGAGACGAGCACGTTAATAACCATTACACTACCAACCCACGATCTACCAGACTCGAGACGAGCACGCTAATAACCATTACACTACCAACCCATGATCTACCAGACTCGAGACGAGCACGCTAATAACCATTACACTACCAACCCATGATCTACCAGACTCGAGACGAGCACGTTAATAACCATTACACTACCAACCCACGATCTACCAGACTCGAGGCGAGCACGTTAATAACCATTACACTACCAACCCATGATCTACCAGACTCGAGACGAGCACGCTAATAACCATTACACTACCAACCCACGATCTACCAGACTCGAGACGAGCACGCTAATAACCATTACACTACCAACCCATGATCTACCAGACTCGAGACGAGCACGCTAATAACCATTACACTACCAACCCACGATCTACCAGACTCGAGGCGAGCACGTTAATAACCATTACACTACCAACCCACGATCTACCAGACTCGAGACGAGCACGCTAATAACCATTACACTACCAACCCACGATCTACCAGACTCGAGACGAGCACGCTAATAACCATTACACTACCAACCCACGATCTACCAGACTCGAGGCGAGCACGTTAATAACCATTACACTACCAACCCATGATCTACCAGACTCGAGACGAGCACGCTAATAACCATTACACTACCAACCCACGATCTACCAGACTCGAGACAAGCACGCTAATAACCATTACACTACCAACCCACGATCTACCAGACTCGAGACGAGCACGTTAATAACCGTTACACTACTGGTGTGGTTTCTCAAACCAACCCACGAACTACCAGACTCGAGACGAGCACGCTAATAACCATTACACTACCAACTCATGATCTACCAGACTGGAGACGAGCACGCTAATAACCATTACACTACCAACCCACGATCTACCAGACTCGAGACGAGCACGTTAATAACCATTACACTACCAACCCACGATCTACCAGACTCGAGACAAGCACGCTAATAACCATTACACTACCAACCCACGATCTACCAGACTCGAGGCGAGCACGTTAATAACCATTACACTACCAACCCATGATCTACCAGACTCGAGACGAGCACGCTAATAACCATTACACTACCAACCCACGATCTACCAGACTCGAGGCGAGCACGTTAATAACCATTACACTACCAACCCACGATCTACCAGACTCGAGACAAGCACGCTAATAACCATTACACTACCAACCCATGATCTACCAGACTCGAGACGAGCACGCTAATAACCATTACACTACCAACCCACGATCTACCAGACTCGAGGCGAGCACGTTAATAACCATTACATTACCAACCCACGATCTACCAGACTCGAGACAAGCACGCTAATAACCATTACACTACCAACCCACGATCTACCAGACTCGAGACAAGCACGCTAATAACCATTACACTACCAACCCACGATCTACCAGACTCGAGGCGAGCACGTTAATAACCATTACACTACCAACCCATGATCTACCAGACTCGAGACGAGCACGCTAATAACCATTACACTACCAACCCACGATCTACCAGACTCGAGGCGAGCACGTTAATAACCATTACACTACCAACCCACGATCTACCAGACTCGAGACAAGCACGCTAATAACCATTACACTACCAACCCATGATCTACCAGACTCGAGACGAGCACGCTAATAACCATTACACTACCAACCCACGATCTACCAGACTCGAGGCGAGCACGTTAATAACCATTACATTACCAACCCACGATCTACCAGACTCGAGACAAGCACGCTAATAACCATTACACTACCAACCCACGATCTACCAGACTCGAGACAAGCACGCTAATAACCATTACACTACCAACCCACGATCTACCAGACTCGAGACGAGCACGTTAATAACCATTACACTACCAACCCACGATCTACCAGACTCGAGACAAGCACGCTAATAACCATTACACTACCAACCCACGATCTACCAGACTCGAGACAAGCACGCTAATAACCATTACACTACCAACCCACGATCTACCAGGCTCGAGACGAGCACGCTAATAACCATTACACTACCAACCCACGATCTACCAGACTCGAGACGAGCACGCTAATAACCATTACACTACCAACCCACGGTCTACCAGACTCGAGACGAGCACGTTAATAACCATTACACTACCAACCCACGATCTACCAGACTCGAGACGAGCACGTTAATAACCATTACACTACCAACCCATGATCTACCAGACTCTAGACGAGCACGTTAATAACCATTACACTACCAACCCACGATCTACCAGACTCGAGACGAGCACGCTAATAACCATTACACTACCAACCCACGGTCTACCAGACTCGAGACGAGCACGTTAATAACCATTACACTACCAACCCATGATCTACCAGACTCAAGGCGAGCACGTTAATAACCATTACACTACCAACCCATGATCTACCAGACTCGAGACGAGCACGTTAATAACCATTACACTACCAACCCACGATCTACCAGACTCGAGACGAGCACGTTAATAACCATTACACTACCAACCCACGATCTACCAGACTCGAGGTGAGTACGTTAATAACCATTACACTACCGGTGTGGTTTCTCAAACCAACCCACGAACTACCAGACTCGAGACGAGCACGCTAATAACCATTACACTACCAACCCACGATCTACCAGACTCGAGACGAGCACGCTAATAACCATTACACTACCAACCCATGATCTACCAGACTCGAGACGAGCACGCTAATAACCATTACACTACCAACCCACGATCTACCAGACTCGAGACGAGCACGTTAATAACCATTACACTACCAACCCACGATCTACCAGACTCGAGGTGAGCACGCTAATAACCATTACACTACCAACCCACGATCTACCAGACTCGAGACGAGCACGTTAATAACCATTACACTACCAACCCACGATCTACCAGACTCGAGACGAGCACGCTAATAACCATTACACTACCAACCCACGATCTACCAGACTCGAGACAAGCACGCTAATAACCATTACACTACCAACCCACGATCTACCAGACTCGAGGCGAGCACGTTAATAACCATTACACTACCAACCCACGATCTACCAGACTCGAGACGAGCACGCTAATAACCATTACACTACCAACCCACGATCTACCAGACTCGAGACGAGCACGTTAATAACCATTACACTACCAACCCACGATCTACCAGACTCGAGACAAGCACGCTAATAACCATTACACTACCAACCCACGATCTACCAGACTCGAGACGAGCACGTTAATAACCATTACACTACCAACCCACGATCTACCAGACTCGAGGCGAGCACGTTAATAACCATTACACTACCAACCCACGATCTACCAGACTCGAGGCGAGCACGTTAATAACCATTACACTACCAACCCACGATCTACCAGACTCGAGACAAGCACGCTAATAACCATTACACTACCAACCCATGATCTACCAGACTCGAGACGAGCACGCTAATAACCATTACACTACCAACCCACGATCTACCAGACTCGAGGCGAGCACGTTAATAACCATTACATTACCAACCCACGATCTACCAGACTCGAGACAAGCACGCTAATAACCATTACACTACCAACCCACGATCTACCAGACTCGAGACAAGCACGCTAATAACCATTACACTACCAACCCACGATCTACCAGACTCGAGGCGAGCACGTTAATAACCATTACACTACCAACCCATGATCTACCAGACTCGAGACGAGCACGCTAATAACCATTACACTACCAACCCACGATCTACCAGACTCGAGGCGAGCACGTTAATAACCATTACACTACCAACCCACGATCTACCAGACTCGAGACAAGCACGCTAATAACCATTACACTACCAACCCATGATCTACCAGACTCGAGACGAGCACGCTAATAACCATTACACTACCAACCCACGATCTACCAGACTCGAGACGAGCACGCTAATAACCATTACACTACCAACCCACGATCTACCAGACTCGAGACAAGCACGCTAATAACCATTACACTACCAACCCACGATCTACCAGACTCGAGGCGAGCACGTTAATGACCATTACACTACCAACCCACGATCTACCAGACTCGAGACGAGCACGCTAATAACCATTACACTACCAACCCACGATCTACCAGACTCGAGACGAGCACGTTAATAACCATTACACTACCAACCCACGATCTACCAGACTCGAGACAAGCACGCTAATAACCATTACACTACCAACCCACGATCTACCAGACTCGAGACGAGCACGTTAATAACCATTACACTACCAACCCACGATCTACCAGACTCGAGGCGAGCACGTTAATAACCATTACACTACCAACCCATGATCTACCAGACTCGAGACGAGCACGCTAATAACCATTACACTACCAACCCACGATCTACCAGACTCGAGACGAGCACGCTAATAACCATTACACTACCAACCCATGATCTACCAGACTCGAGACGAGCACGCTAATAACCATTACACTACCAACCCACGATCTACCAGACTCGAGACGAGCACGTTAATAACCATTACACTACCAACCCACGATCTACCAGACTCGAGACGAGCACGCTAATAACCATTACACTACCAACCCATGATCTACCAGACTCGAGACGAGCACGCTAATAACCATTACACTACCAACCCATGATCTACCAGACTCGAGACGAGCACGTTAATAACCATTACACTACCAACCCACGATCTACCAGACTCGAGGCGAGCACGTTAATAACCATTACACTACTAACCCATGATCTACCAGACTCGAGACGAGCACGCTAATAACCATTACACTACCAACCCACGATCTACCAGACTCGAGACGAGCACGCTAATAACCATTACACTACCAACCCATGATCTACCAGACTCGAGACGAGCACGCTAATAACCATTACACTACCAACCCACGATCTACCAGACTCGAGGCGAGCACGTTAATAACCATTACACTACCAACCCACGATCTACCAGACTCGAGACGAGCACGCTAATAACCATTACACTACCAACCCACGATCTACCAGACTCGAGACGAGCACGCTAATAACCATTACACTACCAACCCACGATCTACCAGACTCGAGGCGAGCACGTTAATAACCATTACACTACCAACCCATGATCTACCAGACTCGAGACGAGCACGCTAATAACCATTACACTACCAACCCACGATCTACCAGACTCGAGACAAGCACGCTAATAACCATTACACTACCAACCCACGATCTACCAGACTCGAGACGAGCACGTTAATAACCGTTACACTACTGGTGTGGTTTCTCAAACCAACCCACGAACTACCAGACTCGAGACGAGCACGCTAATAACCATTACACTACCAACTCATGATCTACCAGACTGGAGACGAGCACGCTAATAACCATTACACTACCAACCCACGATCTACCAGACTCGAGACGAGCACGTTAATAACCATTACACTACCAACCCACGATCTACCAGACTCGAGACAAGCACGCTAATAACCATTACACTACCAACCCACGATCTACCAGACTCGAGGCGAGCACGTTAATAACCATTACACTACCAACCCATGATCTACCAGACTCGAGACGAGCACGCTAATAACCATTACACTACCAACCCACGATCTACCAGACTCGAGGCGAGCACGTTAATAACCATTACACTACCAACCCACGATCTACCAGACTCGAGACAAGCACGCTAATAACCATTACACTACCAACCCATGATCTACCAGACTCGAGACGAGCACGCTAATAACCATTACACTACCAACCCACGATCTACCAGACTCGAGGCGAGCACGTTAATAACCATTACATTACCAACCCACGATCTACCAGACTCGAGACAAGCACGCTAATAACCATTACACTACCAACCCACGATCTACCAGACTCGAGACAAGCACGCTAATAACCATTACACTACCAACCCACGATCTACCAGACTCGAGGCGAGCACGTTAATAACCATTACACTACCAACCCATGATCTACCAGACTCGAGACGAGCACGCTAATAACCATTACACTACCAACCCACGATCTACCAGACTCGAGGCGAGCACGTTAATAACCATTACACTACCAACCCACGATCTACCAGACTCGAGACAAGCACGCTAATAACCATTACACTACCAACCCATGATCTACCAGACTCGAGACGAGCACGCTAATAACCATTACACTACCAACCCACGATCTACCAGACTCGAGGCGAGCACGTTAATAACCATTACATTACCAACCCACGATCTACCAGACTCGAGACAAGCACGCTAATAACCATTACACTACCAACCCACGATCTACCAGACTCGAGACAAGCACGCTAATAACCATTACACTACCAACCCACGATCTACCAGACTCGAGACGAGCACGTTAATAACCATTACACTACCAACCCACGATCTACCAGACTCGAGACAAGCACGCTAATAACCATTACACTACCAACCCACGATCTACCAGACTCGAGTCAAGCACGCTAATAACCATTACACTACCAACCCACGATCTACCAGGCTCGAGACGAGCACGCTAATAACCATTACACTACCAACCCACGATCTACCAGACTCGAGACGAGCACGCTAATAACCATTACACTACCAACCCACGGTCTACCAGACTCGAGACGAGCACGTTAATAACCATTACACTACCAACCCACGATCTACCAGACTCGAGACGAGCACGTTAATAACCATTACACTACCAACCCATGATCTACCAGACTCTAGACGAGCACGTTAATAACCATTACACTACCAACCCACGATCTACCAGACTCGAGACGAGCACGCTAATAACCATTACACTACCAACCCACGGTCTACCAGACTCGAGACGAGCACGTTAATAACCATTACACTACCAACCCATGATCTACCAGACTCAAGGCGAGCACGTTAATAACCATTACACTACCAACCCATGATCTACCAGACTCGAGACGAGCACGTTAATAACCATTACACTACCAACCCACGATCTACCAGACTCGAGACGAGCACGTTAATAACCATTACACTACCAACCCACGATCTACCAGACTCGAGGTGAGTACGTTAATAACCATTACACTACCGGTGTGGTTTCTCAAACCAACCCACGAACTACCAGACTCGAGACGAGCACGCTAATAACCATTACACTACCAACCCACGATCTACCAGACTCGAGACGAGCACGCTAATAACCATTACACTACCAACCCATGATCTACCAGACTCGAGACGAGCACGCTAATAACCATTACACTACCAACCCACGATCTACCAGACTCGAGACGAGCACGTTAATAACCATTACACTACCAACCCACGATCTACCAGACTCGAGGTGAGCACGCTAATAACCATTACACTACCAACCCACGATCTACCAGACTCGAGACGAGCACGTTAATAACCATTACACTACCAACCCACGATCTACCAGACTCGAGACGAGCACGCTAATAACCATTACACTACCAACCCACGATCTACCAGACTCGAGACAAGCACGCTAATAACCATTACACTACCAACCCACGATCTACCAGACTCGAGGCGAGCACGTTAATAACCATTACACTACCAACCCACGATCTACCAGACTCGAGACGAGCACGCTAATAACCATTACACTACCAACCCACGATCTACCAGACTCGAGACGAGCACGTTAATAACCATTACACTACCAACCCACGATCTACCAGACTCGAGACAAGCACGCTAATAACCATTACACTACCAACCCACGATCTACCAGACTCGAGACGAGCACGTTAATAACCATTACACTACCAACCCACGATCTACCAGACTCGAGGCGAGCACGTTAATAACCATTACACTACCAACCCATGATCTACCAGACTCGAGACGAGCACGCTAATAACCATTACACTACCAACCCACGATCTACCAGACTCGAGACGAGCACGCTAATAACCATTACACTACCAACCCATGATCTACCAGACTCGAGACGAGCACGCTAATAACCATTACACTACCAACCCACGATCTACCAGACTCGAGACGAGCACGTTAATAACCATTACACTACCAACCCACGATCTACCAGACTCGAGACGAGCACGCTAATAACCATTACACTACCAACCCATGATCTACCAGACTCGAGACGAGCACGCTAATAACCATTACACTACCAACCCATGATCTACCAGACTCGAGACGAGCACGTTAATAACCATTACACTACCAACCCACGATCTACCAGACTCGAGGCGAGCACGTTAATAACCATTACACTACCAACCCATGATCTACCAGACTCGAGACGAGCACGCTAATAACCATTACACTACCAACCCACGATCTACCAGACTCGAGACGAGCACGCTAATAACCATTACACTACCAACCCATGATCTACCAGACTCGAGACGAGCACGCTAATAACCATTACACTACCAACCCACGATCTACCAGACTCGAGGCGAGCACGTTAATAACCATTACACTACCAACCCACGATCTACCAGACTCGAGACGAGCACGCTAATAACCATTACACTACCAACCCACGATCTACCAGACTCGAGACGAGCACGCTAATAACCATTACACTACCAACCCACGATCTACCAGACTCGAGGCGAGCACGTTAATAACCATTACACTACCAACCCATGATCTACCAGACTCGAGACGAGCACGCTAATAACCATTACACTACCAACCCACGATCTACCAGACTCGAGACGAGCACGCTAATAACCATTACACTACCAACCCATGATCTACCAGACTCGAGACGAGCACGCTAATAACCATTACACTACCAACCCACGATCTACCAGACTCGAGGCGAGCACGTTAATAACCATTACACTACCAACCCACGATCTACCAGACTCGAGACGAGCACGCTAATAACCATTACACTACCAACCCACGATCTACCAGACTCGAGACGAGCACGCTAATAACCATTACACTACCAACCCACGATCTACCAGACTCGAGACGAGCACGCTAATAACCATTACACTACCAACCCACGATCTACCAGACTCGAGACAAGCACGTTAATAACCATTACACTACCAACCCACGATCTATACCAGACTCGAGCGCGCTAATAACCATTACACTACCAACCCACGATCTATACCAGACTCGAGGCGAGCGCGCTAATAACCATTACACTACCGGTGTGGTTTCAAAAATGAGACTCGTTAATGGACCACAAAATCATGAAAAGTATCCAATAACACATTTTCAATTTTCATTTTTAATTTAACATTAATATAAATAAAACTGAAATATATGTGTTACTGTCACTGTATAGGAAAGTACAAATGATAAGGAGGATTGTTGCCTAGAGGGAACAAATATCATCTGGTTCTATTTATTGTTTCCGTTTTAGGATGGGAATGGATGAACTGGGATCGTTTCGTTCCTGCAAGCAAATGTTTTCGCCCCCTTGAAATTGTCATTGAGAAAGGTTACAATCCATTCCACATACCGAGCAACACGTGATGATCCAAGTCATAGATGTCCTCATGATGATATTGTTATGCACAGATATGATGTGATGGTCTTGTCAAAGAGATACAAAGACTTGGCCGCAGTTATTAAACGGATGGTGAACATTATATTTCAAGTTACAATGTGCAGATAACGTGAAATGTCTAATAAATTATGTCAAGGAGATGAATATCCTTCTTCTGTTTTTTCTTCTTGTTTTTGTGTGTGTGCTGATTAAATGCATATACTCTTATGGGCACATGCATTGTTTCTCTGACCACTCATTCTAGAAGCAGACCGTATCCACTTTATGGTTCAAATGAGATTACAAAATAATGTCCTTTTTAGCTCACCGGTTGAATGCTATTTATCAGTAAACCAATGTCATTGGTAAGCGGGGTCGTCGTGGTTGTATTCGTATGGTAGTTGGATTTACAACTACCTGTGCAATCAGTGCTATAGTTGTGAGTTCGAACCCCGTTCATGGCGAGGTGTACTCGATACATTATGTGATAAAGTTTGTCAATGACTTGCCACAGGTCGGTGGTTTTCTCTGGGTACTCCGATTTCCTCCACCAATAAAACTGACCGCCACGATATAACTGAAATATTGTTGAAAGTGGCATTAAACACCATAAACTAAATCATTGGTAAGCGTTAAAAGTGGACGATATTTCAGCTTTCAAAACTACAATAAATACAATAAATAAAAACAAAACAATACATAGAGTGGGCAAAGAGTAACAATAGAGTAGCGATATGAAGGAATGTTTTTATTGCCACAAGGAAAGGAGACTTTGGATAGGGTCGGAAATTTTATCTCGACTCGAAGGGACCCCATCGACCACTCCTAATAAACTATTGCTTGTTACCTCTATAGAAGCTATGCCAGCTTGGTTTTTTTTAGCGCAAGGAGTGTGGTAATCTCCAAATACAATTCTACATTATGAACAGTATAATTTTTAGCTATATCATGGCGAGAACAATTTAATTTTCAATGGAATGATGATGAAATCCGCTTGGACTAGTACTAGACCAACACGCTCAGTTGGATTTTTATAGTGTGGGGCCGTCCGTCGTGGTCGTGATCGTATTGTAGTTGGATTTACAACTACCTTTGTAATCAGTGCCTATCACCACTAACCTTATGAGTTCGAACCTCGTTCATGGCGAGGTGTACTCGATACAACATTATGTGATAAAGTTTGTTAGTGACTTGCGACAAGTCGGTTTTTTCTCCGGGTACTCCAGTTTTCTCCACCAATAAAACTGACCGCCACGATATAACTGAAATATTGTTGAAAGTGGTGTCAAACACCATAAACCAACCTATAGTGCTAGCTCACTGAAACAACAGTCCGCGGATAGACATGTCCAGTGCCTGATTTACCAATAGGTTCGGCAGGCTGAAGCCTAGGGCCTCAAAATCTAGAGGGCCTCTGAGCAAAGTTTATAATATTTTTTACATTGTCATAGAACGTTCTTACTCATGTCGTCATAACCCTTCTGTAATTTTCCTTGCACTCCATTTCAGAATAATTACTCGACGCTAGCATTAATTTCCATATTTTTGTCCTTCCATAAAAGCAGTGAGATAGATAAGTTGAATAGCTTAAGGCCTCTCTTCATCTAAATACGGCTCTGGACATGTTGCCCCACTCGGACACAATATCCTGATTCCGAGCCAACCAATCTTTGCTCTCTCTCCTTAATGCGTGCTTAGCGGAGAAGCAACAAATACCAATATTATAGTATTTGTTTGACCCGTTCGCTCGAACCCACGATCTACCGCACTCGAGCACGGTAAAATTATCTTGCCAACCAACCAAACATAAACCATCCTTGAGATAACAGTTTATGTGGTAGCTAAAACTCAGAGATCTGGAAAAATATATACCTAGATATTTATATAAAAAATTTGACATTGTAAACTCAAAACTAAGAAGCAAAACTCTAAAACGATAAGTGTCAGATACCTCATAGTCACAGCCGATTTGCATTTCATCGATCTTAATGTAATTATAAATTTTAGTCAAATCAGATATGAGAAGCTGAAGATAATGCCCCAAAACCAGGAAAAAATATCATTTTAAACATAATTAAAGGTCATAACTATGGAACGATTAAAGTCCAATACATAAAAATCAAGCTTGACCTGTAATTTTAATTTCAAAATATCAGTCAATACGGACCTCAGAAACTTAAGATAATGTTGGCAGTCATCTTGGATAATTGACCGGGTCAACTGATACAATTTGGTTTCATTCCATTTAGTGGTTCTGAAGAAGATTTTCAAAAATGTAAAATTGTTCACCAATCAGAATTCATGGCAGCCATCTTGGACGTAGAGCAATGTCATTGGACACAATTGAGGATGAGAACCATCCAATGAATATCACATCTATGTTTGGTCCAATTTGGCTTAGTGGTTCTTGAGAAGAAGATCAAAATGTGAAAAGTTAACTGACTACAGACCATGAATTCCAGACGATAAGCAATGGACATGAAACTAAAAACTACCATGCTGACATAGAAATATCACATTAGGTCTAGACCAACATATTACCTAAGAATGTTCTTAGTTTTAAATATTTGCAATTTTTAAGGAACTGTGTATTTAGGAAACAGAATATGTCCAGAAACTGGCAAATAGTCTGATAACATCCACGGGACAGTTCAATTTGACAGAGGTACATGTATCAACTGAATCATTTTTAATACTTGAATGTGTAATAATACATTATTTTACAGGGAAGAATGGGAAGACTGTGCAATAAGAGAAACTGGAGAAGAAACCGGACTCCATCTGAAGAATGTCATTTTTCTAAAGGCATTAAACTGTATTGTTTTAGAAGAAAACTATCATTATATTGAAATATTTATGCAAGGTGAAGTGGATACTGATATTGTGAGTGAACCAAAGAACCTTGAACCGGATAAATGTGAAGGTATATATTGTGATTCAAACGGGCTTCAATAACATATCAAACACACCCAATCTTACAATAGAAAAATATGATATAAAATTACTTATTAGAAACATGATTATGTCAAATGCATGTACCCGTAATTTACGGACTATAGGTCGATGGGGACGATAGGTCGAATTGCTGCTTTTCGGCTAAATTTTTTGGGAAATACTAAAATAGGTCGAAGCATTCCATAGGTCGAGGATGCCGATGACAACTTGGGTAAGTATCGTCACATCAAACTTTTTTTGTGTTTTTTTTTTTACATCGGTAAACATTTGCCCTATAACGATGTTCTTCGGTAAGTATATGTAAGTATTAACTCAAGAATACTATTCTTATGTGTCATAAACGAAATAATTATGAAAATTAAATTAAATAAAATTTTGTTTTTAAACTTGTTTTTTACGGGGAGTCTGGTAGCCAGACATCGATGACATTCAAATCAGGCCATCTGTGGGTGTCACAATAGATGGTAAACGGATGTTCATACAATAAAATAATCAAGCTGTCAAAACAATGTATCACCTTGTGCAGTTTTATTGACATACCTTTAAGCTGTGTTTAATTAGTAGTACACAAATTATGTGATTGTCTCGGTCCAGTAAATTTTCAATCAGCTGATCAGGATAATTAAGTGCCGACTGATGTTCACCTGTGTTGATTATCTCATGGTGATTATTTTATTTGTTCCTAATTGACCAATTCAAGTGTAGAACATTCTAGTTTAACGAAATCGATAATTATTTTCCAGTATATTTAGTATAAAAAGCTTGTTCTCCACGTGTATTCAAATTATTGTGAGATGTAATGCAACCGCCATTTTTTACTAAAACCCCGTGCGCATGCTCGTGGTAGATGGAAAACCTATATAGCTATATTTAGATATTTTGTGACAATAATTTTATATTGTAAAACGATCCACCCTGTGATTTTTTTTCAACAACATACATTTTTTATAGTATATATTTTATTATACAATTCAATATTGAACTGATTTTCGCTAACACTTCAATCATTGAATATTATTGATTTTTTTCGGATGTTGAACATTTTTTCCCCGGAATTGCACCCCTTGTTAGTATACTTTTATTCCCCAAGAACATCGATGATTTCAGTTTTCTTATTCAGAAAAAAAACCTACAGCAAATTCAAGGTATACTGTAAACAAAATCGTCATTTTTATCGAGATTTTTTTTTAGGGATTCCAGATTTTTTTAACTTCATCCTTGTATAGGTCGATGTGGACGATAGGTCGAAGCCAGCGTGTTGAGGAAAAAAGATATCGACCTATCGTCCGTAAATTACGGTATATTGTTATGTATTGACATAGGGGGAAACCCTGTTTTTTGTACATGTATGCTAAACAATTAATGAATGCTTTTCTAATGACTGAGAGTTTTTAATTAGGATTACTGTAGGGTTATGGTGTTTAATGCTACATTCAACAATATTTCAGTTATATCGTGGCTGTCAGTTTTATTGGTGGAGGAAACAGGAGTACTCAGAGAAAACCACCGACCTGCCGCAAGTCACTGACAAATTTTATCACGTAATGTTGTATGAGTACACCTCCCCATAAGCGGGATTCAGTTATTATACATGCAGTATAACGTGGGAATAATTAGTTAGTGCTTGACATCAACAAAAATAGTAAAATAACAGAGCTATTTCATACCCAGTTATTATAGGAAAGTATAATAATATTTGTAACTGGTATTTATACTTACAGGTTGGGAATGGATAAATTGGGACAACAAAATACTATTAGAACAATGCTTCCGGCCATTACAAATGATTATACAACAGGGATACAACCCATTTCAATAAATAACACTGAGTGTGATTTTGATTAGAAAATTGTGGCCATTATTGCCATTTCTATGTCAACAGATTGAATCAAGTTATTTAATGAAGAGTTGTCTTTCTTTGTTCATCTCTCGAGTTGAATTCTCTGGAAAATCCCCATCAGTTAATGATATGAATGTAAATGATTTTATAGTTGATCCTATGTGACAATAAAGCTGAAATGGGATTTTCTCAATTAGAAAGAGACATTGGATCCCCTAAAGAAAAATTCTGGAATGTCTGGTGACATAGCATACAGTTTTTATGGAAAAGAAGTAAAAATGTTTCAATCGCTCACAGCGACCAACCTGGATCTCTAATCACTCCAAAAAGTAACAACACTTCTAGAGGAACAATTGTGACAAGTCTGGTGACTTCAAATGATGTAATTGTTGCATGGGAACCATTGTGTCTAGATAAAGACGCAACTATAACCACAACTTTAATAGGACATTGTATAAAATTCAAAAGTATCAATCTAATTAAAATTAGATCTCCACACTTGCTACCTATGTTATATTGGTTGTTTACTAGTTGCTCTGTGGGAGATCTAAATATGCTCCTGTAGGGGTCGTGCCAATGGTCAACATGAATACATTTGTCTATCGGGCGTATTCCAAAAAGCATATGCTTGTCTTGTCTGCTGGATTTTGTAGACGAGTTGCTGATTGGTCAATTTCTAATACATTCATGCCGACCCCTGACATGATCCCTAAAGGAGCATTTTTAGATCTCCCATGCAGTAAACAACCGATAGAAATAGGGAGAGAGAGCAAAAAGTATCAAATTGACCCTATAATACTGGAAACAATATTTTTTCTATTAATTTATATTTCCATAATAAAAATATGATAATTAATATGCACCTTTGTTTACACACATCATTGTCTAAATGTCTGGAATGCCGTTTTGTAGAAGTATTTCAATAGGTAAGGTATATAAATACTGGTTTTCATTACCTTATAGGTAATATAAAGTTTAAAAAAATAACAATGAACAGCTACGACCATCAACTGTTTGAATATTCACAATCAGAAAAGTCAATGTTACTAGATAAGGCCTGAGATATTTCTTCTGTCAGCAGGTGATAAATAGATATTCCATCATGATCATATATCCAGGTGCCATTTATGTAATCATATCTTTTTGGCCCACTATAAATAGAAAAAACTAATCAGTGAAAAAAAAAGAAAAAAAGTTGTCATCATGGTCTTTTTTATGAACAAAGGTGAGAGGTGTTTGTTTGTTTTATTGATAAACAGATATTGGTAGAATTGATGACAATTGCTGTTTAAACTTACTTTCCATAATGAAATTTGTTTCCTTCCAATGTGTAATGACAAGAAGATTTACTACCTAGACTTCTGTTATATCTATTTAGCACCATCATTGATGCTCTCTGAGGTATGACAATGTTTATCTATTTTTAGAGTTTTTATCCACATTATTTTCTCCCCTCTTTAAATACCTCCGTATTGATTGGTGTATGGCTTTTCTGCACCAAACACAAGTTGGATTAATATCCATTTAACATCAACTCTTCAATGTTGTTTGTTACACATCAAGCTATATTCACATCTTGTCCAATCAGGACTCAAATGTGCTTCCTGTAAATTTGGGACATAAAAATTTAATTAAACATTCTGTACCTGAGGTCAAATCAGAGGTAAAAGTTCAAGCAACCAATCAGTGACAAACCTACTTAATTTTGAGGTATTGAACAGTATTATGTTTTTATAAAAGAGTAGGGAGGTTCTGAATAACTCATAATGTGTTAATAATAAAATTATGGAAAGGCAAAATACTTGCAACTACAAAAATAAAATTACAACATGTTAAACCAAATTAAAATATGGATGACTCCAACCTCCTAAAACTAGATTAGTATTGGTTTTGAATACAACACATCTGAGAAAATATATAGTTCTGTGATCTACCTTAAGCATGAACATAAGAGTTAATGAGATAATGATCTACTGGCAGAAGACTGAATTTGCTTAGTTCTGGTATCTATACATCATGTCTGTATTTGTAACCTCATAATTTGATGTCAGGTGATGACATTATTTGTAAGATTACTTCACTCATATTTAGTTTCTGTGTTGATAACCCACCATCATCTGGCAAACGAAATTCTATACAAAAAATAACATCAAAACAAATAAGATCATGATGAAGCATTTATCGACAGAAGACTAGGGGCCATTTCACACTCATTTTGGGGTATGAGGTA
Organism: Bathymodiolus brooksi; assembly: GCA_963680875.1. Lineage (NCBI taxonomy): Eukaryota > Metazoa > Mollusca > Bivalvia > Mytilida > Modiolidae > Bathymodiolus > Bathymodiolus brooksi. The sequence goes on from OY804577.1 coordinate 58,991,918, forward strand.
TTCTGATTATTGAAGGGGCTACTATGACTGTGAAATGAGAACAGCTAAAAAGCATTGTTCCTTTACTTTAGTTTGTGTCTAGAAGTAACATTGGATAGTCTCATTTGTTCATTTACATCCATATCCTTACATACTAAATCATATTTAAAAAGTATCCATATCCTTACATACTAAATCATATTTAAAAAGTATCCATATCCTTACATACTAAATCAAATTTAAAAAGTTTCAATACTGTGAATGTATTATTATTCGTAGGGTACTAATTTCTTCGTGGATTTCATGGTTCACTAAATCTACAAAAAATTAAAATTCAGCGTGCAGTGCATTGTTTGACATCACAAATTCATGAGCATTCAAATCAATGCATTTTGAATAAACCACGAATACTGGTGCCGATGAATAAAAGTAGATTCACAGTATTCTATTATACCTTTTAGGGGATGATAACCATATCTGTTTATTTGGTGCCTGTTTATTAATAACATATGTTCCCCAACTGTTACTGATCTTTACTGTTAATACTCCACTCTATATAATATAATAAAGACATCAAAATCATTATAGACATTACAGACAGAATCTATATAAGATATGCACAATGTCTGTATCAATACACACACAACTTACCGTACACATTTTAGAGTAAAACGGGATGCTATAATTAGATGGTTGGGTGGTTTATGGTTTTTAACGCCACTTTCAACAATATTTCAGTTATATCTTGGCAGTCAGTTTTATTGGTGGAGGACACCAGAGTACCCCGAGAAAACCACTGACTTGTCGCAAGTCACTGTCAAACTTTATCACATAATGTTGTATCGAGTACATCTCGCCATGAACGTGGTTCGAACTCACAACTTTAGTCTATGATTAGACATCCATCATAATGTTGAATTCTGAAAGCATATCCTCTTGTAAAACAAGTAGTAATTGAAAACTCTAAAGGAGTGCATTTATTATCTTTGGCAGTTTTATTGGTGTGTAAAAGCATTGACCAAAGTAGATTTTGTATAAAGTGTGATAATGCTTCTGTCAACACTTTTACTTTTGCATTTTTAAATATTTTAATTTACATTTTCACATTATGAAATACAATTGATATTATTGTATTAATATTCATCGTTCCCCAAAGTAGGTGTGGTTGAATTGTTGTGCGCTTCATTGACTATGAAGTTTCAATTCCAAATTCATGTGTCACAACATTTTGACCAAGCACATAAGGCTTTCTACCTGAAATGGACATATAATGCAATCATATTAAACATAAATGTACACTATACAAAATCTTTTACACCAATACGGCGTGGGTTCGCACCTGGCTTTGTAAATTAAAAAAAAGGGTGCACTCGACTCGCAGCCGCAAGTTATGAAGTTTACCAGTTGCTTGCCCATGGTCAGTGGTTCTCTCTGGGTACTTCGGCTTCTTCCACCACTAAAACGGGTCGCCATGATATTGCTGAAAGTGGCATTTAAACACCAAAAATCAAATTATTATTACAAAATCATTTACGATATTAATATTTGACAAAACCTACCCCATAAGACACATCATATTCTGGATCACAGTCTATAGATTCTGCAATCACATCAAATTTATCTGACAGTGACTGTAATGTTTCCTCAGATATCACTTCATACTGGTTGGATGTTAAATCTGTACTAGTTTGTCTGATACAAAAAGAGTAGAACAGTCAAAATTTACAAATCATAACAAGTAAAAATAATTGATCATCCGTCACAGAGAAAAAGACTTCTATACCATGTAATATACCATAAAATCTCCAACATAAAGTGCTGGGTGCTAGTAAAAGTCAGCAGGGCTCAAACCCACAGAGCTTCTCATCATGTCCCCACGTGGCGGATAGGGGGAGCTTTCTCGTTGGGGGTTGTCGGGTTATAATACAGAAAGCTTGCATTTTGACCGTGCATCATAGTGGGTTATGTGTTTGGAGAGTGCTTCTTACACGTTAAAGACCACATTTGTAGATTTAAAAAAAAAATAAGCGCATTGTAGCCACTACAAAAGACTAAATTTTATGTCCCTACACAAATCTCCATATTTTTCCAGTGACACTTAAAATCAGTTGCCCCGGTTAATCCATCCCTACCTCTTTTCTATCTGGATTTTATATATTGTTTAATTTGTTCTTGTCCTGAATATAGCTGAAATACTGCTCATTGTATGCTAAGCAATGATCGATTAATCCGCCTACATAAAGTGCACCTCCTGCACAGGAGATGAAAGTTATCCCTCTTTGGTAAATTACCAAAATGTTCATTTCCAGAAAATTTTCGCATACCGCTACATTTTGTATGACTTCACTACTTAAATAGAGTATAAGTATATGTAACGTTTTCAATGATTTTATATATATATTGAAATACCGGTTATAATAACCAGAGGCTCTCAAGAGCCTGTATCGTTCACCTGGTTATAAAAAAAAACCAATTGGTCCTATGTAAAAACTATGTCCTGCAGTGGTAGTCATCTTGGAATTACGATCAAGATAAAAAACACAAAGTTTGTAAAGGACCTTCCAATGATTGATGCACAGTTTAGGTTCAATTAGTGCAATAGCTTCAGATAAGAATATATTTCTGTATTTTCCCCATATGGTCCTGTGTTAATACTATGACCTGTGGTGGTAGCCATCTTGGATTTCCGATCGGCATAAAAAACAGAGGACCTTCCAATGATCATTCCTGGGCAGTTTGGTTTCAATTGTCCAAGTGGTTTCAGAGAAGAAGCGTTTTGAAACATTTTTCCCATAGGGTCCAATGTTAAACTAAGTCCTGCCGTAGCCGCCATTTTGAATTTCATATCGGAACAAAAAACGTAGAGTTTGTAGAGGACCATCCAATGAACATTCATGTACAGTTTGGCTTTAATCATATTTGTAGTTTCTGAGAAGAAGGCATTTGAACATTTTCCCATAGGGTCCAATGTTAATCTATGTCCTGCGGTGGTGGCCATCTTGGATTTCCGATCGGCATATAAAACAAAATTCTGTAGAGGACCTTCCAATGATCATTCCTGGGCAGTTTGGTTTCAATTGTCCAAGTGGTTTCAGAGAAGAAGCGTTTTGAAACATTTTTCCCATAGGGTCCAATGTTAAACTAAGTCCTGCCGTAGCCGCCATTTTGAATTTCATATCGGAACAAAAAAGGTAGAGTTTGTAGAGGACCATCCAATGAACATTCATGTACAGTTTGGCTTTAATCATATTTGTAGTTTCTGAGAAGAAGGCATTTGAACATTTTCCCATAGGGTTCAATGTTAATCTATGTATTGCGGTGGCGGCCATCTTGGATTTCCGATCGGCATATAAAACAAAAATTCTGTAGAGGACCTTCCAATGATCATTCCTGGGCAGTTTGGTTTCAATTGTCCAAGTGGTTTCAGAGAAGAAGCGTTTTGAAACATTTTTCCCGTAGGGTCCAATGTTAAACTAAGTCCTGCCGTAGCCGCCATTTTGAATTTCATATCGGAACAAAAAACGTAGAGTTTGTAGAGGACCATCCAATGAACATTCATGTACAGTTTGGCTTTAATCATATTTGTAGTTTCTGAGAAGAAGGCATTTGAACATTTTCCCATAGGGTTCAATGTTAATCTATGTATTGCGGTGGCGGCCATCTTGGATTTCCGATCGGCATATAAAACAGAAATTCTGTAGAGGACCTTCCAATGATCATTCCTGGGCAGTTTGGTTTCAATTGTCCAAGTGGTTTCAGAGAAGAAGCGTTTTGAAACATTTTCCCCATAGGGTCCAATGTTAACCTAAGTCCTGCCGTAGCCGCCATTTGGAATTTCATACCGGAACAAAAAACCTAAAGTTTGTAGAGGACCATCTAATGAACATTCATGTACAGTTTGGCTTTAATCATATTTGTAGTTTCTGAGAAGAAGGCATTTGAATATTTTCCCATAGGGTCCAATGTTAATCTATGTCCTGCGGTGGCGGCCATCTTGGATTTCCGATCGGCATAAAAAACAGAAACTTTGTAGAGGACCTTCCAATGATCATTCCTGGGCAGTTTGGTTTCAACTGTCCAAGTGGTTTCAGAGAAGAAGCATTTTGAAACATTTTTCCCATAGGGTCCAATGTTAAACTATGTCCTGCCGTAGCCGCCATTTTGAATTTCATATCGGAACAAAAAACCTTAAGATTGTAGAGGACCATCCAATGAACATTCATGTACAGTTTGGCTTTAATCATATTTGTAGTTTCTGAGAAGAAGGCATTTGAACATTTTGCCATAGGGTCCAATGTTAATCTATGTCCTGCGATGGCAGCCATCTTGGATTTCCGATCGGCATAAAAAACAGTAACTTGGTAAAGGACATTCCAATGATCTTTCATTTACAGTTTGGGTTCAGTCAGTTCATTAGTTTCAGAGAAGAAGATCTTTGAAATTTCAGCCAATCAGAGCATATTATTGGCCCTGGCAGCCATATTGAATATCCGACTGGAACGGAAAAACAGTAACTTTGTAGAGGACCATCCAAGGAACATTCCTGCTAAGTTTGGTTGCAATCGGCCCAGTGGTTTCGGAGAAGAAGCTTGAAATGTGAAAAGTTTACAGACAACAGACGACGGACGCCAAGTGATGGCAATAGTTCACCTGGACCTTTGGTCCAGGTGAACTAATAATATAAAAATAAGCAGTATATACTGCTATTTTAATTTAGAAATGGTTAGAGAAGTTTTCATATATCTCAAATTTTGACAATGCAAAAACAATATGGCCGATGATAGCTGTGACGTTACAAAGATCATTTATTTTTTTAATGTTTATAAGTAAGTAAAATTCAATCTGTTATAAGTATCAAATTTTATTTTATTTTTATCCTTAGAAATAATGGTCTAAAACAAAGAGATTGCCTTTTCTGTGAAAATAATCTGGTCTTTTTTCTCAAATTAACAGGCTTAATAGTTTGTTTTATATCATAAACTCATGAACAAATTCAATTTATAAATATTGTTCGTGTCCCAGTTGGGTCAAACAAAAGACTATAAAATTGGTATTTGTTGCTCCTCCGCTAATCAAGCACCAATAAGGAAATAAGAGAAAAGACTGGTTGGCTTGGAATCAGGATAATGCATCCGAGTAGAGTGACATGTCTATCTGCAGACTGTTGTTTCAGTGAGCTAGCACTATAAAAATCCAACTAACCATATTATCCATATAGGTCTAGTACAAAGTGGACATCATCTCATCAAAATGAAACTTGTTCTCACCATGATATGGCTAAAAAATGTGCTCAATACAATTGGCATTAAACAACAATCCATTACTAACTTATAAATATTGTAGTATATACTTACTTATCATTATTTTCTGTGCTGTAGAGCCTTCTTGTCTCCAGTCTGTGAATTTGTCTGTTCCTTACTCTTCTGTGTATACTTGTTGAATAAAACTGGCATAAACATATTCTTGTGCATACTGATGAATTTCTTGTCTGAAATATTTAAAAAAAAACAAAAACAAAAAAAAACAATGGTAAGTGTTTGTTTGTACAGAATACAAATCTTTATCAATTATTATATCCACAAGTTTGTTTATTTTTTTCGACCAAAATCTTTTGATAAGGGTTAGGGTTATGGTGCTTAGTGCCACTTTAACCAATATTTCAGTTATATAGTGGCTGTCAGTTTTCATTGGTATAGGAAACCAGAATACCTGAAGAAAACCACTGATCTGCTGCAAGTCACTGACAAACTTTATCATATAAAGTTGTATCGAGTACACTTTAAAATGAGCGGGATTCGAGCTCACATCTTTAGTTGTGATAGGCACTGATTGCACAAGTAGTAGTAAATCCAACTACCATACGATCACGACCACGAAGGCAATGTAAAGAAAAAGAAGGGCAATATCAATCAAATTAAAATTAGATGCTTGTGGTATTTTTTTTCTTTGGTAATACACTAACATCATCCTGTTTGGGGTTATGTCATATTATGATGCAACCTATCATTAATCTATGACCTTCCAATCAAATGCTACAGTTAAATATATTGACCAATCAGACTATAGGTCTTAGCGACAAGTTGGCGTGTACTTGGTTTTGAAACATAATAGATTTAGTAGGATTGTCGCTAATTTGTAGATTCAAAATATGAACCCCGACACTATATGCGATGCCAAAATATCACCAAAGTCGCAAAGAAAAAAAAGAAAAAATACAACAAACATCTAATTTTAAAAATGGGAATATTGTACCCTGGGAGCAAACATATGACATGTATGTTATGTCTTTACTATGAAGTTTATGCTGCAAATATGTCAGAAACATTTGGTGGAATTTAAATCTATTCCAGTTTGAGACCAATTTATTATCTCAATCAAAAATAAAACCAAATTTCATCTCCTTATTTCTAATGGTGATAATATACTTCAAAATATATATATATTTTTTGTGCTTAAAATTCATTCAGATTGACAAAGGGCACATGATAAATGCAGTGAATACACAAATTTTGGAAACATCTACATCTACATAGTACTGCCTATCAATCTTTCAAGATTATTATTGGCAGGCGTGTCAGGGGCACTTGTTAAAAAAATAGAAAGGATATTAAGAATTTAGGTGAAGAGGTTATAAAAGAGCTAAAGATAGGTGCAATGCAATGGATAAAAACAGATATGGGTTACACAAGATGGATAGATGCCAGCTTTGCAGTAAATATGTCTACACTGGGGCTGGACTGTATGGTGACCTGGAGAGTATTTCAGAGATGTGTAGTTCTGGAAAAGAAAGAGTTGCAGTGGTACTCAGTTCGAGACTGTCGGATCAAGTATTTAAAGTTGGTTGTTGTCGACGCATACTAGCATATTCCTAAGGTTGAAGAAGTATATTAAAGCGAACTGGGAACACTGGTATTCCAGTGTTTGCCAGGTCAGGGTGTTTAGCATTTGGTTGACACTGTTTGTATAGCTATAATCGGTACATACATAGGGTAGTTCGCCCATAAGTCGGACACCTTCTTTCATTATATGACAGTCAAAGTCACAGACTTGATGGTAAATATGAGAGAAATCCTTTACTGGTACTTAGATAACAAGAAAAACACCAAAAAGTCTTTCGAAACTTCTTTTGAGTGTTCACTTAAGCTTTTAAAGCACATTTATGAATTTTGCCCCTGAAACGGACACATTCACCATTTACACACACGCTTCAAAATATACAACAATAAAACGAATATAACATACATGTATATCTTTATTTATATTAAGTTGCTGCATATTTTCAATCGAACAATAAACATTAGTTTAAATCTATTTCATATTTGTTTTATTCAATATGTATCGATAAGGATAAAACAACCAAGACTGGTCAATTCATCCTTATGTCGGAAAATTGTGTCCGAGTCAAAGGCATATTTTCTGCTCCAAATATCACCCTTTTCAGGAGCACTATAAAAGAATGCAGACATTTACTGATGACAGATGATGCTATATTTAGATCTAGTTACATTTGTCGTAACTTGACATTTTGGATGCAAAATAATTAAATATTTGGAAAAATAACATGAACTAGCCATCAAAGTTGTCCAACATAAGGGGCATGTCCGACATAGAGGCGAACTACCCTATCATGCTGCTGACCATTGCACTTTTTCAATTTTTTGTGAAAGATTTCTGACAGGGATTCCAGATGGTAAAGCAGTATTTGAGTTAAGTTTGGACAGTGATTATATTACTGATAGGTGTTATAGGCCTTTTCTTTGCCTTGTTTGCTACTGGTCTTAATGTTTCTTTTGTTTTGATGAATCATAATGAGTTTTTAGCTTTTGCTGTTATGCTATTTATGCAGGATGACCAGTTTAGATCCTTGCTGATTGTAACACCTCGATAGTGTTGAATTCCCTATATTGGTGTGTGTAAGTAAGTAAGTAAGGTAATGACTTTATTTCAAGAGGGTAACACAGTTAGCAACAATAAGCTAATCTTCCATGTGGCCCTCAAAACAATAATAATTAAACAACAAATACAAAATAAATTTTGCAAACAATACATACATATTCACACAAAATATATATATATCACAATCTGAGTATAATGTCATAATCATTCGTTATTTTGTTTTGACATTACATAATCTGTATATATTTTGAATTAATTTTAAGTTAGGAGGTAAAGAATTCCATAAAATAGTTCCGGAGTAGTGAAAAGTTTGTTTCATAAAATTAGAATTTGGCCTTGGAACGAATACATTTCCCTTTGTAGATGATCTTAATGAATAAACATTAGAAAAATGTATGGAAAAATAAGTGGATTTCTTGCTTTCGAGTTGATCCGGCCTGAAAACTATTCGGCCTTATGAAAATCCGGCCTTAAACAAATGCGGCCTTAGTCGATTCGGCCTTAGTTGATACGGCCTTGGTTAATTAATGCGGCCTCAGTTAAGAATGATGTGTATCTATGGATATATATGAATAAAACGACACATTGTGATGATTTGAGTAAATAATTAAGTGATGGTCCTACTATTACATAGTCTGTGTTGCCACTGGAAACAACTCACACTCTAAAGCATGCTGCTTTGGATGGACGTTCTGCTCACACACAATACAAGGAAACGACATAGCTGATAGTTTTGAAAATAGTAGGACCATCACCAAAATGTGCATATATTAGTGCAGTTTCATCAAAAGAATTGGAGTACTTTTTGAGTAATTTATAGTATGGCTTCCTTTTACTTTTTGGTAACCCTTATAATCATACTGCCAGTGCAATTATACGACTATTTAACAAATGATAATTAATTGCAAGAGAATATCTAAGGAATTTCGCTTGTTGACAGCTTGGTATATCAACCTGAATTGTTTTTCTAATCATCAACTTCAATGGAAATGATTTCCGTCATTATTACCAAAAATTACTAATTAAAAAATTGTTAAAATAATAACGATTTATTATGGCTTTTCATATTGAGTTACGAGTAAATCTTGTGAAAACACTACAAGTTCCAATATTTTATTCATCATATCCATGAATATTTAAATAATATTTTAAATTTAAATAGAACTTTTAATTTTTTAATTATTCTTTTCCATTTGATATAAGGCCGGATTTGCCGTAGGCCGCATAGATATATGATAAGGCCGGAACATCCATTTGATATAAGGCCGGATTTGCGTAAGGCAGCATCAACTAAGGCCGAATCAACTACGGCCGAATCTGTCATAAGGCCGAAACAACTTGTAAGGGATTTCTTCTTCGACTTCGAGTTATCATCAGCACCCCACACTTGTCTGGGTTGAATTCCATGAACCAGTCCACTACCATTGTTTGAGAGCATGGGGTAATTTTGGATGATTTGGGCATCAGATGAGGGTTTGACTTAATCCCAAAAGGGATTAGGTTTGACTGTGAGATAAACGTCGTATGTATGCACAGGGACTTGCTCCCGGCCTTTCGTTATCAATAATTTTAACCCTACTATCAATGTGCGGTACTAAAATGACTTGCTCCCGGCCTTTCGTTATCAATAATTTTAACCCTACTATCAATGTGCGGTACTAAAATATCTTGATTTTAGTACCGCACATTGATAGTAGGGTTAAAATTATTGATAACGAAAGGCCATCAATGTGCGGTACTAAAATATCTTGATTTTAGTACCGCACATTGATAGTAGGGTTAAAATTATTGATAACGAAAGGCCGGGAGCAAGTCCCTGTGTGTATGGTGTCGGTTAAAAGCTCAACAGAGCTTATGTTGTATGTTGTTTTAACCATGCCGACTCTAAATAAAGCTTATTTATTATTTATTTATTTATTTATCTGCAAACAAAAAAAGCACCATTCCTGTGTCCAAACATTACATAGACCTTCACACCTGCTCTTAATATGACTTACTAATATGCTCGTGTTAGAGGTGAAAGACTTTAACAATGACAACATTCTTAATTTAACCAAATTAGACATTCTCCAAGTCGCACAATTCATAAAACGGAAGTAGATGTCTGCAAAAATCTTTTTCGGATACAAGAGAGATTGTATTTTCCGAAATTATGTGATAAATTTATTGCAATCACGATTATAAATATGTAACATGAACTATTAAATGTTATATTTTATTTTATTTCCTGCATGAATTTTTTAAATAGGGGTAATTAAGATTGTTGTGGAGACATCTAAAATACGCAATGTTGTACGGTGGTCGGTAAAATGTGTAACCCGAACCCGAACCGGAAATTGACGGAAATGTCCCGAACCGGAAATCTTTTATTGTTGATATCTCCTTTAATTTTACGATGTTTTGCAAAAACTTTTTCATTTATTGTGTATTTTTATATACTTGAAACACATAGATTATAATAAGATGTCGAAATATATTCAAAAAGTTGAAAAATGCAGTTTTCTGATTTCAAGGTCGGTAAAATGTGTAACCCGAACCACAAAGGTAGATAACTCTGTTCTTCCCGAACCGGAAATCTTTTCTTTTATTACGAGATTTTTATTGGAAAACCGTGTATTTTTACACTTAAAACGTATAAATCATAATAATTTATATTACTGCATATTTTTGTTTACCTTATTGGAATTTAATAAATGTAAATGAACTTGCAATGGATAGAAAATGGTGAAATAACTCATATATACTTTATGATGCTTTTATTTGTAATCAAATATCAAATATCAAATCAAATAAGTTTGATTTAAAGTCGAAATATCTATAGCACATAACATAAGCTCTAATGAGCTTTTGAATCGACTATTACATAAAAAGCACATACAAGTATAAAATAACTTTACAAGCACATATTACATGACATCACAAAGCAAAAAAAAACAAACAAAAAAAACATGCATGCATAGACATTAGTATAAAACATAAGCTCATGTATACAATAAGGAATTGAATTCATGTCAAACAAATATATGGTATTCTAGTATATTACTAATATTAAATAAGATGAATATATCAAATGTTAATGTCTAAGTAGGCACTCTATGTAACTGCGAAAAAAAAAGTATGTGATAGTTTTCTTAGTTATTGGTATAATTTTAAAAAAAATGTATAAATGAAGACAAAAAGGGAAAAGTCTGTACATATTTTACATTCAAGGAACATTTTATTAGAGAAAAATATACATTTCTTAATGATTTCAAAGTAAGACAGGCAATTTGTAAAATCAGAATTAGTGCACATCCTCTTATGATTGAAATTGGTAGATATAAAAACTTGGAAACCGAAGAACGATTATGTAAACTGTGCATAACACTAAAAATTGAGGATGAATATCATTTTTTAATTGATTGCCCCATATATAATAATAGTAGAAAGATTTGTTATCAGAAAATTTCAGAATTATGTTCTAATTTCAATAATATGTCAGATAAAACAAAATTCTATTATTTATTTACCAAAGAAGATCTTTCAATAATCAATATTTTTGGAAACTGTATAGAGTGCCTTGAGACAAGAAAACTGAAACAGGTTTATGATACTGAAATATTTTTTCTCTTTCTGTTTATATTATTAATAATTTTTTAAGGCTCTGAACCCGACAAGAAACATTGTATTTATATATATATATGTATAATTGCCTCCAATGACAATAATCAATGTATGCAATTTGTTTGCCCCTATTGTGGGCCCATTGATTGGAATAATAAATTTTCTTATTCTTATTCTATATAGTTGAAATAATAAAATATTTAAAGTCAGACAATTAGTTCAGCCATGATAATTTTCTTTAGATTTTGATCAGAATTTCAATTAAATAAAGAGCTACATTTTTACTGAGCATGTGATGACCTTACCATAGATAAGATGTACATTTTGTAAATTTAAAAAGAGAAGAGAGAAAAAAAAGAAAAAAAAACCAGAATAAACAATTTTCCTGATATTAAATTGAAATTATTTGAAAATTCTATTACAATTTACTTATAATACAACAAGTATGAATCTAACACCATGAAAATTCTACAGATAAATAGGTGCACCAGATAAATATCTTTAATAAAAAGTAAGTTATCAGTTTTGTAAATTGACCAAAACAGATAAATAAAAAAATGTTCCTGAAATCAAAATAAAACTAAATATTTTATTATAATTTTCTAATAAAATACAACAAGTAATTCTGCAGGTGAATATCTCAAATAAAAATAAGATATACATGATGTAAATTGACAAAAAAAAAGGATAAATTCAAAATTTTCCCGAAATTAAAATAAATCTTTTTAAATATTTATTATAATTTTCTAATAAACTACAACAAGTATGATTTTAACACACTTAAATTCTGCAGATGAATATATTTGAAATGAACTATTACTTGTTTATTACAATTTATTTGCACAGTGAACTTATCAATTTAATAATTGTACTTAATGAAAATTTCCGGTTCGGGAAGAACAGAGTTATCTTCCTCTGTATTTAGGAATAAAAATTAATATACACCCCTTTTCAACAAAAAAAAAAGGAAAGAAATAATGAAATAATAAACACATAGCTTGTCAATTATCATTTTTGAAACTTTTTATCATGCTATCAATACACAAGATGAATACATTCAATTGTCAAGATTAATTGACCTGTTGACTGTCATGATAGTGCATTGAATTACAATATATATTGATTAAATTCCAGTAAGGTAAAAAAAAATGTATTAATAGAAATTATTATGATTTATACGTTTTAAGTGTAAAAATACACGGTTTTCCAATAAAAAAGAAAAGGTTTCCGGTTCGGGAAGAACAGAGTTATCTACCTTTGTGGTTCGGGTTACACATTTTACCGACCTTGAAATCAGAAAACTGCATTTTTCAACTTTTTGAATATATTTCGACATCTTATTATAATCTATGTGTTTCAAGTATATAAAAATACACAATAAATGAAACAGTTTTTGCTAAACATCGTAAAATTAAAGAAGATATCAACAATAAAAGATTTCTGGTTCGGGTTACACCTTGAAATCAGAAAACTGCACCTTTCAACTTTTTTAATATATTTCGACATCTTATTATAATCTATGTGTTTCAAGTATGTAAAAATACGCAATAAATGAAAAAGTTTTTGCAAAACATCGTAAAATTAAAGGAGATATCAACAATAAAAGATTTCCGGTTCGGGACATTTCCGTCAATTTCCGGTTCGGGTTCGGGTTCGGGTTCGGGTTACACTTTTTACCGACCACCATGTTGTACTGTGAAATTAACTCTCCCTACACAAAAAAATCTTTGATTGAACTTCCGGTAAACAACTCTGTCTGGTCGATTTTGGTCGTAGTTGTCAGAATTATGTTAAAACAAAATAATAGGTTCAACATATAATGTAAAAACTTTATTTAAGTCTTTGGCTGCACAAACTTATTGTCAAATTTATTGGGTAAGACCGTAGTCTAAGATTGTGGCCAATGTGGGTGCTGTATATTAATTGTATTGTTAATGTTATATTTGTAAAACGAGACACTCGCCTCGGTTACTCGGTAATAGATGAATGTACAGCATTACCATACATGTGATAGAGTTGCTATGCTGCAACTGGAGATTTGCAAATTTTTGGCTGAAGATTTGGTCTCGTAACTGGAGATTTTTTATCGACGTATTTGATGTGTGTTTTTATTGTTTATTGATGTTTTCCTTTTGTTTATTTCAGTATTGAACCAACTGCATCCCATTTCAATATATATTGTTTACATTTCTGTCTTATTAGTAGTGTTTCATATGATGAATGAAGGATAAAAACTGTATTTATAATTTATTCATAATCATTCATAATCATAAAGTTATAACAATGAAGACAGAATGTTCTGAACAATAAAGTCATAGAGCACTAAAATTAAAAAGTCACTTTGCTGCTGGTGCGTTGGGTGATAGCATACGTTTTGTCATTTTTGTGGTTTATCAATTCCATCCTGGAACTTAGTCCTTAAATAATACTTTGATCGGCTTTGGTCCCAAACAAGCCATAACAACTCAATCCGAGATGAATTCATTGCACGTTTGATCGAAATAAGAAGTTTTCCTCGGCATCAAAGGTTGTCCGACTCCTGTTTGCACAGTGGTTTATAACTATTTTTATTGCCGCTATCACACTTCTAATCATCAAGCGTGTGCCACAAACCCACTTCCTTATCCCCAATTAACTGTCAATCAGTGGATAATTGTTGTATAATCATCAACACCTTAATTAATCACCATGACCCAATTTACCTGTAAAGGTGTCAAACAGATCAATAACCGGATATCATTAAATATGACATTCACCTTTACCATTCATATCTCTTGGCGTTTTTCGTCAGCGCGGGAGTTCCAAATGGGGAATTTCCAGAAATATTGATCGCAAAATGTAGGTCAAGATTTTATTGTACTTGATTTTTTTCACGGGCGGAAGATTTTGAAAGTTGACGGAAGGGACCCTCGAAATCGGGAGAAAAATGCTCCCGCAGGAAGGTTCACATGTATGCATTACACAGTGTTATAGTGCTGATAATAACGTTATTAAGGAACAATGTAATGTTTTCAAGAAATTTCAACACGAACCACACAACTTAAATATGTATCTGTCCATACACACTCAAACCTTTGTCTTTGAGTCTAGTCCTGTATTTGGAAGAAGAACTTATGTTGTGGCATAAAATTATTTATACATGTCCCCATTTTTGATTCCTCGTTAAAACTAATAAGATTGACAGAAATACACAATAATTACAATATTATGCATATTAGTACTGTTCATATCAAACACACATGTATGTACTACTTACTATATTCTGTATCATGTCTAGCAATTTTACTTAAATCAAGGATTTATATAGTAAGAAGGATATGAAACTCGTATTTTCTCGATTCATCTCGCATGGCGAGATTTTATGCAGCGAGATCCAGAGGGAGAACCATGTTCGGAAGCGGATACAAAAACTGTCCGGAGTTTGTTCGTTACTTAGACTACTACTAATTTCCGTTTTGACAAATGATGGTAAACAATCCTTAATAAATACAAATGATGGTAAACAATCCTTAATAAATACAAATGATGGTAAACAATCCTTAATAAATACAAATGATGGTAAACAATCCTTAATAAATACAAATGATGGTAAACAATCCTTAATAAATACAAATGATGGTAAACAATCCTTAATAAATACAAATGATGGTAAACAATCCTTAATAAATACAAATGATGGTAAACAATCCTTAATAAATACAAATGATGGTAAACAATCCTTAATAAATACAAATGATGGTAAACAATCCTTAATAAATACAAATGATGGTAAGCAATCCTTAATAAATACAAATGATGGTAAGCAATCCTTAATAAATACAAATGATGGTAAACAATCCTTAATAAATACAAATGATGGTAAACAATCCTTAATAAATACAAATGATGGTAAACAATCCTTAATAAATACAAATGATGGTAAACAATCCTTAATAAATACAAATGATGGTAAACAATCCTTAATAAATACAAATGATGGTAAACAATCCTTAATAAATACAAATGATGGTAAACAATCCTTAATAAATACAAATGATGGTAAGCAATCCTTAATAAATACAAATCGAGAGCGCTGTTTTCAATAAAACTCCTGTTTAACATTGAAAAATATTATATTATCACAAAAATGACGGCTCCGCTTGCCGATATAGGTTCAATGGAAAAGTTTTTTTGATTTTTCTGTATCACCCCTCGTACACGTAAAATAAAATAAAAGTAGAGTTTCATACATCTAAAAACATATCAAAAATGAAAAAACAAAGCAACCAATCTCGCCAGGTTTTGTGTTATACATGGAATACACTCTAAACTACACATTTATACTCTTTGGTGTGTCGATATCATGTACACAATGAAGTTGATTGATTTCTAAATAGGCCACCCCCATTTCCGCCCAGAACGCTGCCATTTTAACAAATGAATGTAAACAATCCTTAATAAATACAAATTGGTAGCACTGTTTTCAATAAAACTGCTACTTAACATTGAAAAATATTATATTATCACAAAAATGACAGCTCCGCTTCAATATTCGGTATGATGAGAGAAGAGGAGTTTGAAATATAAATTCGAACTTTGACAGCCCATGAAGGTCAAAAGGGCAAATCGATTAATGTCAATTATTGATGAGATATGGGTGATACATCTACAAAAAGTCGATACTTTATCAACGATTGGTATTTATAACAAATATTTTCACATTATATCTGTAATTATGGTTTTGTATACTTACAAATACTGGTTTAAAATGTTGAAGCGATGAAAATTTCCACGATTAATCAAGGCATGCGCATCGTCAACGAATTGCACTATGGGTAATCTCGCCACGCAACATACTTGCATATAATCTATGTTAAATCTCCCGAGATTCATATCCTTTTTACTATATAAATCCTTGCTTAAATAAACAGTTTTTTTTTATAGTCAATATGCTAACCGTGTTGTGAAAAAAATAATTAAGAGCAGGTGTGACCTACTTTTTTGTAGAAAGCGAGCGATGATGTAGTCTTAGTTATAATACTTTCGTTTAGAACCAAAAAAAATTTAAGTAATGTGTAGACATTGAATGGAATATATTTACTATTTTTTAAATTTTTGTCTCCAAATAATTATATCTATTAAATCAAGTAAAAAATCACATTGCAATGTATAACAGGCTTTGTCAATCCAAATGTAATTGAATCATAATTATATGCATTGTAATTTGAAATATATGATACAACATGTATGTAATCCATGGTTGATTAAGCTTATTCTTCCTCGAGAAATGAATGGGTAATGAAATGATGGGTTTGCTACCAACAATGATTTATATATGACAAATATAACATTGTATCCAATAGGGGAACAAGCACAATTTAAAAATTGACATAATTAGATATAGTAGTGTATTTGGCTATAGTCTTTAACCAGCAAAAAGGAAAATGCTTTTTTTTAAACATACAAACTGTATGGTTAAATCAATTCATCTTCACACAGTTTTGCATGTTTGATAAATGCTGATTCGTTGTGACCATATCAGTGTGAAAGATTGTTGTTTTTCTCCCTGTTGTGTCATACGAAAGACTTAAAATAATTTATGTTAATTCTCTGATTAGTATGCAAGAATAAGAATGTTAAATCTCCGTAGGATGTCCTTGACTTGTCTTTCATCAAAACATGGGGTACGAAGGAGAAATTATTCTTGGATAAGTTGCACCAAATTCAATTTGTCACCTTTGAGTTGATGAAACATGATGAGTAATTACCATTTCTCATGCATTTTATCTGACTTTTGTAATGATGACACAAACTATATGTATAGTCTGTACATTTTGTATTTATAATATTAAATTTTTTTTTCAGTTATTGAAACAAAAAAGCATTTGGGGAGGTTAATATGGTGTTGAAAGCCACTTTCAATAATATTTCAGTTATATCGTGGCTGTCAGTTTTATTGATGAAGGAAACAGGAGTACCTGGAGACAACATTATCAGTGTGCGAAATTAGCAGTAGACCTATAGACAATGTCTGTAAAATCAAGTCTGAGTCAGATTTTCAAAATTTTGCATATAATGCACAATGAGGTCTATGTAAAATAGAGATTGGTCTATGATACCACAAAATTTAGTTTCACACACTACATTATGTGATAATGTTTGTCAGTGACTTGCAGCAGGTCAAGTGTTATCTCAGGGTACCTCTGTTTCCTCCAACAACAAAACTGACCACCTCAATATAACTGAAATATTGTTGAAAGTGGCGTTAAACACCATAACACCCCCCCCAACCCCCCAATAAAAACAAACAAACAAACAAAAAACCATGACCTGTGATAAGTCGTTGAAAAAACTTTATTAGATATGTTGTATCAAATCGTGCACCTCATAAGTGAATCGAGCTTAAACAACATTAGTGATGATAGACGTTGTAACAGTATAGGTAGATATAAATCAAACGACCATACGATAACAATTCCCCCGGAGAAAGATGTCAGGTTAAAAAGGAAATACAATACAAGATTGGTATTGGGTTAACGATTACTGTGTTTAGCTCTATTTTCAACAATATTTCAGTTATATTGTGGCGGTCAGTTTTATTGGGGGCGGAAACCGGAGTACCCTGAGAAAACCACTGACCTACAGCAAGTCACTGACAAATTTCATCTCATAATGTTGTATCGAGTACACCTCGCCATGAGCGGGATTCAACTCACAACATTAGTGGTGATAGGCACTGATTGCATATGTAGTTCTAAATCTAACTACCATACGATCAGGAAAACAATAGCCCCCCGATTGAAATTGGATTTATTAATATTATGGAATACTTTTATTGTAGGAAAATGGTGATTTGGAATTCTACAGAAGCAGAATTTAATACTAAAGATGGTGAAGTTATTCTGTGTAGTAGACATACATTGGCAATTAATAACAGCAAAAAGATACCAAAGATTGTTGGAGCTGTCTCAATATTATTAATACAAGATGGAGATACTGTTCAAGCAGGTTTGATAGTTCACTTGAAAAATAGATGGTTAGGGTTATAGAGTTTAACGCCACTTTCAACAATATTTCAGTTATATCGTGACGGTCAGCTTTATTGCTGGAGGAAACCATGTTACCAGGTCACTGATTAACTTTATCACATAATGTTGTATCAAGTACACCTCGCCTGAGCGAGATTCAAACTCACAACTTCAGTAGTGATAGGCACTGATTGCATAGGTACAGGGCTCACCACACATAGTAAAAACAGGGTGACTTGACTTCTCTCTCAGTTGACTTGAGGGCGAAGTGAGGGGAAATCTGGGAGACTTCCGAAAATCTATCAAAATTTTAACGTTTCTTTCCCCACTACCCATGTCCCCCTACCTTTCACAAAAAGAACATGCTGCACAATGATCTTAAAAAGGATGCAATTAACGAATTTGGAATAAAATATTGAACATCAAACCCTGTATGGCTTCTTTTACATGATTATTGGTGAGAAAAATACTGACTTGAAAAGACTGACAGGGCGACTAAAACTTCGCTTTTTGACAGAAATTGGGCGATTTCATTGAAACCAAGGCGAAAAAGTCGCCCACTTCGCCTGGTTTGGTGAGCACTGTAGGTAGTAACTGGTTGTAAATCCAACTACCCTACGATCACGAGGACAATGACCCCACTTGAATAATAGAATGCTCAATGTACTTTTTTTTAAATATTAAACAACAACCTGATCAGGGGTTCAAAATTATATTTAGATGTTAAAGGTCCTGTACCTTTCAGTTTAAAGTCCTGATTTATGAGAAAGTCCTGTTTTAATCTTAACAAAAGGAATCAACAATATAAAATCTTTCTGCAAAATTACTTGTCATGTGAGAAAAAAAAATCAGTTTTCAGTGGTATTTTAAAGGAGGTGTTGTTATTTTCAATCAGAATTAGGAATAGGGATTAATATAAGTTCAAGCAACTTGTTCCCCAATACAATTAATTACATTGTGTCATGAATTATTGTGTAGTTTAATATACATTACATAATATTTTACTACATATATATAAGTACAAATGTAATAAGAGAAATTGGTGTTTATGAAAAATTTACTGATGAGGAAGACTACCCGGTGAACAACCCAAACATATATAATGTAGAGGGAAACAATAGGCGGTCGCCCAGTTTACAACCCCTGACAATCTTAAGTGTGCTGAAAATCCGGGGGTTTTTTTCAGTCTGGTTCTGTAATTGTATTTGTTATATCAGAAATTAATTTGTTGTCTTCTGCAAAACAAAATATTCAAGTCATGAACATCTTAGAGTACTTTTCGGTACAATAAAACAGTTATTGCCTTTATATGAGGGGAACATCAAGTGTCATTCCTCTTCTAGTGGTTACTTTGATAATCATACTCTTAACATTTCATTAGAAAGAATGGTTTACAATGTTTACTAGTAACATATGAATGTATAATGGGATGTGAAAATAGATTTATTTGTTACTGTAATATTCTTGAGGTTTACTGATTTATGTTGATTTTTCAGGAGAATTTCCACAGTATGTAAGACCAGATGGTTCAGTAATTGAAGTTGATAGTACAAGAGAAGGAGGTGTCTCATCAAAACCTAGTCAGAATGCAAAGATTACCATTCCAGCATCACTTTCATTTGTTCCAATGCCTTCTGTTCTATTTGGAGAAAACTTCAAATCTAGTATTGCATCTAGTGAGTCCTAATCTGTTACATGTTTCAAGAAAAATTGTATTTGTATGAATGAATTTGCAATTTTGAAAGGGTATCATGGCCGTGTCAAACCAAACACTATAAAATTTGTATTTGCAGCTTCTTCGCTAAGTGGAGCGACATGGCAACATGTGGACTGTTGTTTCTGCTAAGTGGAGCGACATGGCAACATGTGGACTGTTGTTTCTGCTAAGTGGAGCGACATGGCAACATGTGGACTGTTGTTTCTGCTAAGTGGAGCGACATGGCAACATGTGGACTGTTGTTTCTGCATGCTAGCACTATAAAAATCCAACTAAGTGTGTTGTTATAGTACAATGAGGATATCATCATCTCATCGAATATAGCTAAAAAATTGCCCGTTTGGTGTTAAACAACAAATCACTCACTATGCAATCAGTGCCTTTTACATAGTTGTATATCCAACCATCATACAATCGCAGCCCCATATGATCTTGTGAAAATATTGTTTCATGACTACAAGAAATTTTGATGATACCAAAGGGGTAATCAATCAGAGACCGTAAATTGAAGAGTAGACTACAAAGTTACTGCCATTTGTTTCTCTTTGTTGACAATTGCTAGACGAATAGTGAATGTAGGATAAAATTGGTATTTGTTGCTTCTCTGTTAAGCATGCAGCATTAAGGAGAAGGAGTAAAGACTGGTTGGCTCAGAATCAAGATAATATGTCCGAGTGGGGCGACATGTCTATCCGTGAACTGTTGTCTCAGTGAGCTAGCACTATAAAAATCCAACTTAGCATTTTGGTCTAGTACAAAGCGAACCTCATCATCATTTTATTGGAAATTAACTTGTTCTCACCATGATATATAGCTGAAAAATTGCTGAGTTGATGTTAAACAGCAATCACTCACTCACTCTATTTATAAACTCTTCAAACAATTGGACAAATTTAAAGGGAAAAATCAGTTTTTGTGCCATAAAACTATTTCTTGTTAAACCTCTTTTATTAAATTTGCACATAATTTTGAGTATCAGTTCCTTTGTTTTTGATTTTAGATTTGCAAGAAGCAACTTCTGACATGCAACAAACAAAGAAATCAGATTCAGAGAAAGCAACTGTTCCCAGAAATTCAACTGCTATGTCAAATGCCTTGCCTCAGCAGTTTAAAAATATAGAGGAAGCCATTTCTAGTTCTAATCGCCATCAGTTTCGGAATCTGAAATCAACAAGAGAAACATTGTTTCCACAAAACACAAGACGTACTCCCCTAGAATCATTCCAGTCAGTTTTAAGTAACAATGATTACTCAAGTGAATTCCCGAATGGTCCAGAAATGTATATAAAGGTTGAGCCTGAACATACATCATCTTCAAATGATGAAGATTTGGAGGAAGTTGACATGGGAACAAATAACTGGACAGAACCAGATCACGATTTATTCAATGTTTACAATCCTACCCCAGAGTCAGTTAGAGTAAAACATTCACCAACATCTGGACTATTGACAGATTTTAATTCCAAATATTCTACTTTCCCAGGACAAGGCTACAGCAACTTTGCATCAGGCGTAAGAAAACTAGAAAGACAGGAACCTTTTAACAAGTTCAAGCTTTCATCAAAGTCTAAAGCTAAGAGAACAAGAAAAGTTAATCCTTCACAGAGACCAAAGACTTTACTCTCAAAGAGTATTCCAAGATGTGCTGAGTGCAGTGAGAGTTTGAATTCATACAAGGATCTTATTAATCATAACACTGTTCATGGGAGAGTAAGTGAATGCCCCGTTTGCAATAAATCCTTCACAACTCGTGGTAGTTTTATAAGGCATAGTATTGCACATATGCAGAAACGTAGTTTTCCTTGCCCATGTTGTTTTGCTAGTTTTACAAGGAAAGATAATTTGAAACGTCACTTTAATATTAATCATAAAAATACTAACTGGAAGCCATCAGATTCTCAAAGTCTAGAAGAAAAACAATCCAAAACTAGTGTCGCTTGTGAAGAAATAGATTTTACCGATCTAAAGAGAAATGGTGATTCAGGCCCATATGATCAAAACACCTCAAATTCCCTGTCTTCATCTTCTGTGTTTCCAACATATACCAATTATACATCTACTGGTTCGGGACCCCCTAGTTTGACGAAGTTTGATGTAAAAACATCAAATTTGAATTCAATTGTAGATAATTTACACGGCAAGAAAACAAAATTGCCTTTATTAAGATCAATATTGACCTCCTTTAAGGGCACAGGTGGACGGAAAATTCTAAAACCTTTAAAAAATTATGTGCCACACAATACAATGCAAAAGGAACCAGATATTGAAAAGAGCAATCCTGAACACAGTCAGATGATAAATTACATGTGTAGTGAATGTAATATTGGTTTCAGTTCCCTCGCTGATATGAAATGTCATATAGTTAGAGTACATGGTGAAGATACAACTAATGACCAAATACATATGTTGAATGATGCATCCAAGAACCAACTAAATAAGGAAAAAGAAATAGTACGTACCAATATTCAAAACGAATGTTTTAATGACATTTCGTCTAATATTTCTAGCCAAGTGTATCTACCTCTGGAGAGCTGTAACAAAGATAACAGCGAAACAACTGAAACAATGGCTAACCAAGAAACAAATAATTTTTCTGACCATTCTGAAATCACAGATTCTTCACAGAAAAAAATGCATGTTGATTTGCATCAAAATGAATGTGAAATCATCCAAAATCAGGCAATTCCATGTGAGAATTTAGGAAATTCTACCCTTCTACTTAGTCCTTCAGAGATAAAACAAGAATTGGCTGAGATTGACATAGAGAGCTGGGTGACGAATCACCATGACGATATGAACTATTCAGATTGTGGTGAAAATAACGACCATTATCTCCAAGATGTTAAACCACAACCAATGAAAACAATTCTCAGAAATGAAATGAATACAAGTTCTATGTATTTAGTACCATCACAAATACCTATATCTTCAACTATTCCAGATAACCGAACTTACTTTTCTCAACCATTTGAAAACATTGGAAGCTGTCAAAAGAATGGTCAGAAATCAAAATCATCAGTTGCTGAAAGTAAACCAAAGAAGCGTCGTATCACTCTACATAGCGAAATGACCATTTGTCGTTTGTGTGGAATGTATCTGGAGTCGGGTTCACACATAGTACAGCATGGAACGCAAATACATCGTGGTCAGATAGATTTATCCACTTGTTGTGTATGCTATACAAAGTTAAGTGGTTACGATTCTCTCTACCGACACTGTCAGCTACATTTTGGAGCTATGTTTTCTTGTCAGTATTGCAATTCTAAGTTCACAAGGAAAGACAACCTTACAAGGCACATAAAAAACACACACAACAATAGAGGTCTTAATGAAACATTGTAGGTAATTATAAATCTGTAAAAACTGCTGATGTCATTAATGTTTTTATGACCACAAAAATGTTCAATTTGGTTTTTTTCCCTAATGTTTATTATAAATTAGAGAGAAAAAATTGACAAGGAATTTACTGCAAGTTTATTAAAGTAAAAAGTGAACTGTCTTGATTAGGACTGTAAATTATAGATTTTAGGTATAAATTCCTTCCTTGATAGACAAGGAGTAATCTATATATAGATTATTATGAGATGCAAATGTAGTCCTACAGATAAAGACAACTACCTGTAATACTTATTCTGAGATAGTCCTGGAAAAAAAGAATTTGCCTAATAAACTTGTTCCATATTGAATTTTTTGGCGAGATTCTTACAGATTTACTGGGAATTAATTAGCTTATCCAAATCTCTCATCTATTATAAACCCCAGACTTATGTCCTACAATTTTTGCTGTATAATTGTGTGATCATTGAATTCAATGGTCAATTTATGATTGATAATTTCGCTAATATAATGATATGTGAGTGCAGTAAAATTAGATAAAGCAAATTTATGTCAATTGATGGTCACACATAATTACATGCTGCTTTTTTGTCACCTGGCAAAGAGCCAAGTCAGTAGTAAGGATCTCTTGGCATCCGTTGTCTGCCTTGTGTTGTCCTTAACTTGTTCACATTTTCTTCTGATTCTTCTACAAATTTACTCAATCAAATGGAACCAAACTTGTTGGGGATGCTCCATGGAAGAGGAAATTCAATTTATTAATATGATGAAGATTCAGAAACCCCAGTGCATTTGGTATTGAGTTGAGGTCCTGGGAGATAAAAAAAAAAAAATTAACATATGCAATACATATATACGTGTACATGTAGTTCAAAAAGGGGTCATCATGGTCGTATCATAGTTGGATTTACAACTACCTGTGTAATCAGTGTCTATCGTCACTGAAGTTGCAAGTGTGTACTCGATACAACAATAAGTGAAAAAGTTTGTCAGTGACTTGCAACAGGTTTTCTCTGGGTACTCCGATTTCCATTATCAATAATAATGACAGTTACAATATAACTGACATATTTTCGAAACCCAAACCTAACCCTATAGTTCAAGAAATCTTCTTTTCCAGATGAGCGATAAAGTCTCTCAATAATTGGATTGTTGAGTTTTTAATTTACATTAATTTTTAATTTACACATGTTTTTTAAATGTCAGAGTTGCATAGATATGTATGTACCGTAGTTGTTATTAATTTTGTGTACAATATTTAAACTGAAAGCCAAATATTCAGATATTTTTTTCATCAGGCCATAAATAATAAATGGTTTGTTTACCCAAACACTAATTACCAGGAAAAATAGGTGCCTACTTGAATTCTTTTATTCTTGGATATTTGTAAGTTCCATGGCTATATTGGTATCTTATGGCAAATTTTGATACATTTTCAAAGAATATAAAATAATTTCAATATGAATATCTAATTATCCATGTCCAACATCCATGGCTCGGTTTTGGACAAACTAACATTTTGTTAAGGGTGGCCTCATATATTTATTTTGTAGTTCCGTTAACTTGTATACTGTATACATTATATTGAGTCTTTGATGTAGCAGAAAAAAATCTTTTTTATAATTCCATTTCTTATATTTACTATGCATATGGTAAAAAAAAGTTCCAACAACAATGTACCATTTCGTCAAAGAAAAAAAAAGGTACTGTAATACCACTTCTGTTTAGAATTATGCACTGGATGCAGAAATATTTTGCTTTTCAAGAACCTATATCATTTGAGTATCTGAATATTTAGTCATCTGGAAGTGTCTAATGCAATCGGATTAAAGTCAGCTGTTATAATATGCAGCACTCTCCCCCCCCCCCCCCCCCCCCCCCCCAACATCTGAATGAACCCTATTAGACTAAGAGGTCATTTACATATGAACTTTTGTATGTGAATACATATTTTAAAAAGTCAACCAATCGGAGACCTTTACATTTCTGATGCAATAATAAAAAAAAGTATAACAGATGCTGGTAAGATTTTTTTGAGTTCATCTGGACATGACTTTTAATCCTGTTCTGACAAATTCTCTCTTATTTTGCTCACAAAAATGTCTGACCATCTTTCCTTAAGGTGAGTATCAAAACAAAAATTCTGAAAATATGTATACATTGTACATGTACTATTATAACAATCAGTAATTTAAAAGTCTAAGGAAATTGTGTGTATTAATTATACATGTACTGTGAATTCATTATTCTTTGAAGGTTTACCAATAGTCATGGATACCAAACTATGAAATTAAATATATTGGACGAATATTTCTCACGAGAAGTATGCAGTCGTACAGTCGTAATTAGACTACGATGCAATTCACACGTAACTACAAAAATCATACCAGGCGAGACAATTTTTAAGTAATTTGTTTTCTGTTCTAGGTCAGTTTAACATAAAAATGAATAGAAAGTACATTTTAATGGTAGGCCCTCTGTTTTTATTGTAATTTATTTCAGGTCAAAACTTATATTATCGATTTTATTTTATATAAGTATGATTTTGTTTAAGAATACTTTATGATGATTTTTGTCAGATTTTTTTCCAGAAATGTGATGATGTATCATTTGACATTCCATATAAACTATATACATTGTATTATTTTTTATTGTATATTATTTAGTACCAGTACTAGGTTATATTTTATTGTTGAAAAATATTTGGCATTAAAATTTGATGTCTTATACTTGTTTATCTTGTAATCATACAAAGTTCAGTCGTTAAACACTATTTCTGATAGTCATTATGCCAAAATATAAGGGGGCGAGTCAGTGTTGTCTAACATGTCAAGTGAGCAATTTTCAGTTATATCATGTCGAGAACAAGTTACATTTCATCGAGATGATGAAGATGTCTGTTTGTTCTAGACCAACACACTTTGTTGAATTTTTATAGTGCTAGCTCACTGAAACAAGTATCCACATCTAGACATATTTCTTCACTCAGACACTTTATCCCGATTCCGATTCTACCACTAAAAATATATGTGTTGCCAGTAACATTCTTGAAATGAAAGCACTGCAAGGAAGCATTTTCAAAGATTTCATGCACATCTCACTAAAAAACTCTCATTGTTAACAAAGCAAGATTAAGTATGTACACCTACATTAAGTTGCACTTATTTTTTGTTTGAATCCTTGGTTTTGCATAAACAGCATGACTAGAAATATGAGCAAACATATAATGGATGTGTCCGTTAGAGATCAGCCAATTTGATGAAGGGTATTCCAATTAAAAAAATATGGATTATAATATATAATTGTGATGTCCGTATAAAAACGATGTTTGGTTCTTCTTTGCCTCCAGTTGTTTGTAGAAAGGCTGATGTCTTATTTACATTATTTGTGTTTGTTTGCATATAGTGGTGTCCAACAAATCTCTAAATAATAACAGGACCATTTAAAGAACATTTCTACAATATCACAATTAAATCTGCAAAGTGGATTCTCAGAATATTTTTTTGAACTTTCAAGCAACAAAAGCTCATTATTATGTTGATTTTTTTTTATCAACACCAAACACTAAAAACATTGTAAAGTTCGACCCAATGAACATCCTACCAAGTTAGATTCCAACTACCACAAGCGGTTTCGGAAAAAATTGAAATAATAAAGTTAAGAGACAATGACTAGTGCAACAGGATGTCAATGGCTTGCATGATTTTAGTCAAGTCAGGTGATATATGGTGTTTAACGCAACTTTCAACAATATTTCTGTTATATTGTGGCGGTCAGTTTTATTGGTGGAGAAAACCACTGACCTTTCGCAAGTCACTGACAAACTTTATCACATAATGTTGTATCGAGTACAGTTTGCCTAAATGGGATTCGAACTCACGTTAGTGGTGATAGGCACTGATTGCATACAATGTAGGTAGTTGTAAATCCAACTACCATACGATTATGAACATGACGGCACCAGTCAGGTGATATAAAAACCATCATTATTGATAATAAATCAAAGACAAGTACTGCTTCAAATGATGACATACTGATGGTTTGTAAACCAAACAATTAAATAGTTTCACCCAACTGCCTATGCAACCCATTTTTGCACACTCGAAGATGAATTTAGGACTATTTGTTAAGGGCCTGAAAATTACCATCTGTTCTCATGTTTAAATCAGCCAATTAGAAAAAAAAATTGCTCGTGGTTCGTGTTTCTCATCCAGTCAATCCAAAATTATAATTTTTGGTCGAGGGTCATGTGTATATCATTCCTGCAAAGCTTACCGGGTAGTTCAAATTGCCAAAGTATTTTCAGAGGATATAAACACAGACAACAGATGGACAGACTTAAAAGTGACGACAATAGCTGATTTGAGCTGTGGCTAGGCAAGTCTGGAAAATGTTGAGAATTTATGAGAAAAAACTTATATAGGTACTTGTACCAGAATGTAAAATAAAGATCTGAACAAGGCCAGGAGACTTCTGTTATTACTGTACAATAAGAATGAAATCACTACCATAAATTACAAATACAGATCAAACAGCCAGAAACTGTAAATTGAAGAAAGACTGACAATAAAATGGCCTCAAGAAAAAGGACAAACAAGGAATATGAGGGAATGGGATTCCTAAATTCTTTATCAACATATCTTTATTTTAAAATTCCACGCTACAAAAATTCTACGGTTTTATCAGAAAATATCCATTTCACAAATGGCATCGAATCTTTTCCTTTTTACGTAGACTTTTTTCATTCCTCTATCACTGACAAGACTTTTACCAAACTTTATATGAGTAACATGACAGGTATATACAAAACAGGAAATGCTTATCCTTCACAAGCACCTGGGTTCACCCCAATTTTTTTTGGTGGGTTCCTTGTTGTTCATCTGTTCAATTTTCTGTGTTTTTTTTGTTTTTTTGTCTTCGTCCCGTGTCTTGTGTGCCCAATGTTGCATGTATCTCTGGATTGTCCATTCTTGATTGCCCTTTGAATTTTCCCCAAGTTTATTCAAATTTTGAAAGCAATAGATTTACAAACAAAACATATTTCTTTAAAAAATCAGAGAGACGGGGGATTATTGAATTTGTTTATGTTGAAGTATTAGGGTTAAAATTATGGTGTTTAACACCACTTTCAACAATATTTCAGTTTTATTGGTGGAGGAATTAGGCTTTGCTTTACCAAATAGTAATGTCACGATCTTCCAAATATGGGGATTGAATGGACATTGTAATCTATGGGAAAAGTCAGAACAATATTTGAACTAATCAAATGGCTGTGGAAGCATGCTTCTAAAAAAATATAATAAGGTAGGTAGGCAAAACTGTTTTTATTCATTTTATAAGTTTACCTAGGTTACGAAGAAGGATCCAACTTTAATATTACTTGTCCAAAAATGGCAATAAAAACTTTACGGTAGGCACTAAAAATTACATTTGAAGGGTTAGCGGAAATACAGGCAATTTTTTGGTATCATGTACTAATGGCAAGGTATATTTGATACAATATTATGTGATAAAGTTTGACAGTGACTTGCGACATGTTTTCACTAGGTACTCTGTTTCCTCCACCAATAAAACTGACTGCCACAATATAACTGAAATATTGTTGACAGTGGCGTTAAACGCCATTACACTATCCCCCACCCCCACCATGTAATGGCCTAAGTAAAAAGTAATACATCTACCTGTGTATATATGATTTTAATACAAAATTAACACTTCAATTACCGGTAGTCATGTAGTGATCATCGACTATCTATGATCCACAATAAAAATCTTTTATTCTTGTTGAGAAACATGCTTTAATATAATGCAAAATGTAGAAATAAAAGTATAAATAGCAATTGTGCCCATGTACAATTAAAAACTAAAAATAATAAAATACATGTACGTTGCATATATTGTACATTTAAAAATTTTGTAAAGGTATAAATAAATACAAAAGTTTTTTTTTACTCTTGATAAGGATAAATTAGAGTTAATAGATATATGGATTTATCAATCTTAGAAACAATATTTAGGTCAAGGCAAATATATATATATATAATAGCAACTTTCTTTGGTTGACATGGTCAAAAGATCATTTTATAAAATGAAAGTATCAATGATGTGTAAAAAAAATTTCAAATCTTTATAGAATTTTTTTTTACACCTTTAGATAAAAATGCAAGATAAAAAGAATAAATAATAATGAATGATAATTTAAAAAAAATCTTTATAAAAACCAGTGATCACACAAATATATTGTGACACATCAACAAATAAGAAATGCATTAGTTTAACTTATGGCTCTGTGCCAACAGTTGGAACTTATATACCAGTGCATACAGGTACATGTACATTTTTATATGAAAAATATCTGGACCTGAAAGATGCAAAAAATGAGAAAACTGCACCTGAGGAGAAATTACAAATTTTGCATGTTCAAAATAAAAAACAATCTGATTTATGATTTTTGTTTTTGAGTGAAAAAATTCTGTCTTGGTGGAAAAAAACATTTTCCCCCTGCAAAGTTAAATGGTAAGTACCTAACTAAATTTTTCTTGCAATGTGTCATATAATATTGATGTATTATACATATATCGTATCATTTCCATGACTCTCAATATTTTAATGTAATAGAAGGACATACAACCATTTTTATAATCTTATGTATCATATTCACCCAGGATGAACAAACTATTTTCACCACATAAAAGTGTGTTTTATACACAACTGAATATGGTAATGGTATATTAATGTAAATTATTGACTATACAGTTTTTGTCATGGATGCTTTTGGCATCTGTCAAAACTATTGTCACTACGTCATTCTAAAACCAAGGGACAATAGTTTTAGACTGTTCCAAAACACTAAATACACATAAAAAAAACTGTTATTATTACTTAATCAATTTATGTAATACGTCTTAAAATCACAACATTTAAAGAATTTTTTGTTTATATGCCATCCGCAATAAAAAATAATATATACTGAAGCACTTTGCAGGGCTCTCAATGGATAATTGTTAGTACATACAGTTCACATATGAAACAGGTCACTCACCACAGAGGAAACTGTTTCATGCCTATATATACAGGTAGCTATCAGATGAGGGAAAATATTGTCAAAGTATAAATCAACTGTGCTTTTAATATTAAATTTCTGTCCACTGAATAATTAAACTAACAAGGATAATTCATTGTAAAAACTAATTCAATGTCCATGCTCACAGATGACTAGTAGTATAAATAAGATTGTAATATACAATGTAGGTACTAACTATATATGTACAATGGGGGTTAGGGTTATGGTGTTTAATGCCACTTGTAACAATATTTCAGTTGCATCGTGGCGGTAAGTTTTATTGGTGGAGGAAACCAGAGTGCCCGGAGAAAACCACTGACCTCTCGCAAGTCACTAATAAACTTTATCACATAATGTTATATCGAGTACAACTCGCCATGAATGGGGTTTGAACTCACAACTTCAGTGGTGATAGGCACTGATTGCATAGGTAGTTGTAAATCCAACTACCATACAATCATGAACACGATGGTCCCTTATTATATATGTATAATGTTCTATAAATATTCAAAGTTGTACCCTATTGGTAAGGTGAAATGAGAATTATTTAGCTAAATAATTTCAAAATCAATGTTAACTGACAGCACAGATATTGTTAAAGCATTACAAAATGTATGTTGAAAAAAAAAAATTCTTGAAAAAAGGTCACAACTCTGATTAAATTAATAAAAGTGGACTTCATATTTTTATGTTCATAATCATCATTAAACATGTGACCATTTCACCAAATCTTAATTATATCTCCAATATAAATGACTAGTTATTGCCAATATAT
Organism: Bathymodiolus brooksi; assembly: GCA_963680875.1. Taxonomy (NCBI): domain Eukaryota; kingdom Metazoa; phylum Mollusca; class Bivalvia; order Mytilida; family Modiolidae; genus Bathymodiolus; species Bathymodiolus brooksi. The sequence continues at coordinate 59,023,294 of OY804577.1, forward strand.
TAACTAAAGTCAAATCTCATATTGAAACTCAATGTCAAGGTGACTAGTGAGTTGACTTTTAAATTAGCCAAATATTTGAGTTAAAAAATGCAATAAACAGATCCAATTCTTTCTTCAAGTTATCCAATGAAACGACTTTTATATACAAAATGTACATGTATGTATATCCAAATTTGAGATAACCGAGTTCAACTGTTAGTGTACATGACATGTACATCCCTTGCCATGATGTGACAGCCTGCAGGGTAATACTAGTAACCTACATACATTGTATACCAGTATGTATCTAGATTAACTAATTATATATAAGATATAATTACAGTACTAGGGTATTATAGTGAAAGTTTTGACATGATTGATCAAAATAATAGGAAAATTAAATTAATTGACTTAATTCAGCACCTGGATGAGTATAGTAATATATGAACATGTAGCTGAAAAATTGCTGAGAGATAAACACAAACTATATTTAATTACTAGTATATTTGTAGGTTAATTTGGAGGTGACATCACATAAATGATGAAATTATTTTTGCTTTGAGGATGTGACTGATTTGTAACTATATTTAATTGACATTTTATATTTATACATGTTATTTGAAACATTCTTCATCCCAACCAAGAAAGATAACTCAAAGATTTAAATAAAATAACAGAAATTAGCTTTAGATGCTTAAAGGCCCCAAGTACATGTACTGATGCATGAATTTTAACAATGATTAAAATTATGCTATCTTTAACAAAATGTCCCTCCATACTAAGTCTATATACATGTAGTATGACTAAATAAAACTTCCTACAAATACAGTAAAGCCTGCTTTAGTGACCACCTCTATTAAGTTACAGTAAAACCTGCTTTAGTGACCACCTCTATTAAGTTACAGTAAAACCTGCTTTAGTGACCACCTCTATTAAACAATAATTTGTATGTATTTTGTTACCTTACTTTTAATTTCCATCCACAGTGCATTTCATATTAATTAAACCTGTATATAGTGACCACATGTCTCAGGTGACCCAATTTCAATGTTCTCTAGGAAATTCATATTCGACAGGTTTGACTGCATATGACTGTTCAGTAATTACTGTATACAATCTACCTCATTGAGAAAGGTTTTTTGACAATTCGAAGTAAGAATATTCTCTGTAATCTTGCTCTAATAACTCGTATATTTGGTTAATTGGGGGGAAAAAGGTCACTGTGACTAAAACACAAAATACACAACAAGGTTTAATTCTATACTATTTCAGGTTTGGTGTATGTTTTTCACTTTGGTGTTGCATATGTATTGTAATATAAACTAGGCCCAGGATTTTTACATGGTCTTATCCACCCATGAGAATTTTTCATATGAGCATACAAGTTGTCCTTTCTATTGTATTTAGACTGACAGTAATAACACTGATACTCTTCTCCCATGTGGTTTCTGATGTGTCTTCGTAGACATTCTTTCGAGCTAAGGTCTGCATTGCATATTGTACACCCATATGCCTGTGGTATCTCAACAGGATGTTCAAATTTGTGGTCTATGACCTGTTGAACATCTTTGAACATTATCCCGCAAATTCTACAAATAGGCGTTATTGAGTCTAAACGGTCTCCGTGTCTTCCCTTTTTAAAACCCTTTAAACTCTTAGCGGAGCTGTTGTGGTAAGCCTCTCCAAAAGGATTGCCCATGGGTGGTGTCTGAAAATTTCCATCAGCAGAATACATAGCCAAATTTAAATCTTCTGGTCTTATTTCATTACTCTGATTTAGCGGATTGTATTGACCCGAAAATTCACTAAGTTTACCAATATCTATAATTTGCATTTCATTTTCCATTACTTTATTCTGGGAATTATTTTCTTCAAACAACTCAATTTTAATGGGATCTAAATTTAACACACTTGCATCAACTTCGTTATTTTCTGACTGATTTGGAATTTCTTCTGAATGGCTTGAAAAAATGTGACGTCTTAGATTCTCTAACTGATCGAAATTGACACCACATGAACTACAGCAGTAATTTAGAATTTGATTGGAAACAGAAATGTTTTCCTGCGTATTACATGTACTTTCAGCAAGGGACACAACTCTATCAGATTCATAGGTGGACTGATGTTTTTTCTCTGCTTCATTTTCTAATTGTATTGAATTAGTAGCCATGTTTGATTCCAGATCATGATTGGTAATGGTTAAATTTTTTGGTTGCATATCATGATTGCTTGAAATGTTTACCTCCATATCTTGAAGCTTGGTATCTGATTCATCTACATTCATTTTGTCTGAATCCTTAATCTGCTCATCATCAGATGTCAAGTCAATCTGATGATCTTCTGCATTTGAAAGTGAATTACTTTCCCTAATTTCAGGACCTCTCTCCACTCTTGTTATTGTACAATTTGATTGTTCATTTTCATGTTGAGAATTTGCAGTTCCTCCTTTATCAGCTCGCTTCTGATTTGCCATATTAGAATCTTTAGTTAGAACAAATGTTTTTGTTGATTGTGAGAGTGATCTTAAATGTGGATATTTCATATGGTGTCTACCAGTAAATGTTCCACTTGAATGTAGGTAATGCTTTTTGATATGAGTTTGTAGGTTGTCCTTCCGTTTGTAAGCACAATGACACAGAGAACACATATATAGTATTGTTTGAACATGTCCTGCACAGTGACGTCTCATGTTGCAGTAGGAAGCAAACTTTGCTTCACAAACACAGCATGCAAGGTCAAGATCATGTAATTTTGAATGAGACAGAATATCTGCACAAGATTCAAGCTTTTGTTGACAAATTCCACATTTCACATCATTTTTCTTTTCTTTGGTAACAACAAGGGACTTAATCCTCATTAATTTTGGTCTTGTCTTAATAATAGGCACCTTTCTCTCGTGTGGAGATGCTAGTGTTTTTGGCATATTGTGGCCAGTGTCTGTTGTATTTAACTTTTGACTAACAGTATTTATATGACCATAATCTTGCTTCCCATTAAGCATACCAACAGTTTTTGGAATATCTTTTGTCATTTGCAAATCAGTATTATTTACATTATTAGCTTTGGGCGACGATTTGATTTTTGAAATATCAGCCAACGGTATGTAGGATAGTGCCAAAGCACTTGTATTCTTTTGGTTTGAAACATGACCTTGCACTTTTTGAATTTTGTTTAATGAATGACCTTGAACTGTGTTACTATCATTTAAAACAGAACTCTGAATTCCATGTCTATGAGATTGAGGGGTTGATATGTCAATCGGCTTAGAGAAATCAATAATGCTGACATTATGACTACTAGCAAATTCATCAACGTTCCTTGAATTCTCTTGACTACCAGTTTCCTGATTTGTTCTTACATCTGTATAACTAGAATGATTACTACAAGTCTGAATATCTTGTGTTTCTAATTTTCTTTTTGTGTCTGTCGCTTGATACTGTTTTGTAGAGAATTCTGGTAGAGTAATTACTGATAGGGATGAAGACACTTTATCTACTGTCTGCCATTCATTAATATACTCATCCTGGTCTGCAAAGAAAAAGAAATTTTGATTTCATTGAATGTTTGCTTTACTCAAATTTCAACAACTGTTCAGCTATATTATTGTAACAATCACATCGGTGGTGTATGTTCACCTCAAGTTTGGTAGATTTTGGCCTGGGTTCAAGCCTTTTCGAGTCAAACAAAAAACTATAAAATTGGTATTTGCTGTTTCTCCCCTAAACATGCAGTATAAAGGAGTTAGAACAAAGACTGGTCGGCATGGAATGTCTACCTGTATGCGGTTGTTTCAGTGAGATAGCACTATAAAAATCGGTTATTCTATAAAGTACTAAAGTTGTGGCGTAAATTCGCAATTTTCAAATGGACGGCATAAATTATTTTTTAAATATTTAAGTGCGATTTCAAAAATTATACATTGGCGGGTCGTCCTAGAGCTCGAACACAAATAGTACCTCCTCAAGACGTACTTGTCACTTGATAATCAGGCCAACTTTGTCAATCCAGATATCCACACTCAAAATATAGAGAATATGTGAATGCACGTGAAACGAAAACTACCTTGACAATTTGGAACGTCCAGGGCATTGCTTCAAACATACCTTTCCGAATTTCGATGGAGGAACTTCCACCGGAATGATAACAAGTTCAATGCACTTATGTGTTGCATCGCTGACTTGTATGTTGTCAGGGGTGTGGAATTGCCATGCCCGACTCGTCCGACTCGTACATAGAACCTGCCGGACAAGTAGATTTTCCTGGCTAGCTTGTCCGGGGACAAGTAAAGATCAACTAATAAAAATAATTTCTGATTAAAGTCCTCTGGAAAGACAATTCCTCAAATGATATTATATCATAAATATTGACGGTTATATAAATAAATGTTTTGTGTTTTTTCTTGTTGGAAACGATCGTGTCAGTGGTGTTCCGAAAGCAGCTAAAAATAACCAAAATTGTACATGTTCTAAGTTGAGTATTACGACCCGATTGCAATGATAATTGTGCTGCATACCGGAACCGTGTAACAGGTTTTTATTGGAGTTCCGAATTTAATGTTTCCTTGCTTGTCCATAGCTTTTCATAAACAAACATGACCTAACATCCGTGAACAAATAATGCAAATCGGATTGCAGTCGTTACAATTTGACAATAAAAAAGACTGGGAAAGGTTCTGGCCACAATGAACATCACGGGAAAGTTAACAAACGCCAAACTCTAGCGGAAAAGGACACATAATTTGAAGAAAAACACCCAACGGACTGTTCAGTCCAAGGGGCTAGCCGATTTCTCATGTTTACTGCTGGATTATGATAGTGTCTCATATTGCAATATCTGCAGAAATCATTAATGTTTATTGGCAAAATCGTGGACAGAATGGATACTTATCTTCCCACCAGTAAAAAAAAATTCAAAGCAAAGTATGAAGACACCACTAAAACTAAATACGTGGCTGGTTTGATGGATAAAGCCAAAGTTAATGAAATTCAAAATGAACTTTATTGATATGAGAATGTTTTTCAACGGTGTATTCTGTATCTAATAACAACTGGCTATTCTCTGACTGCACATTCCTATCTGAAATCCAAATTTAAAATGGGCTTCATTTGGGCAGTGATCACTTAGGCAGTAGGCAGGGGTGGATCCAGGATTTTGTGTTAGGGGGGGGTCGAAAGTCAGCGAGGGGTCTGGGGACCGCTTAAGGTCTCCAGCGGGTCCAAGGCAGAGCCCTGGTAGGGCCCCCCCACGGAAGTTCCTGGGATTTGAGTATTTAGGAAGCATTTCCGTCAACAATTTTGAAGAATTTTGTGAATGTGATGAAGTGTATTAAAACGCATGAATCTTCTCCAAAAAGTTTCAAATAGTTTCTAAGCAGTGAGTGTAAATTAAAGGGAGATGTCACTTGAATTTATCTATCTGGAGCTGTGACTCCCCTGATTTCCTTATCACGCCGGGTATTCCTATACTCGGAACAGGTGCGGACACTTTGAACTCGGTGCAAGCTAGTTATTTTGAATGTTTTCATTGGCCAATTTTTGAATTTTTGGACACTACAGACCGTGGAGCATGACGGCAACGGAGCACGGAACAGCACGCTCCACGGTCTGTAGTGTCCAAAAATTCAAAGTTGACCGATGAAAACGTTCAAAATAACTAGCTTGCACCGAGTTTCCGAATACCCGGCGTGCTATATTAGCCAATTTTCTCATGTTTCTCTGTTGAAAATGGGGTAATTTGTAATGAAGTGTTTGTATAATGGATGGATTTTGAAAAAAAATAATGTCTAAGGGATTATAATATCACTTTGTTTTCTGATTAATCGTCGACAGCTTCAAAAGTTCAAAAGTAATTAGATAAACTAAAAGGGCAATGCAGAGGGTAAAAATATATAATGATTTATTACATTAAACAGGCGAATAAATGAATGCTGATATGCTTAATAGAGGGACGGATCTCTCTCTCTCTTTTTTTTTTCTTTTAGGGGGGGGGGGGGGGGCAATGTCCCCTCTGGATCCGCCACTGGTAGGTCTACAAGGTATCCGATTCACGCCTCTACTCTATAGGTAATCTCATTGAGATTAGGATTCCGAAGAAATTTTCTCAAGATACAGACAGAAAATTTCTTCGGAATCCTAATCTCAACGAGATTACTCCATAGGATTACCTAAAAATCTAACTAACTTTACTAAGTCACTTAGTTAGTGTCATGATAGCTGAATCAAAGACAAAGTGCCAATTTTATGTCCACTTTGTCATCTTTGGCTTTGCATGTTGAAATGAAAGATTTTATATATTTTGTTTGTGTTGTAGACTAAATTCAAATAGTGTTCCTTTCTAGCCTTACAAGATATGAGGAAACTAATATTTTCTTACCAATGCCAATGGGTTGAACAAAAATAACGGAGACGGCTCCAACGATTTTTAACCCGTTCTTATTGAATGGATGTCGACTAAAAACTTTCAGCTCTTGACTGTTTATGTCATATTCTGTGTGTGCATAATTCTGAATAACCATTTTCCCATTAGGTAGGTTTATACAGTCATTACTTCTTTGTTGATGTCCGTGAAGTGTGAAAATAAATGAAATAAACTTCCGGAGATCAACTTCCGGTGCCGTATTAAAATCACTCCCTTTTAAAATTGAGTCCAACCTGCACAAACAATCTGTTGTTAATATGGATTAGGTACAGCCTACAGGCGAGCATGTACATGTATTTTACTAGTCTATGATTATGAGTCCACAGTCTCTTGAAGTTCCAAAAATAAAAAAATAAATAAGAAAAACATTTTTTTATTATTATTTTTTTTTTAAAACTTCAAGTGACTGTGAAGAGTCAAACGTCTATCATTTAAAAAAGTATCCTTTTCATCCGGGGGTCTGTTGCTCGTATGTGTTTATGTACATGTTTTGTAAAATAAATGATGAAAGTTCATAACGTTAAATTTTGACATGATTATTTGTAAAAATCATAGGTACCCGAATTGTGGACCCCCCCGTTTTTTTAATTTTTCAATTCATCCCTTTTGTGGGACGTTTTCATTATAAACAGTGTTAAAAAACTTCAAACATGACCAAAAAATCAATCCGAGATCGATATAAGCCCATTTCTAAAAACACAAAAACCCTCGATCCTCTAACTCTATTTTAATTAAACGCCTGGTGTGTTTCTGTACCTTAGAGTAATATGGACTCGTTCTGATTTACACTGAAATTATTTATGAAAATAAAATAAAGAACTACACAGAGCGAAGCATGATATGACCACAGAATGTCAACAAGGGAAAGTTGAACAAGTATATATTAAAAGCAACTGTGGACCCAATATTTCGCTTGTCACACTGTAATTGAAACTTTAAAATATAATATGTTCCATCAAAAGGATCAACTATAAGAAGCAAATCTATATATAGTTTTTTATTTCTCATAGTAATATTTGTTAAAAAATGCTTAATTGTAGATAAATAATAATATTCATTATCTATATATAAATAATAATATTCATTATCAATATATAAATAATAATATTCATTATCTATATATAAATAATAATATTCATTATCTATTTATAAATAATAATATTCATTATCTATATATAAATAATAATATTCATTATCTATATATAAATAATAATATTCATTATCTATATATAAATAATAATATTCATTATCAATATATAAATAATAATATTGATTATCTAGATATAAATAATAATATTCATTATCTATATATAAATAATAATATACATTATCTATATATAAATAATAATATTCATTATCTATATATAAATAATCCAATACGATGGAGGGTTAGGAGGTTTTGGTGTTTAATGCAACTTTCAACAATATTTCAGTTACAGATCCTGGATCTATAAGCTTACAATATGCACCAAACGCAAACGAAACGAACGAACGCTTCACACGAACGATACGAAAAACGCAAGATACACGAAACGAAAGCACGATACACGAAACGAACGAACGATACACGAACGAATTATACGGAAAACGCAAACGAACGAACGCACGATACACGAAACGAACAGACGATACACGAACGAACGAATCATTGGAGCGTAACCATATATTATCCAATGACAAACGATCCTGGTTCTATAGAAGTACAGTATAGTATTGTGTTATTATTTGAATGACTTTTGTGCAAATCATACTGATGTGATTAACTAATCTTATATTTTATATACAATTGATATATATAAATGATAAATTAGTCGGTAAAGTAATAGGATAATGCAATTTATATTAAATAGTTTATATTATCAATGTGTTTAATAATTATATTTATGATTAAATTTTAAATCTCATATATTTGACTTCCAAATATGACTTTATATAATTATATAATTATACAGAATTTATATTTATATAATTATTCGGATTCTGTATTGACAACCAGACATAGGTGTATCAGTTATTTTCCCGGTCAAGCTGTCCAAGAGGTGTGTGGCTTCAAAAGGTCATATAATTGTTAATTAGAATGAAATTAAGAGTTGACATTTCACACCCGCAGTGCATGTACTTCCCAGGTGAAACTGCCAGAGGCGTTTGTTTACATACATGTAGATGTTACACATGTAGATGATTTCTTGTTTATTTGTCCGTAGAGTAAATTATAGAAAAAATGCATTTATTAATTATGTTTTCCCTTAAAACAATTAATAAAATAGTCCACTAGTCTGGTAACATCGCACACCCTCTAACTTTGCGCATATGCCCGTTTGAATGCTTCCAATGGGTATATATTTTAATTGTGTTTATGCATTGTTAATGCACAATTTATTTTGTTTTTAACTCGTGTATCGTTCGTTCGTTCGTTTCGTGTATCGTTCGTTCGTATTTCATTTCGTGCGTTCGTCTAATTAAATTGACGAACGGAAAACGAAAAACAAACGAACGATACACGCAAACGAAACGAACGAAAAACACAAACGATACGAAATATCTGTTAACTTATAATTAAACGATCCAGGATCTGTATAGCCAGGTGGACAGTTTTATTAGTGAAGGAAACCAGAGTATAGGAAGAAAACCATTGACCCGTCATTGACAAACTTTATGACATAATGTATAGAGTACACCTCGCCTGAGCGGGATACGAATTAGCAACATTAGTTGTTATCGACACTGATTGCACAGGTAGTTGTAAATCCAACTACCACATGACCACGCCCTCCCCCCTTTTTATGGGAATGAAAGATTTGCGTTTCTAAACTATTGACTGCATATTCACCTGTACTCTATTTGAAAATTAAAAAAAATATATAATCAAAATCACATGTAAAGATAAAATCTAGAGGAAAGTACAGAAAATACAGTGGTCCCTAAGTCACCTTCCCAGGAGGTCTTAGCTGCTCATTGTACAAACCAGGAGTTGTTGAATACAATATAGTTCTAAAAAGAATCAACATAGTCAAACCTGCCTTATGTGACCTTCCAAGGTACCAGTGAAATATGGTCACATAAGCCAGATGGTCACTTAATCCAGGTTTAATTGATATGAAATGCACTGTGAAGGGAAATAAAAATCAAGGTCACATTATACAAGTTTTTGTTTAATAGAGGTGGTCACTAATGCAAGTTTGATTGTAATTAATTTCTTTTCAAATATAGACATTGAAACAAAGATTTAATGCCCAAAATTGGATTTTGACTTCAGCCGAACTCAAAATTCAATGGCTTTTAAATTTTTGACCTCTTTATTTACAATTCTACATGTGTTTCTTTATAGCCAATAATAATCAAATTATACCAACAAATCATTATTTTATGAACAACATACTCCCTTTTAAATGAGCGAGTGACAATAAAATATGTATAAATTATTCACGAGTGAGTGATTGTTGTTTAACACCAACTCAGCAATTTTTCAGCTACGGTCAAACCTATATTAAAGAGGCCACCTTTGGGACACAGAGAAAGTGGTCTTACAAAACAGGCGACTTCTTAAAAGAGGTTCAATTCATCTGAAATTTTCGACAGGACAAGAAAACTGACCTTTTAATACAGGTGACTGCTTAATAGAGGTGACCGCATGGGCAGGTTGGACTGTATATCATAGCGAAAACAAGTTACCGTAATTTTCAACGAGATGAGGATGAGATCTACTTTGTACTATACCAATACCCTTAGTTGGATTTTTATAGTACCAGCTCACCCAAGCAGTCCACGGGTAGACTCGTCACCCTAATTGGACACATTATTCCGATTCCGAGCCAACCAGTCTTTATACTCTTTCTCCTTAATGCTGCGTGCTTAGCCGAGAAGCAACAAATACCAATTTTATAGTATTTGGCTCGACCCGATCAGGGATCGAACCCACAATCTACCGCACAACCATTACAACACCGATGCGGTAACTCCCTTTTAATGTAGATATATATTTAAATTACCACTACTTTGAAAAACCAGGAAAGTTATTAACAGGTTCCATGTAATTTTTCACTTATCAACTACGATACTTTATACTCTCTCAGTCTCCACCAACTGCAATAGGCTAGCAGGAGACATTTACAGTGCCAAAATCTCCAAAGAATAAGTGAGGGACAGACTTATTTAATATAAATTTTAAAACTGAAAATGTCAACAACAATTGAAAATATATGTAGTGGTATACTAGTCCTAGAATAGAAAACGGCATAATTTTTTAAGTTTACAAGATACAAGATTCTGAAGAAAAAAACTGGCAGTTATTTCTTGACAAATTCCACCTTATATATGAATACTGTCTTCTGATTGGTTGAAAAAAAGGAGTATTTTTGACCAATTCTTAGTTTTTTCCGCCTTACCCCCATCGCAGGGAACGGTACTAGGCAAATCCCTTCTTTAATAAGTTTATGACGTCGCTGATGTAATTCTGAATTATTCAGGTTTCTTCTTTCAACCAACGCTAAGCAAAGTAAAGAAAAATGACAGACGACAGTGTCGGCCGTTATGTTTGAAATCGTTGAAATGTATACATTTCAAATTTATTTGCATTATTTTGTTACATGTTGTGTATTGTAGCAAAACAGTGATTTATTATATTTTCGATTGTTCCAGAAATACACTTCTTTGAAAAGATTTTTACTGTTTTCCTAGATTGATGAAAGTCTTGGAGATCAAGTGAACGAGGTGGTCTGAAGTTCTGAACCTGCTTGCATGCCACTGTTTTACTGGCTGTTAAATATTCGCCGGAATTAAGCAAATATATCCTGTAAGTGAGGGTTATTTGCAAAAAATAATAACGCTAAGGCGGCTCAGAAATTTGCCTCTCCTCTCAACCAGTTTTTATAGCAAATAACCCTTGCTAACAGGATATATTTGTATAAAATTCAATTAAATCAATTTGAATTACAAGATACAACAGATTGTAATTTGTATATCCAACTGGGTAAAACAATGATCTGAATTGAGGGGGCTCTCATCTGCTCTGGGAGGATGAGCAGTTCCTGCATTTTGACTAAATTTGGTTTTAATCCATCCAGTGGTTCTGAAGAAGATTTTCAAAGATTTTCAATTTTTCAATCAATCAGAAGCCATGACAGCCATCTTTAATATTAGGCAAGGTCACTGGACATAATTTTGGAAGAGCAGCATTCACAGAGTATCACTTCAAAGTTTGGTCCAATTTGACCTAGTGGTTCTTGAGAAGATCAAAATGCAAAAAGTTAACGGATGACCGACGACAGACACAAAGTGATGGGAAAAGCTCATTTGAGCCTTCTGCCCTGGTGAACAAAAACTTTTTTGAAAACTATCAAATGGACACTCCTTCCACGTTTGAATACAATTGGTCCAGTGGTTTCAGTAAAAGCTTACAGACGACAAAGAGGGATGGACATTAAGTGATTATAATACCTCACATAATTCTTAAAGGTCTCATCTTCATTCAAGCACACCCTTATCAATACAACATAACACAAACTAAAGTTTGTCGACCAGCTTGATGCATGTCTGAACTCTTTTCTCAGCTGTCGATTTAATACAACATAGATATTTAGATATATTATACAATTATATTTACTATAAATATGACAAATTGGCAGTAAATTACATACACCTTGATATACTTTAAACCCAGCATTAAAACCAATGGTGTCCACTGGAAAAAGCTTTGGTTAAAATTGTATATCCATTCAATGAATGACAATATTATAACTACCTCTAATTATACACAACTACAACTAAATGAACCGCCACGATATAACTGAAAGTGGTGTTAAACAAAAATTTCCAATATAGAATACTTTTACAAATGATACAAAATTTATATAAACAATGTACAATATTTTTATGTCATGTCAGAATTTGTATAATGATCATTGGCGTTCCCAATTTCTTGTATTGTTGTATACTACTGATCATGGTCTTGTGTCATGGCAGATCTCTGATTAAAAAAATAAAAAAACAAAACAATAAAAAATGTCAAAACAGATTGCAAAAAACAGAAAATAAATTCTAAAAAAAGAAAGAAAATATTTACATTAGTAATGAATTAATGCATATAATTGCACTTATCTTAATTTTGGAAATTTAGAGAATTTTTGAATCATTTAATTAAAAAAAGTAGGACTTCTATTTCTAAAGTGTTCAAAGTGGGACTAAAATGATACATTTTGAAAGATTAAAGCAAATATTTAAATTATTATGCCAACCAGCTTGCTCATTTTGTTCATGTTAATAGTCTGCTTCAAAATATAAATATTGAAGCCGACTATTAAAGTGCAGGGGGAATGCAATGCACGGTTAGATAGGGAAATGTAATGCTTTGTTAGATGGGGAAATTTAGTGCTCGGTTAGCTGAGGTTTACAACAAAACAAGCAAGACAATAAATAAATTTAACAAACAATTTTTACTTATCTCTCTAAAATGTATCAGCTTATAATTTATTTTTAAAATATTTAAAAAATTCAATATTAAAAGTTTACTGAAATTTTTAAAATGGAATTATTTTTGAAAATGATTTAAAATAATTAAATGTTAAAGATAAAACATCAGAATCTCCACTTTTTGAATCCATGTAAGTAACTATGACAACAATTAGAAGTGTTCTGCACCTATGATAATTATTGGAATAATTGGACTATTAGAGGACTAAAAAAGTCAGGAACAAGCCATATTTTATAGATTTTACCACAAAATATGCTGAACCTTGCTTCCATATTCCTGTAATAGTACAACATTCATATTTATACAATTTAATAAGCAAACATTCAAATTCAAAATATTTAAAGGGCAATAACTCTGGATAATTTTTATACACATTTTATCACAGCAAAAAAAAATAGTTAATTCATTACTTACCTGGTTTAAAGCTAAAAAAATAGATTACCAAATACAATTTAATTTTTTTAGAAAGACTCATTAATTTTTGACAATGTTTTTTTTTATGTAAATGTAAATTAAATTCGAAAAAAATATATACTTAGACTTGGAATTTTGGAAAGTATAAAACTTCAAAGCACTTTAAACCAAGTAGACTGACATGACATAACTAATACAAAAGTACAAAAATAGCCGATTGATGGTCTGGCTAGAATTTTACTTTTTGTTTATTAAATTCCCTCTAAAATTTAAAAGAACAGGTTCTGCTCACATTTCGGTTTTTTTTTTATTCTATTTATTTGTGTGTGTTTTTTGTTGTTGTTTTTGTTTCTAGCAAGACCATAAGTTACAAAGAAACGCACCACTTCTACCAAAAGAAAATTTTAAAAATAAAGAAAACAAATATAATTTAACCTTAAGCATAGAAATGTGACGTTTCTCATTCAATCCCCCTTTTTTTAGGAGATTATATTTACAATTTTATTAAAATGTTGAAGTCTTTATATCTCACATATACAAAAATAACCGATTGGTGGTCTGGCTAGAATTTTACTTTTTGTTTATTAAATTCCCTCCAAAATTTAAAAGAACAAGTTCTGCTTATATTTTGTTTTATTTTTTTATTTTATTTATTTGTGTGTGTTTTTGTACAATTCTGTTATCCCATCCTTTACAGAGCCTGTTTTTGTTTCTAGCAAGACCATAAGCTACAAAGAAGTGCACCACTTCTACCAAAACAAAATTTTAAAAATAAAGAAAACAAATATAATTTAACCTTGAGCATAGAAATGTGACGTTTCTTATATTCAATCCCCCTTTTTTTAGATTATATTTACAATTTTATTAAAATGTTGAAGTCTTTATATCTCACATATACAAAAATAACCGATTGGTGGTCTTGGCTAGAATTTTACTTTTTGTTTATCAAATTCCCTCCAAAATTTAAAAGTTCTGCTTACATTTTGTTTTATTTTTTTATTTTATTTATTTGTGTGTGTTTTTGTTGTTGTTTTTGTGCAATTCTGTTATCCCATCCTTATCAGTCTGTTTTTGTTTCTAGCAAGACCACAAGTTACAAAGAAACGCACCACTTCTACCAAAACAAAATTTTAAAAATAAAGAAAAGGAATATAATTTAACCTTAAGCATAGAAATGTGACGTTTCTTATTCAATCCCCCCTTTTTTAGGGGATTATATTTACAATTTTATTAAAATTTTGAAATCTTATATCTCATATAACATACTTAATATACATAACTACAAAAATATACAATATTACAAAAAAAAAGTAGTTCTGATATTCCTTTTTAATACATTCATTGTGAAATGAGTGGGTTTTTTTATTTTCACTTTAATTGTCAGTGTCAAATATCTTGAAATCATGATTTTTGCCTGTGTCTTTCATCCCATCTTCATCTGTGATCTTTGCACATGTCTTCCATTCTTCATCTGTGATCTCTTCATCTGTGACCTCTTCATCTGTGCCTTTGTCTTTCATCCATGGCTCGGTACATTACACTGAAAACATAAAAGGTATCAGAAATTGAAAAATGCCATATGAAATAAACAATATTTTCCATGGTACTAATAAACTGCAAGAAAAAAACACATGGACATTCAGTAACTGGAGCCTCCAAATTAAATCTTTAATGAAATCTGCACCTGCTAAACATTTTCAAAATCTGGTCAGATGCAACGCATATCTGGGCCCTCTAATTACAAGTCCCCCCCCAGATAACAGTGTTCACTTTATATGTTATTCATGTCAACTGGAACCTATAATTACAAGTTTTACGCTGACTACTGGTCACTTTACAAAATACAATTCCTCTCCTGACATGTACAATGGCATTATCTTTATTTCAATAAAAATGTTTTAAGAAAAAAAAACCTCACTTATGTCGTACTTGTGTTATGCACATTTCTAGAAGTTTTCATTAATTATACTAGTTTAGATTTTTTTTGTGCCTGTCCCAAGCTAGGACCTTCATTTCCAAAGCAATCTCAAATTTTTATTAAAATAATAATGGTATATACTCACCTAATAAACTCATGGTTACACAACATCTACTTCCCATTGGATATTTTTATGAGAATAGACTACATTCCAGTACTGAAATTTAAAAAATATCACTATTTTATCACCAACAAAACTGATAAAAGCCTATTTTTTATGTCTTGTTACAATGATTTTGTATTGGTATAGCGGTTACCAAAATATTGAGTGAGAGATTGTTGTTTAACTCTTAAGTGACCAAAAGAAGAACATATTTCTTGTTGACCAGATGATAATGATGTCTTCTTTGAACTAGACCGTTACACACGAAGAAAGATTTTGGTGCTATTTCACAGAAACAAGAGTTCACAAAACCTGTGTCTGAAGTGGGACTCCAAGTCAACCAGTCTTTGTTCTTTTTCTTTACATGATCCTTCATGCTAAGCAGACATTTTTTCTTAATATCTGTATTGCTGTTGCAGATCCAATTATCAAGAAGGCGGAGGGTTGCAGAGTTCCAGATAAGCTGCGTATTTGCGTTTTTTATGCTATGAAAAAGAGTAAAAACGCATGTATTATCAGATCAGAGTGTACACATTACGCATACATATTGCTGTGTAAGCAAACTTTCCAAATTCGGAACGTACTTGTACAGTCGTGTACATAACAATACATTTTTGTTTTTGAGGAATTCACCGCAATTACTTCCCTTTATACTTTTCGAAGGAGAGAGCGTATACATCCGAGGGGTACCGAAAGCTTGCCTTTCTAAGCATCGATGTCAAAAGAGATCTGATTGGATGTTTACGATAAATCATCCAATCGCGGTTTTACGTAATAAGTAAGAACTAAAACGAAAGTAATTTTGGGAACACGTTGTTCGTTGAAAATGAGCAATAACATGAATAAGCGCAAGAGCGCTACGGAAAATTCTATACTTAAGTTCCTGAAAGTTTCATCTGTGTCTAGTGACAGTATAGTTAAAGGAATCATTGATGACATTGTCAACACGGCTGTGAAAACTGCCAAAGTCGACGAGCAAAAAACAAAATATTTACAACATTTTATTAATAAACATGACACAATCGTGTCAAATTAAACAGAGATATACATTTCACTTGCATCCTGCATTTATTGAATAACACTTGTGTCAAACATAATTTTAAAAGTGTACATGTAAGCAATCTTTTCTGAAGTAGAGTACAACAGTGCAAACGAAATATGCAAATACGCATCATTTTCAAAAGTAGGGGGTAATTACCCTTTGGACTTGAAAATTATCTGGAGCTCTGGGTTGTGATCCCATTCTTCAGTTTACTGCCTGATACATTTTTGTGCCAGTCCCAAGCCAGGAACTGGATTTCCATTGACATATGTTGTGGTCTTTTTTTTCTCAATCATTTGAAAAGAGATATAATTGTTTGTTTTGTTGATATTGGTGGATTTTATTTCCATCACTGTTTAATTTTTCTTTCAATAAATAACAATTTTATTGTGTTTGGTTTGTGCCAACAGGGAATCAAACTCATGATCACCCTAACCTTATACACACCATCGAGTCAGTTTTTATATACATGTACAGTAGTTGCCCTCTAATAAGGCTACCACTTGTGCAATAAAAAAACTAGAACTGTGAGTGACCTCACTGAGTGATACCCCCCGCTTGCAATAGTAGGAGTTGCACTTACAAGGTACATGCCCCCCCCCCCCTTTTCGTGAAAGTATAAGTTGAATTATCTCTCCTTTTAAATTTTGGACAGCAACCATATTCCTTCATGCACATCTGCAGGTAGTGTACTACAACTGTATAAAGTTTCACAAAACTCCAATAAGCCGTTTAGGAGGAGCTGTGCTTACAAGGTACACGACCCCCCCCCCCTTTTCATGAAAGTATAAGTTGAATTATCTCCCCTTCTAAATTTTAGACAGCAACCATATTCCTTCATGCACATCTGCAGGTAGTGTACTACAAATGTGTAAAGTTTCATAAACATCCAATAAGCCGTTTAGGAGGAGTTGTGCTTACAAGGTACATGGACGGACAGGGTGATTCCTATATACCTCCCCAAACTTTGTTTGCGGGGGTTATAAAAATTGTCTGATAAGAAGAATAGACTCTTGAGGGGATCAATTTAGTAGTATTTTACTATCTCAGTACATCTGATATATGGCTTGATAACAGATGTGGCCTTTTAGTTGGAGTGCCCTTATATCAGGGGAACTATTGTATCGCAATTGAAAAACAGTCAGGTTAGTGCTATGGGTGTTAAACACCACCATCAACGACAACAGTTACGTAATATCACGGCAAGTCAGTTTAAACGATGGAGAAAACGAGAGTACTCAAACCAGCTGCAAACTGACACACTTTATCACATGATGTATACAGTACAATTCTATATGATCGGGAATCTAACATTAACAAGACAACATACATTTGGATATGCTGGCTTCATCTGGTACTGCCAAGCACCTGTCATAGTATGTTGTGAACTAGAATATGCCAAGCTTATTTATAAAGGGTAAAAGAAAAACAAAATATGATATTTTGTTTTTTTCAATGACAGTAAATATCATATGTACTTGTGATATTAATATTACAAGGATCTGTATCATGACTTTATCAATACTTACTGAATGAATACCATGGTTAGACATCATCCACTTCCTATGGGACAGAGTATGGAATTGAATTACGTTTCAGTGCTTAAATAAAATTATAAAATCATAATTATAAATGGTAATTTGAATTGTAAAATCATGAAGCATTCATTATTTAAAAAAAAAAAGATTTGAAAAGCTTTTACAATCTTAGAAACACCAGAAAGTGTATTCCCTATATGTCTTCTTTGATGACCTTTGACTTTTTTAAAGTACATATGACAAAGAATGTTCTGTCCTGTAAAATATTGCACATTTTCAGTCAGACTTACACGTTTAGTTAATGGCACTGCATTTTATAACTATATTTTGCATTGTGGTTTCATTCATTTTCGTAGATAAATGGATAGCGAGATATTCATTGACTTTTGAATTCATAGTCGTGATAGCCACCGTGCAGTCACACGTTATGATTAACTGTCTGGTTTCCTCGTGATTCTGCATCTGTGGCACAGGTTAGTTTAATGGTCAATTTACCACACAGTCCAACTTTAAATTCTGACTCTAATATGACTCAATCTTTTTCACTGTTCTCACAATACAATTCTCCTCAAACTCAGATGAATATAGGATACCAACCGATGTTGAAATATCTTTGACAAAAGCATGTTGAAAGAAAAACCAGACAGAAAATTGTATCATGTGACTGCACCTTTACTCCAAACTTCTCTTGTTCAAGTTGTTGCATATCCTTTTTTCGTGGTTCACTAAATTTCATGGTTTTATGATACTAACAGGAACCACGAAAATTGGTATTCAACAAATAAAATTATCAATTCACACATCAGAGGAAAATTACGAAAACTTCATTTATTGCATATTTAAAACACATTTTTAAATTGTATTTTTATCATTTCATCATTATGTTATATTGTACACAATACTAATTATTGTCTACTACATGTATAATAAAATATATACCTCTTGTATGCCATTGATGAAGATTTGGTATACATCTGTGTGCTTCTTTCTTCTAACTGTCTGGTAGTGACAGTAAATCTTACAAACAAGCAGTTTTTAAGGAAATTAAATGAATATATTGTCTGTCCTTCCATTTAAATTTTCTGAAAACCCCTTTGGTATCTTCAAACTCTTCTTACCTTTCAAGAGCATCTGAGCTCAACCCCGGTTTTTGTGGGGTTCATGGTGCTTGATCGTTAGTTTTCTGTGTAGTGTTTTGTAGAAATTTGTTCTTGGTTTTTTTTTTGTCCATTGTATTGTCTGTCCTTCGATTTATGGATTCTGATAACCCCTTTTGTATCTACAAACTCTTCTTACCCTTCAAGAGCATCTGAGCTCAATCCCGGTTTTTGTGGGGTTCATGGTGCTTTATCGTTAGTTTTCTGTGTAGTATTTTGTAGATCATTGTTTTGGAGTTTTTTTTGTCCATTGTATTGTCTGTCCTTCGATTCACGGATTCTGATAACCCCTTTGGTATCTTCAAACTCTTCTTACCGTTCAAGAGCATCTGAGCTCAACCCCGGTTTTTGTGGGGTTCATGGTGCTTGATCGTTAGTTTTCTGTGTAGTGTATTGTAGATCATTGTTTTTGGGTTTTTTTTTCCATTGTGTTGTCTGTCCTTCGATTTACGGATTCTGATTACCACTTTGGTATCTTCAAACTCTTCTTGTCCCTATTAAAACCCCTTAAATTTTAAACCTACCAAAAGTATTGTTGACTGTACTTTCAGCAGCTTTGATGACATCTTCAATAGGCTGTGGTGTCTGCATGAGTGCATCTTAAAACACATTTTTCATGGATATTAACAACAAAATTTAAAATTGTTTTGCTAAATTATTTTAAAATTGCCATTAATACCAAATCTTAAGAAAAAAACTATTACTTAAAAAAAAAGTCACTAGAAATGAGATTTGTTTTCAAAACTATATTAAATTTACAAAAGATCCAAAACAAACAAAAATATTAATTTTACAATTTGCCAAAAGTATTGCTGTAGGCCACTCTTACTTCTGAAAAAACAAAAATAGATTAGTATACCTGAAAAACAAAAGCTGATTAATACATGCAATTTTTTATTTTTTTTCATGCAATTTTTTTTTTTGTAAAAGCATCTCTGTTTTTGCATCATACTATAACATCACAAACCAACACTTGCCATACATGTATCTTTACAGGATATCATGATGTAGTTGGGGGAAAAAATGCTAGAGTACACATTTTTGATGGGAAATAGCATGCATACAGGTAGTACATGATATAACTAATAACATTTTAAACCATACATACATTTATAGAGTTGAAATTTACAGCACACAAGTTTCAAATTTAGGGAAGAGGTCATCTCACATGCAACGTTGAGGTGTGAGTTTTTTTTATCATTGTATATAAACAGCAAACTCTAAGTATAGGTAAACCAAAATGATACCACACATGTCCTTGATACATGTGGCTGAAAAATATCAAACTACATATATTGTTCAGTTGACAAAAAAAAAAGAACTCCTACATATACTTCATTACCATGATTTGTGCCACATTTTCAATTAAAACTAGTTTCTCAAGAACTAACACATTTGAGATCCATTCCATTAGTACTTCAAAATCCTTAATCCATTTAATTATTGACGATATAAAAAATTACTGTATTTTTGGCACTATTGTGCCTAAATTAAATGTGAAACCTAACTGGGAAAAAGTTAATTATCTATCATTCAATTCTTTCATACACCCATTTCTTGCATGCTACCTATGTTAAATGTGAAACCTAACTGGGAAAAAGTTATTTATCTATCATTCATCCTTGCATACCCCCGTTTCTAGCATGCAACATTCACACATAAACCTTATTTAATTATCAAATTTTATTTTTATTGAAGTACATAAATGATCTCAGGAACATATATAATTCTATGATAAACCTAATTCTAATTCAAAATGCTGATTTTTTTGGGTATGAGTTCTGCTGTCGAGATCTTTAAGAAGATGTTATTGATCAGTTTCACACTGACACCAATCTGTTTTGAGCTATTTCATACTGGGGAAGTATGGGTAATTAAAAAATTACTAATAAAGATTCTCCGTAAATCAGTATTTTCACGAGACGGGATGTGGAAGCTAATGAACACAAGAAAGAAAAATCACATTTTACACTTCGAACTAAACAAAAGTCTAGGAATAATAGCTTTTCACTTTTCCAAATGAAGGTTTGCAATATCTTAATGATGCATACAGAAATGTGACAATATCACATACTAAATACATGATATTAATGATTAAAAACATATTTACATATTTACAGTAAACATATATTTACACTATACATATATACATAGACCTATTTACAAGTAGAGTAGAAGACCTTGGACACTGATTTTAACCAAGAACAGATAGGTTGGGAGGGAGCTTTAACACAACTTTAACCAAGAACCTTAGAAATTGGGTTTGGGAAAAGAAGGGGCAGATTATCACAAATACACTAAAAGACTTTGGAAACTGGGTTTGGGTGGGGTGGGGTTAGAAAGGGACATAAATTGACACCTTACCTATTGGTGTTCTACATTCACCTATTTGTGCTCAATATTAGGACAACTGACATAATTGCTTTATGTGATAAAGTGTCAGTGGTTTTCTCCTGGCACGTCGGTTTCCTCCACCAATATAACTGACCGTCATTACTGAAATATTGTTGAAAGTGGCATTAAACACCAAAACTCTAACCCAATTGACCCAATGGAATTCCTCAGTGTGACATTTGACCTAATGTACCATGATCAGAAGTTCAACACAGTTTTAACCACTAATAGACAATATGATTTTTAAAAATAAAACAAAATTTTGACAATTTAAATAAATATCAGATCAAATCAGTTCTGTGAAGCTATTTTTTTTAAAATAAATTATCTCCCCTTTTTCGGTTTTTTTAACCTTCATTATAAAGACAAAAATGATTAGAAATTCCAAATCTTTCCAAAATGTTTTCAAAATTGCAACCCCTTTTTGAATTTAGAAATTTTGCCCCTTAACTTAAAAGAAAACCGGCCCGTCATTGACAATCATATTACCGACAGCAAGAGCAGCACCAATAAACCACTGTGTCCAACCTCTCCGGGGAGCAGGGACAACAGGAACAACTGGGATGTCTATGGTCTCCAAAACATGCTCTGCTGCCACCACCTCCAAAGCGACACAAGACGCTTCACCTACCACCCTCTGACCTATACCAGCCATTGCTTCATCATCTACATCTGCTGAATGAACAGCTGTAGGCGATGAAGCAACTGGTCTGGTCACAGGTGTAACCACCAACTCCTGTGGTCGCTCAGGGGTCATAGGCTCCACTGGTACAGACAAGGGTGTCTGTATTACTGGTACAGGCTGGGGAGCTTGTACTAGAACCCTGGGTCGCCTGGTCCGAGGTCTTAAACTCTGGGGTTAGCCCCAACTTACGCCGGGAGCGTCTCTCCCCCTCATGGACAGGTTTCACCCTGAAAAAAAATGAATTGTCAAGCAAACTGTCAAACTGTGAAGATTAAATGGATATTGCATTTAAAAGTTTATATATCAAATTTACATATAAGAATAACATACAATTGATGACTTCTGAGACTTCTAATTGAGACAGACACAAAGATTTTTCAACACAAAACAATGGCAGCTGTCACACCCAACAAGAGCAAAGCATTGACTAATGTCATTATGCATTTTTTTTTGTAAATTTTGTGAGGGGAGGGGGGGGGAGTGATAAATCTTGTTTTAATGAAAACAAAATGCTTTATATACGGGTAATGATATAATTGTTCCTTTGTCCTAGGGAAGGGGCATTGAAAAAAAAAACTTCAGGAATTTCTGTCAAAATGCTGGTCTAACTACTACACATTTTAAGCCATTTCTAAATGTAAAAAAAGAAGTGTTTATATCCTACAATGGTCAAACAACAGTTGTCCATGTCTTTATTATGAACATTTAAAGATCTCATCTTTGCCTTGGTTTTTAAAAGTGCATCAAACATGGACAGCCTTTGTTTAACCCATACATAAATAATTTCCGAGGCACATAATAAAACAAGAATTTATTGTCTTCGATATATATCTGTTCACCAGACATATGAATTTTTTTCTCTATAAATTAAAGTTGTATGTGGCTAGCAGAGTTCATTCTAGGATTTGGAAAAAATTGTCCAGAGGCCCCTCCTCTTAAAAAAGTGGGTCATTAAAAACTAGATTTGAGACAATGCCAATAAATCCAATATTCTAATCAATATATATTTGAAACATCTTTTTCCTACTAAATGATTCTATTTAAACTATTAATTATAAATCATGTAAATTGTAGTGTTTGATATTGTGTCTCTTGACATAGTCCCCATATTTAGCAGATTGAATGATGAGGGGGCCGTCGTGGCCGTGATCATATGGTAGTTGGATTTATAACTACCTATGCAACAGTGCCTATCACCATTAACATTGTTTGTTTGAATCCCGCTGAGGGCGAAGTGTACAACATTATGTGGTTAAATTTGTCAGTGATTTGCGGCAGGTCGGTGGTTTTCTCTGGGTACTCTGGTTTCCTCCACCAATAAAACTGACTGCCACGATAAACAGAAATATTGTTGAAAGTGGCGTTAGACACCATAAAACCAAACCAAACCATCTGAATGATGAGGAAATGCATATGGAAGTCAAGTGATGCTGTTTGATTGAAGCCAAGTGATACAGTGGACTTAGATCATTGAAGATAAGTTTTTATAATGAAATAAATAAAAAAAAAAATTCAAAATGTCTTTACTCGGACAATGTGTTATAATTTTTTTTCAAATTTAAGTAAAACTTACAAATTGTATTATTATTTCTCCTTTTTTATAATCATTTTTCTTCTGAATGCCAAAAAATTTTTAAGTAATGAATTTATCTGTTTACTATGGAAGCATGAAAGGGACATGCAGATACAGTCAAACCTGTATTAAGAGGTCACCTTTGGGACCAAGACAAAGTGGCCTTACAAGACAGGTGACCTCTTACACTCTTTTCTCTCAAATGTAAGGGTCATTGTTATAATAATTTATTTCTTCAGCCAAGCACTAATTATGATATATTACAATATACCCTTTAAACATTTTTTTTATATCCCCTTTGGGTCCGTATTTTCCGAAATGAAATGGTCAGCCCCTTACTATCACCATTATTCATTTCTATGACTTGAATACAAGCTATGTGACATATATGATGGAAGCAGGACAATAGCCCCCCGGACAATTGCCCCCCGGACAATAGCCCCAGGACAATAGCCCCCCGGACAATTGCCCCCCTAGGACAATAGCCCACCTAGGATAATTGCCCCCCACAATTTTTTTTCAGTTTTATATTTAGTTTCTGATTACCCTTTTCTGACTCTATGATCTCCATTGGACTACTATACTTTCACTTCAAAATACACTCCTATTTAAGCCAGTTCTAAGCTTATACTTAGCTTGCAATCATTTTTTCTCAAAATTCTTTTTAATTATTAACCTTTGTACTTAGCTTTGATCATTGTTTAATCAAATTCCTTTTTATAATTTTTCTTTGAAGACCAATTTTGTAAGGTAATTAAAATTAATTGGGAAATCATTAAACTCTATCTAAAAATAAAATATCTATAAATAATAAGAGAAAGTTATTTTTATCATAGCTTGTCCAAGCTGTATAATCCTTTTGATGATTAATATCACAGGGGCTTGAATCGCTTTCATAGAGGTCACACGGCCTATATACCATATATATAGCTTGAATCGCTTTCATAGAGGTCATGCGGCCTCTATACCATATATACTAACATTAGTATACATATATGGTATATAGGCTGTGTGACCTCTATGAAAGCGATTCAAGCCCCTGTGATTAATATACAAAGAAGAAAATCCAACTTAAAAGTAATTTGAATAATTTAATCTGAGTTTATGCATATCTATTTCTCATTTAAGAAATAAATAAAAATGAAATAAAAAAATTGGGGGATGGGGGGCAATTGACCGGGGGGCTATTGTCCTAGGAGGGCAATTGTCCGGGGGGCTATTGTCCGGGGGCTATTATCCAGGGGGCAATTGTCCGGGGGGCTATTGTCCTAGACCCATATATGATATACATTCAAACCTGCCTTAGTGACCACCTCTATTAAGCAATAACTTGTATTATATGACCTTAATTTTAATTTACCTTCACAGTGCATGTTAAACCTGTATTAAGTGACCACCTGTCTCATGTGACCCTATTTCAATGTTCCCTTAGAAGGTCATATAAGACAGGTTTGACTGTATAACAATCTAAAACTGATCCTTTTTCTATGTTTATCTTCCGTCTTTTGAAAGTAGAATGGAGTTATCTCCCCCTTGACCTATTTTTTTTTAATTTTCTAATACAGCCTATTTCAAACTTAGGACTTCAATTGATGGGACCTTACAGATGCATTTAGTAGTCTTTATTTGTGCATATTTGTATTCAATTACTGGTACAAGAATTTTTTTAATTTTTATTTATATTTTCCCCATGTTCAACTTTCAACCATAGATCCTGAGGTGTTTTTTGAACAATCTAAATCTACATGTCATTATGATGCATTGCAGCAAATATTATATCGGTTCTTGAGAAGAAAATCTCCAACATTGGGTTCAGAATCGAACAGATAAAAAGTATTTTCTTATAACTTTTCAATTTCTTTCACATCAGAAAAAGAAATGAAATTCATCATCAATATTGTTTCATATGCAAAAAGAATTTAGCACCTGGGTTGCAAGGAAGGCCATGTGGGTGGTTTGCTGTCAAAACAAATTTTGTTTTCAGGACCTTTTCTCATGTTGTAGTTATTGGATTGGCTTGAAATTTTAAAATTGGCTCTAAAGAATAAAACAGAGTGCAAGCGTCAATTTGAAATATTAAATTTGATGTTTTTAATAATTGGTTTCTAAGAATAAACTACAATCTATAATTTACAAATAAATTCTCAATTAAAAAAAAGGTTTTAGTGAACCAATGTCTGATATGTACAAGTCTGCTAAAATCCCAGAAGTTGACCCCTAAGGAATGGAGGGTTATTTAGATATTAATGTATATATATGCAACAAAAAAAAAACAATTCGTGAATCTGCTGAATGTTTATTTTTCAGATCTACACGTTTTTGGTTTTTATGATACAGTCATATATTTTTTTCATTTAATTTTTTAATATATTATACAGACATAAAATTTTAAAAGTAGGTGTAAAGGGATAAAATACAAGTCTGAGTTTGAGATCTCAGACATTTGTAGTTTCTGAGATATATACCTCTTAATTATGTGAACATCCTGTATGGGGTCATGTCAGGGTTCATACTTTCAACCAATCAATCAGTGATGAGGCTACTAACTCTCTAGTTATCAAAATCGAGAACATGCCATGATCTGTTCGATTGGTCAAATAGATTTATATGATTGGATTGTCATAGATGAATGACAACCCAAACAGCATGTTGTTAGATATGTGTCTATTGCCAATGGAAACAATTAAAAAATATACAACAAACATCCAATTCTAATTAAGATTGGTATTCACTTGGATTGACATAAAATTGTATCACAAGCAGTAAACATGAAATACGGGTAAAATTATAAGAAAGAAGATTCAATTAAAAAGTAATCTTACTTGTTTGGAAGGGTGATGAAATTCCTGTCTAAGTGTCAATAATGGGGTATTTATGGTTATAAGACAACATTTATGCAATGGCAACCTACATTTTAATCTTAAGACTAAAAATGGATACTCAGTGATGGTTCTAAAGGCTAATTCCTGACATAGCTGCACAGCATATCCCCAGCTGGTGCAGATAGGAATGCTCTTTTGATTTTTTTTTGGAGGGGGAGGGGGCAATACACTCACTCACTCCACCACTCATTCACTCACTCACTCCCCCACTCACTCTCACTCCACCACTCACTCTCACTCCACCACTCTCTCTCACTCCACCACTCACTCTCTCACTCACTCACTCCACCACTCACTCTCTCACTCCACCACTCACTCTCACTCACTCACTCCACCACTCACTCTCTCACTCCACCACTCACTCACTCACTCACTCCACCACTCACTCTCTCACTCCACCACTCACTCACTCACACCACTCCACCACTCTCATACCACCACTCACTCCACCACTCATTCACTCCACCACTCTCTCACACCTCCACTCACTCCACCTCTCCCTCACTCCACCACTCACTCACTCCACTCACTCACTGACTCACTCACACCACTCACACTCTCACTCCACCACTCACTCACTCCACCACTCACTCACACCACTCCACCACTCACTCACTCTCACTCCACCATTCACACCACTCACTCACTCCATCACTCACTCACTCCACCATTCACACCACTCACTCACTCCATCACTCACTCACTCCACCACTCACGCACTCACTCCACCACTCACTCTCACACTCCACCACTCACTCTCACACTCCACCACTCACTCACTCACTCACTCCACCACCACTCACTCATTCCACCACTCCACTCACTCACTCTACCACTCCACCACCACGCACTCACTCCACCACTCACTCACTCACTCTACCACTCACTCACTCTACCACTCACTCACTCTACCACTCCACTCACTCTACCACTCCACTCACTCTACCACTCCACTCACTCTACCACTCCACTCACTCACTCCTCCACCACTCACTCACTCACTCCACCACGCACTCACTCCTCCACCACCACTCACTCACCCCATCACTCACTCACTCTACCACTCACTCACTCACACCACTCATTCACTCACTCCACCACTCATTCCACAACTCCACTCACTCAACCACTCATTCACTCACTCTACCACTCATTCACTCACTCCACCATTCACTCACTCACTCCACCACTCACTCATCACTCACTCATTCCACCACTCCACTCACTCACTCCTCCACTCATTCCACCACCACTCATTCCTCCACCACTCACTCACTCTACCACTCACTCCACCACTCATTCACTCACTCTACCTCTCATTCACTCACTCACCCCATCACTCACTCACTCTACCACTCTCTCACTCCACCACCTCACACTCACTCCACCACTCCACTCACTCACCACTCCACCACTCACTGCTCCACTCACTCCACCACTCACTCCCTCCAACACCACTCATTCCACCACTCCCACTCCACCACTCACTCCACCAATCTCTCAACCACCACTCACTCCCTCACTCCACCTCTCACTTACTCCACCACCACTCATTCCACCACTCCACCACTCATTTAATCACTCACTCCACCACTCTCTCACTCACTCCACCACTCCACTCACTCCTCCACCACCACGCACTCCTCCACCACCACACACTCACTCCACTCACTCTCTCCACCACTCACTCATTCCACCTCTCCACTCACTCACTCCACCTCTCACTCACTCATTCAATCACTCACTCCACCACTCACTCCTCCACCACTCACTCACTCACTCACCCACTCACTCACCCACTCACTCCATCACTCATTCCACCACTTCACTCGCTCCTCCACCACCACGCACTCACTCCACTAACTCACTCACTCCACCACCACTCACTCATTCCACCACCACGCACTCACTCACTCCACCACTCACTCACTCACTGAGTGTAGCGTATTGAGCACCAACCGTGATGCCAGTGCCACAAAAAGCATAAACAAATCAAGTGTTCGCGACAGTAGCAATTTAACATAGAAAAAATGATTTATTTTATTGTACAAAGTAGCTGAAATTAGCAGCCATGGCGAATATTCATACTATGGATCAGTATTTATCGCCTTTGAGATATTTCCTAATCAGAACTATTGTTAAATTGCAATATAATGCTCAATAACAATAAGATCAGTGGTATATACATACTGACAAACCCGGTTTTTCATAAATGACACAACCGGTTTCTATACATCTGTTGACATCATGTTTTAGGGTATAATTAGTTACTAATTGACTTTTCATCAACAAAATAATATTTTTAAGTAAAATCAATCATTCATCAATATTTTTTTTCTTTTCGGGCAACATTTAATTCATTCGTAAATGCAAGATATAGCGATATTTCAGTTGATTGTAATGATTTTGAAGCCAGATTCCATATAACTTGTAGAAAAATCTAATTTTACACTGCAAAAATAAATGATATTTGGACAAAAAATGAAATTAATAATAATAACAATCATAAAGCATCATAATTCAAACCATTATATACACGGTATATTTATAAATACTTACGATAATTATCCGTGTCTGCTTTAAAAATACCGCTTTAAAATATCCCAGATGTTGACCAAAAATTTTGAATCGGAGCTCTTTGACGACAGTGCATACAATAAGAAGTTTAAATGTCCAACAATAGGATTCACCTGTAAACAAAGGCAATTGTATTCATTCAATAGATGAGTTCCATTTGCAGTTTTTTAAACTCCTTGCACAATACCAATTGAAACATAGGTAAATAAGGTGGTGCTATAAATTTGTGGGATAGAATGTACATTTGTACAATATTTGCAAATATAAATTGATTTGGTTTTTGGTGCTTAATGCCACTTTCAGCAATATTTCAGTTATATCATGGCGATCAGTTTTAGTGGTGGAAGAAGCCGGAGTACCCGGAAAGAACCATCGACCACGGGCAAGCAACTGGTAAACTTCATTTGCGGCTGCGAGTCGAGTGCACCCTTTTTAACCGAGTTGCAACGATGTCGAACTCGTCTTATAATATGATGAATGGCGTCCGGGCTGCGCAATCGTTTCCGCACAATATCTTAAGAATGAAATGTCTGATCTAAATGAAACTTGGTACACACATGCCAGGTGGTGAGAGAAGGACGCCTATTGATATTGAGGATTGTAGGACAAAGGTCAAGGTCACAACTTCTAAAAATAGAAAACAAAATTGATACTTTTTTCGCTTCCACACGATATCTTTAAGAACCAAATGTTGGATCTAAATGAAACTTGGTACACATATGCCTGATGGTGAGAGGAGGAAGCCTATTGATATTGAGGTTTGTAGGACAAAGGTCAAGGTCACAACTTCTAAAAATAGAACAAAAATTCGATACTTTTTTCGTTTCCGCACAATATCTTAAGAACGAAATGTCGGATCTAAATGAATCTTGGTACACACATGCCTGATGGTGAGAGGAGGAAGCCTGTTGATATTGAGGTTTGTAGGTCAAAAGTCAAGTTCACATTTATTTCCACAATGCAAAGAGAAATATATATGAAATATGATGGTAGTATACTGAATTCTCTTCAACTAAACTACATGTATTAAAAAGGAACAGACTTTGGTAGTTGGATTTACAACTACTTATAATGGGTGCATTCACAATTCTACCGATGGTGACTATTGATACATTTATATTATATTTTTATCAGTTTTTCTCAGTATCTTCATGTTACATGTAGGGCACTGCTAGACACCTAAATCCTGGGGTGAAAAAAAGGTAAATCTCAAGATATTTCCCAATAAATCACAGGCATGCCTCATTTCTGACATCCAATTTCAGGTTTTTATTGCAGTCATAAAATTTATCTCATTCTGGAGAGCTCAACCATAGCTGTGCCCAATAAACAACAGGATGTCCACTTCTAATACTTAGGTGATACATGTCCATGTACAGGTAAACCGATAGTGGTATTACAGCTGTGATATTGGTTAAAAATAAGCTTTGAGTTTTGACTTTGATGGGAAAGAGGAAAGATTTGATCTTTGTCTTTAATAAATCATAAATTTGTTTTATTGGATTTAATTAATGATCAATAATAATTATGATCATTATTTTTTATAAAAATCATTTTTTTAATTGCTTTATGTAATTAGGGTTCATTATAATACTTGTCAAACTTAAAGGGTGTGCTTGATATGGCAATTTTTATTTATCAAAATTTCCTAGTGTCCTTGGATATTTTATTTAACAGCAAAAATGAACCGAAAACAATAAGAGCTACTTGATATTTATATAAGAAGATTTTTTCACAGACATTATACTCTACTAATAATGGGTTGTAAAGATTCCACTTTTGCATGATGCAACACAATTTTTTTTAATAGAATTCAGATCTTTTGTTTTAACACCCAGTCTCTGATAGAACCATGCAAAAGTCATATAGTACATTCCACATGACATGTCAATGGATTTTTATGAAATTTGGTATACTTGCTAACATGCTAAAGTAATTTTTTTCTCTGATGTTATTTATAGAGTTTAAACCGTCATCTACCAGAAGTGGCATTTTCCCCGTATTTTTTCTTTGAAATAGCCTATCTACTAGAAATTCCAGTTCTGTTTTTTGGTGAAAAACCTGAAGTTTCCAGACATAAAACAAATTGATTTTTAAAAATCAATCTCTTTCAAAATAAATAAAGCTTATTTGTTCAAATACTTTCAGATTTCATAAATTTTTATTATTTTAATTATTAGTCTTAAAATAGTGAGAATTTGCAGTTTTCAGAAATAGTGCAAATAACCCCTCTAAAAGTGTGAATAGCTCTTAAGGTATGATGAGTTTTGAAAAGTGTTTGAAATGTCTTAAATATAGTTTTAAGCATTAGTTATGGTTTCAAAGTATTTTGTTTTCACTCATTCAGTTGTTAAATCAATTGAAATTGGGTCAAATTGCTGAAAGGAAGTTTAGTCAGAAAAACAACATTTTCTATCATTTTTCATCCCATTAATTTAGTCAAACTGGAAAAAATTATATAGTAAAACCTAAAACAAATATTATTTGATAAATACTAGTTTTATAATGTACATGAAGTTGCTAAAGAAGTGTCATTTATACTAGAAATTAGAAACAGAGCATAGTGAAACACACTAAGAGAAGAGTTATCTCCCCTATTAAAATCTGTTGGGAATAGAGTACAAAATGACACACAGACAAAAACAAATCCTTGCCTTACATTGTTTTACACAATCATTTTATGGATGAAAATCATGATTCAATGTGCCTTCTGAACAATTATAATAGTATTGCATGTGAAAATGACCTATATGAATGAATTGGCGATTATCATTTAGACTTCATCTTTACACATTCTCTAAAAGCAAATTAAAAAAAAATGTTCAGGATTTAAATTCCTTATTCCAAGATGTGCTGGAGTAAGACATAATTTTAATGGTTTTGCAAAAGTTATGTCTAGATCCAAACGAGGAAATTATTGAGAGGATATCAGTTTAATTTGAACAGAGCGAATTATAGATAAAAGGCCCTGTTACACAGCGTTACAAGTTTCATGATTGGATTTTATTTGATTTATTGTGTTTAACGCCATGCACTTTCAGTAATATTTCAGCTATATCATTGGCAACCAGTTTTAGTCCACAAAGAAGCCGGAGTACCCGGAGAGAACCACCACCCATGGCCAAGCAACTGGTAAACTTTATCACTTGCTGCTTCGAGTGAAGTGCACCTTTTTTGTAATTTACAAAGCCGGGCACGAACCCATGTCGTATTGGTGATAGGCTTGTGCGAGTTGTTAGGTAAGCCACCCGGGCCCTACAAGTTTCATGATACAAGGATCATGTCTACAAATGTAATCAAGTATAATAAACACTAGTTTCACAAAGTCCCATGCAACTTTTTAAATTATTATGATACACATTTTGAAATAGAACATGTTCTATTCCATGTAACTAGTCGCATGCAACTTTTTGAGCCTGTATGGCGTTTGACTGGAAGGATCAAAAGTTGCATGCTACACTACTTGTATCATGAAACTTGTAATTTTGAGAGATAATTGCATTGTTTTATGAAATGTAAACACATTGAGGATACATCGAAAATTATGTAAATATGATTTGTAAGTGGACTCTTAAATCACAAATAAATTCATTAAAATATATATTGAACATGTACACAGTCTACAGATTGCCAGCAAATTAGTGTTGCAATGTAAGGTGCCCATAGTTATCACTGTCCATCTGTTGGATCGATTCTTTAATCAATACTATAGTGAGTTTTTATAATATTTGTACATAAGGTTTATGTAGGCTAAAGAGAATCCAGGTTTGGAGTTATGGTATCTAACAAAATAAGGAGTCCTTTATTTGTGACTTGTCCATTTTGTACTGATCACATATTGAATTTGAAGTGATATAGTTAAGATGCAAAACCTACAACTAAGACACACTTTTAATGTGGTAATATAATATATAAATGATGTCAATTATTGTTGTCCTAAGGTTTGTACATATTATCTTCATCAGCATTGTTCACTATTAAATGTAAATTATTCCAGGTAGAGATTTTGAGATTTAGTGTAACTACTGACCATGGTCACAATTGTCATGATTTAGTGGGTATCAATAAATATACTATCAGAAATATTATTTTCATATGAATTGATATAAAAAATTACTA
Organism: Bathymodiolus brooksi; assembly: GCA_963680875.1. Lineage (NCBI taxonomy): Eukaryota > Metazoa > Mollusca > Bivalvia > Mytilida > Modiolidae > Bathymodiolus > Bathymodiolus brooksi. The sequence goes on from OY804577.1 coordinate 59,056,621, forward strand.
TGTCAAATGACCTTCCTTTGTACAATAAATAAATCAATTAAATGAACTGTTGATGGGGTTTTTTTCATTGCCTTATCAACATGATCAGAACATGAAAATTAATATATGCTTCTTTATGCTACATATTTCATCTAAAAAGTTATGCATGGTTTTGTACATTCTGACATTTGTCATCACCTAACAAAAGTTAACTGTCATTTCGTGTAATTCATCAAATTTTTTTATTTTTTACATAAAAAAAAAGATTGGACCAACAATTTGGAATGAACCCAAAAACTGCATTATTTCTAACAATGTAAATGTTTCACAAATCTGCAATGGTCAAAATAATGGATTATCTCCCTTTGTATTACAAACATTGCTGTTTTTTATTTCTTGTCTGACTGAACATTTTTGACAACTAATTTGATAATATTTGATGTGATCTTTCTCTTAAGATAAAACTGTATAGAATTATTTTTTTTTTATCAATTTTGAAGAATATAGACTACATGTTGATATTTAAAAAAAAAAATGTCATTTTCTTACATATTTGCAATGGTGAAACTAAAGGATTATCTCCCTTAGTAGTACTAGAATAACTGGTTTTTTATTTTTGATCTGAATGTGCATAAATTAGTATTTAAGGTGTATTATTGAAAGAAATAAATACTGCATACCCCCATGTGGACTGTTTTGCATGATTATCTACAAGATTTGGTGTTAAGTAACAAATTGTAAAAATAAATAGCACAACAAAATGTCATGATGTTTATGACGATAGCTAGGCACTCCCAGCATATATATAGCACTATTTAATTAGGAAATGTAGAAAAGGTACCTCTGAACTTAAAAACATTGTAAATATGGCATATGTTTGGCAACTTTTCCCACTTCTGATACAATTTTGAGGCATTTAAATACAACTTATGAATATGTAAACAGTGGAAGTTCCTACCTTTGATATTGCAATAATACAAGTGCATAGCAATTAAAACAAAAATTACAAATTCCATTAAAAATCATGACCATTCTGTTGAAGATGGCATTGGTGAGTGTCAATTCTGCAAAATCCTTTTTATAATTTTTTCTTTTAATGGTTTGCAAAGCATCCCCATGTAAAATATGGGCTGTCATGGCCGTGATCGCATGGTAATTGGATTTACAACTACATATGCAATCAGTGTCTATTATCACTGATGTTGTGAGTTCGATTCTTGATCAGGGTGAGGTGTACAACATTATGTGATAAAGTTTGTCAGTGACTTGCGACAGGTCAGTGGTTTTCTCTGGTTTCCTCCATCAATAAAATTGACCACCACATGAAATATTATTGAAAGTGAAGTTAAACACCATCAAACAAACAAACAAAAACCCATGTAAAATAATTTGACTATGTGCTGTTGTATTTTTACATTTTGTACTCATTTAAGATAAATTTGTGTTTTTCCTTTTACCTAATTGCAAGTCAAACACACCCTTGTCAAGTGTTATAATGAACTTTAAATATATGAAATCAAATATGTACAGATGGTCACCAATGGTGAATATGTAGCCATTGGTAAATAAATAACCAACCAGTTTAAATGCTACCAATGGAACATCAACATTTGGCTAACAATAACAATGGTAAGATCAACATTGGAATTTCCTCTGGTACAATTGTTGACCGCCATTTTGTTTTCAGACATCTGTGGGGAAATGACGCTATCCCGTTTTGTGTTTATTTTAGTAGCTAATAAAGTTAAACTTAATTTTTCATTTAAAATACATTTAATCGTCAAATGTTAATTTAAGAAAATATTTATTTTACTTGAAAAAGGGGAGTGGGGATTCTTTCATGGAGTGTTTATTTTTTTTGCCTTTGGTTAGTAAAAAATGTTAACGTGACCATTAACGTAATTTAGTTACACTTGAAGACTAAATAATGTATATAAGGTGAAAACATTTATTCCAATTGCAAGAATGAAAAAAGGGGGGGATGTCCTTTCCAGTGTGATTTTTTACATTTTTTACAATTTATTAATAAAATCTTACCTCTCGGAAACTGTCCTTCTTACTACAACTGCACAAGACATTTCTACACTGACACAATTCGACATTCTGATTTCTTCAATATAAATAATATAGATATTTAGTATGCTATGAATATGGCTCAAGCTGGCAGAAATTTTTGAATTTTTTTTCTTATATGTAGGGCCTTAGCCAATCAGAAAACATTTTTTTAACACTGTGACGCCAATAAAATCTGTTAACCAATCGGAAGACACTTCTTTCGATAGAACATCCTGACGAAAATATATGAATCCGGTCTATTTCAATAATCAACTAACATCAAGCAAAACTCGAATTGTTTTTATCGAATACATACCAACTAATTACACAAAAATAATCATATTTTATTCTAAAAAAGTATATAATCTGACAGGGATCCGGAGTAATACTCACAGATCGGTAGCAATATCCATTCAGTTTTGAAAACAATTGCCCCCCCCCCCCCCCCCCATTTACACGGTGCGGATTGGCACAATACTTTTCTGGGGTTTTTCTGCGTTTCCTGACTAAGCGAATTCGACAACGGACTGTGCGCGGGAGATGGGACTATGAAAACGTGAAGGAATGTGTTTCACAATACTCCGAAACTGGCGTTTTACTTTTGTATTTTTTCACAAATATTTTACCCCAAAGTAATAAGCGAGTGAGTGATTGCACAAGAATCTGCCGGCAGAGAAATGGAATTTTCCATCATATCCCGTTTTTGTGACCAATTAAATGGGTTTTTTCAATTGTTGATTATTTGATTTGTTTATGTATATATAAACCTTATTGTTCTTGTGGTACAATATATTTTTTTTTTTTTTTAATTATTATTATTTTTAATTTAAATTGCGTTGTATATAATTTTAACCATTCTAGCACATATATTTATTGGTGATGGATTGAACATGATAGGAAATTGTGTGTAAAGCTAAAGCTATATGTACAGTCATCTGTCGAAAGTATTGGGAAATGTAAAAAAAAAAATCCCTTTAAATAATCAACCAAAACCATATTTTTTCCAAAAATTATTATGAAGTCATATCTGGTTAGATTTTATTTTAACAAATTTTACACCAAAACATTCGGAATTGTCAATATTTTGATTGTTGATTTACTCATCGGTGATAGGCTTGTATGAGTTGTTAGATTCAACGAGGAGCACAACTAGAAATGCTCAACGGCAAGAAAAATACACATATTTTAAAATGATGAACATATTTAATACAAACACGAGGAGTCAATTTTTTTACAAGCTAGGATTTTCAATTATAATAATTAATCTTGTTTTATTATCGTCGAATGGCTTAATAATTTATATATGTATGAAACTGTTGAGCGAAGTAATGAATGGACTGTAAGATGGTTCATACAGGAACACTATTTGTTTTAGAGGGGAAGGGGTCGGGATTGGCAAATATTGTGAATAAATATTCTATTCTTATAAAATTGACTTCCTACTCCCTAATGGGTTTTAAACTTAAAATCTTATTGATTGTGCCACGACATCTTTTCATCATTCTACAACACTGTTATGCATTCATTGAGCTATAACTTTATACACAGGGGCTAGGTGCGTCCGTAAAAAAAAAAAAAAAAAATACTATATAATACTAGTAAAAATACTATATAATACTAGTAAAAATACTATATAATACTAGTAAAAATACTATATAATACTAATAGTATTATATAGTTTGGTTTTTTTTTTTTCGGACGCACCTAGCCCCTGTGGCTTTATACATATAGAATTAATTAAAATCTTATATAAAGATGATTAGGAGATTATACAACATCAGATTCTCTACAGATGCATACCAGCGTACAGATCTATGCTTAAAGTGTAGCCTGTGTTTTGTTTTAAACATATTTTATTCCCAACTAAATGAATAGGTTTGAGCAACAGGCTATGCCTATAAAAGCTCTCTCCTTTGTGTAGCCTGTGTCCGACTCAGCAAGCGACCACAGTTTCGCACCCCAACGATGAGCCTTTTTAGCTGGCATATTCTGTACAGTGTAGTCACGACCTTTATGTCCACCATGCTCTCATCAACCGTTAAATCTCGTGCTGCCGCATATTTTTCCTTAAAAACTTTATTTATCAAGTCAAAAATTCTGCGAACCTTATGAGCAGGATCATGATTTAGATTTCCCCTTGATAAAGCACCTGCATTATTGTTTGCATGTAAACACTGCAAAATTATCTGGAACTGACCGGTCACGGCGCATTATCTTGGTAAATGTCGGTGTATTATATAACCAGGTCTGCTGACTTTCATACCAGTAAGATGCCATTGTGGGTTTACGGAGAATACCCATGGTCGCTCGTGTAGTACTAAGGATCTACATACTTGCTCCCTATTTTCTCTCGGTTTAAATAGAAAACTACACGAGCGACAAAACAAAAACGATAGAAAATAGGGAGCAAGTGTGTAGATCTAATTTTAATTAGATTGAATTGCACCAGACCCTATGGGTAAGTGAGCTAAAAAAGCTAACGTCGGACGGCAGTAACCAAGTGATGGTAAAACCCAACATGAGTTGAGTCAGATGAAGAATAAACTAGAGGCTAACCTGAACCTGTGTTGCTCAACCGGTCATTCATATACAGGTTGTGTTCTATCAAGTCTAAATTTTGAGAAACATTATTAATATAATTTTCACATATGGTCTTGTGCTAAACTTAAACCCATTAAAATGAGACTTGAATATAAAAAAAATTGGGTGTCGCCGCTCACTTGATGGCTCTCTCATATCTCTGAAATGATTATAGCTACAACAAATCTGCTGGATCATCTACAAATAAAAATATTCATAGGAATTCAATGAAAAAATAGAGGGCTACGCAGAGCGAAGCATGATACACAGTGCCAGAGTTACCATTGTGCTTAAGCAGAGGGCCCCGTTGGCTAGGGGAGGGGGCATCTTCCTGCCACGATGGATTTTTGCTTATGTGGTGCAATTTTAAATTTGAAGGCGTTCTGTTTCGGAGCGATTCCAGACATACTGATAGAGTTGATACTCTATAGGACTACCTCCTTCATGGCCCAAGTAAGGGGTCTCATAACTTAACTAGCACAGCCTCGGGCCTCATTTCCCCTAAATCCGGAACTGATGATACAACTAACTGCAGCATAGTTGCAGGGAAAAGTTGAACAGGGTTAGTGTACTTAACGCCACTTTCAACAATATTTCAGTTATATCGTGGCGGTCAGTTTTACTGGTGGAGGAAACCGGTGTACCCAAAGAAAACCACCGATATGCCGCAAGTCACATAATGTTGTATCGATTACACCTCGTCATGAGCGGGATTCGAATTGACAACTTTAGTGGTGATAGGCACTGATTGCACAGGTACTTGAAAGTTGAACAAGTGTACATTAAAAGCAACTGTGGAAACAGTATTGTGCTTGGCACAGTAAATTGCTGGATCCATTGTATTCCAAGTGTTAAGAATACCTTCCAAATACATGTATGTGACCATTTTGCAACAACAAAAACTGCATTAAAATTGGATGTACAATAAAAAAAAAGTTCAAATTTTGGAATTCAGCTTTTCGGTTAAGTTTATCTCTGAAACCATAAGAGATAATCTGTCAAAATACTATCAAAAACTCTCAGCACAATATCAATTCAGAGAAAAAAATGGATGAAAAATAAAAATTCCATATACCTTCCAAATATAAGAAATTTCAGAAAATTGGCCCCTTTTAGACCACTTTTTGAAATATGTTGTAAATTTTCTTAGCGGTCCATCAATAACCATAAAGATAGTTATTTTGCTAAAACTGCATTAAAATGGGATGAAAAATAAGAAAATTCAAATTTTGAAATTCAGCTTTTATTGGCCTCTTTATATTGAGTTTATCTCCGAAACCATAAGATGTAGAGGAAATCTGTTGACATACTACAGGAAGCTCTCAACAGAATCAATTCAAAGAAAAAAACTGCATCAAACTTGGATGAAAAATTAAAATTTAATTTACCTTCCAAATATGTGAAATTCGGGAATTTGGACCCCTTTTTTAGATAAAATATCAATTTTTTTATGGCTCATCAATAAATCAATTAAGATGATCATTTTGTAAAAAAAACAATTGCATTAAAATTGGATGAAAAATAAAGAAATAAAAGCAATTTGAAATTTCCCCCTTTTACCTCAAAAACAGTATTAGTTAAATAATAAGGCTATGCATTTTTCCTGAGGAATTCATAAAAAAATATAATCCATCAAGACTAGATGAAAAATATTATCTCTATGTACAAATAGCAAGAACATCCTTTTTGCATCTTTTGTTTAGAAACTTGTAGGGTTACAATACCCTAATTCAATACCAACCTTTATTTAGTGCCAAGGAAGATAGTGTTTACAATTCAGAATCATACGTCGGCTACAACTTAAAGTTAGCCACAGAAATCATTCTGTCAACAGATGGAAGACGACAGCTTAAAAATAACATAATATGGGCACAAATTTTTGTGGTAGTATAGAAACTGCTTACAAATCTGACTTAAGATAAAAATATGATATCATTGTGGGTCCCATTTTGGTTTATTTTTTATTTTTTTATCTCTTATATCCTAGAAACCATAACAACTAGGTCAAATCTGTTAAATGCAGACAGTAATTTCATAAGGAATTTAACATAAAGTAAAAAACTAAAAAAAAATCCAACATATTGGGTGTTTACAATATCTTGATTCCCTTCTATTTTTGATATGGCACTAGAGCTATAACAATAAATATGTTGACATATGGCATTAAAATAAGGAACATAGAGAAAGAAATCATCAAACTTTTTTGAAAGATAAATGGTCTACAAACAAAAACAGAAAAAACTTTTCTTTTCACCATGTGTTGTGGATGTTTGATTGGACTAAAACATAAAATGACCATTCCTATCAAGGAACAACTATGGACACTAAGTTGGACTGTTGGATGTTGGATATAATTTTTGAGAAGAAACCAAACCTAGTCAAGGTTGGTTTAATAATAGTCCAGTGGTTTCACTGAAGAAAATAGATGGAAAATGCTGGTATATCCGCACAAGGCCTAAAAAAGCATTGCTGTATAGAACTTCAAGAATCTGTTTTTCCTTATCCTTCCGGGGCTGTCTGGACGTGATCGTATGGTAGTTGGATTTACAACTACATATGCAATCAGTGAAGTTGTGACTTTGAACACCTTCATGGCAAGGTGTACTCAATACAATATTATGTGATAAAGTTCGCCAATGACTTGCGTCAGGTTGGTGGTTTTCTCCGGTTTCCTCTACAAATAAAATTGACCACCATGATATAACTGAAATATTGTTGAAAGTGGCATTAAACACCATAACCTTAACCCCCTTTTTCATTCCTAAATGACTTAGACAAGCTCAGAACTATATAACACCAATAAAAGCATTCTTCATATACTTGAATTTGTGTCCAAGTGTAAAATTGGAAAGTCTCTCATGTTCATCTACAAAACATCCATATCCTTTCTTACTAAGGAGACCGTTGTGGCCGTGATCATATGGTAGTTGAATTTATAACTACCTATGCAATCAGTGCCTATCATCACTAGCGTTGTGAGTTTTAATCTTGCTCAGGTGAGGTATACTCGATACAACATTATGTGATCAAGTTTGTCACTGACTTGAGACAGGTCAGTGGTTTTTTCCGGGTACTCCGGTTTCCTCCACCAATTAAACGGACTGCCACAATATAACTGAAATATTGTTGAAAGCGGCATCAAATACAATAACCCTAACCCTCTTTCTTACTAACAATAAATAATACCCTATAGATTTAATTTTGAACAAAATTTATTTCAGTATCTTAAGCTGTCATCAAGTAATAAACTGCAAAGTGTGTTTAATAACCTTCACTCTATGTGTAAAATAAACTATACATAATTTGGCATATGCCCTAATCACACTTTAACCTTTTTCATAAAAAAAGAAGCATATTGCCAATTTGTTTTGATACATTATATAAATAATTTTGAAATATGATATATTATGTAAGTGGTGTTCATGCAGATAAAGCTAATCTAAAAATATACAACAAAAATATGTGAATTTCATATCTGAAAAGTATTAAATGTAAATGTATTAAATACAAGATTAAAAAAATAATATAATAACACTAGTTTCAACTCAGAGTGTATCACTCACCTAGTGATTCATGCATAGTTTGTGTTTTATCATATTTAAGTCTAGTTTTTGAGAATTTGTTTTTTTCATTTTCACATATGTTAAACTTTAGATCACTAAAATCAGACCTTAAAGATCAAGCTGTAGGTAATATATCTGACAGACAATTGTCTCCCTTGTATGCTATATCTCAGAAACCATGAGATCTATGTCAATTATGTCAGATAGACAATTGTCTCCCTTGTATGCTATATCTCAGAAACCATGAGATCTATGTCAATTATGTCAGATAGACAATTGTCTCCCTTGTATGTTATATCTCAGAAACCATGAGATCTATGTCAATTATGTCAGATAGACAATTGTCTCCCTTGTATGCTATATCTCAGAAACCATGAGATCTATGTCAATTATGTCAGATAGACAATTGTCTCCCTTGTATGTTATATCTTAGAAACCATGAGATCTATGTCAAATTATATCAGACAATTGTCTCCCTTGTATGTTTTATCTCAGAAACCATGAGATCTATGTCAATTATGTTAGATAGACAATTGTCTCCCTTGTATGCTATATCTCAGAAACCATGAGATCTATGTCAAATTATATCAGACAATTGTCTCCCTTGTATGTTTTATCTTAGAAACCATGAGATCTATGTCAATTATGTCAGATAGACAATTGTCTCCCTTGTATGCTATATCTCAGAAACCATGAGATCTATGTCAATTATGTCAGATAGACAATTGTCTCCCTTGTATGTTTTATCTTAGAAACCATGAGATCTATGTCAAATTATATCAGACAATTGTCTCCCTTGTATGTTTTATCTCAGAAACCATGAGATCTATGTCAATTATGTCAGATAGACAATTGTCTCCCTTGTATGCTATATCTCAGAAACCATGAGATCTATGTCAATTATGTTAGATAGACAATTGTCTCCCTTGTATGTTTTATCTTAGAAACCATGAGATCTATGTCAAATTATATCAGACAATTGTCTCCCTTGTATGTTTTATCTTAGAAACCATGAGATCTATGTCAAATTATATCAGACAATTGTCTCCCTTGTATGCTATATCTCAGAAACCATGAGATCTATGTCAATTATGTCAGATAGACAATTGTCTCCCTTGTATGTTTTATCTTCGAAACCATGAGATCTATGTCAAATTATATCAAACAATTGTCTCCCTTGTACATTTTATCTCAGAAATCATGAGAGCTATGCCAATATATCAGATAGACAATTGTCTCCCTTGTATGTTTTATCTTAGAAACCATAAGATCTATGTCAAATGATATCAGATAGACAATTGTCACCCTTGTATGTTTTATCTTAGAAACCATAAGATCTATGTCAAATTATATCAGACAATTGTCTACCTTGTACATTTTATCTTAGAAACCATGAGATCTATGTCAGATTATATCAAACAATTGTCTCCCTTGTACCTTTTATCTCAGAAACCATAAGAACTTGGTCAAATCTGTTAAATGCAGACAGTAATTTCATAAGGAATTTAAAAACATAAAGAAAAAAACTAAAAAAATCCAACATATTGGGTGTTTGAAATATCTTGATTCCCTTCTATTTTTGATATGGCACTAGAGCTATAACAATAAATATGTTGACATATGGCATTTAAATAAGGAACATAGAGAAAGAAATCATCAAACTTTTTTGAAAGATAAACGGTCTACAAACAAAAACAGAAAAAACTTTTCTTTTCACCATGGGGTTTCTTTCTTTTTGTTGTAGATTTTTGATTGGACTAAAACATAAAATGACCATTCATATCAAGGAACAACTATGGACACTATGTTAGACTGTTGGATATAATTTTTGAGAAGAAACCAACCTAGCCAAGGATGGTTTAATAATAGTCCAGTGGTTTCACTGAAGAAAATAGATGATGGAAAATACTGGTATATCCGCACAAGGCCTAAAAAAGCACTTTGAGAATCTGTTTTTCCTTATCCTTCCGAGGCTGTCCTGGACTTGATCGTATGGTAGTTGGATTTACAACTACATGTACTTATGCAATCAGTGACGAAGTTGTGACTTTGAACACCTTCATGGCGAGGTGTACTGAAGTTGTGACTTTAAACACCTTCATGGCGAGGTGTACTCAATACAATATTATGTGATAAAGTTTGTCATTGACTTGCGTCAGGTTGGTGGTTTTCTCCGGTTTCCTCTACAAATAAAACTGACCGCCATGATATAACTGAAATATTGTTGAAAGTGGCGTTAAACACCATAACCTTAACCCCTCCTTTTCATTCCTAAATGACTTAGACAAGCTCAGAACTATATAAGACCAATAAAAGCATTCTTCATATACTTGAATTTGTGTCTAAGTGAAAAATTGGAAAGTCTCTCATGTCCATCTACAAAACATCCATATCCTTTCTTACGAAAGAGACCATCGTGGCCGTGATCATATGGTAGTTGGATTTATATGCAATCAGTGCCTATCATCACTAGCGTTGTGAGTTTTAATCTTGCTCAGGTGAGGTGTACTCGATACAATATTATGTGATCAAGTTTGTCAGTGACTTGTGGCAGGTTGGTGGTTTTTTCCGGGTACTCCAGTTTCCTCCACCAATTAAACAGACTGCCACAATATAACTGAAATATCGTTGAAAGCGGCATCAAACACAATAACCCTAACCCTCTTTCTTACTAACAATAAATAATACCCTATAGATTTAATTTTGAACAAAATTTATTTCAGTATCTTAAGCCGTTATTAAGTAATATTAACTGCAGTGTGTTTAATAACCTTCACTCTGTGTAAAATAAACTATACATAATTTGGCATATGCCCTAATCACACTTTAACAATTTAAACTTTTTTCATATAAAAGAAGCATACTGCCAATTTGTATGATACATTATATAAATAATTTTGAAATATGATATATTATGTAAGTGGTGTTCATGCAGATAAAGCTAATCTAAAAATATACAACAAAAATATGTAAATTTCATATCTGAAAAGTATTAAATGTAAATGTATTAAATACAAGATTAAAAAAATTATATAATAACACTAGTTTCAACTAAAGAGTGTATCACTCACCTAGTGATTCATGCATAGTTTGTGTTTTATCATATTTAAGTCTAGTTTTTGAGAATTTGTTTTTTTCATTTTCACATATGTTAAACTTTAGATCACTAAAATCAGACCTTAAAGATCAAGCTGTAGGTAATATATCTGACAGACAATTGTCTCCCTTGTATGCTATATCTCAGAAACCATGAGATCTATGTCAATTATGTCAGATAGACAATTGTCTCCCTTGTATGCTATATCTCAGAAACCATGAGATCTATGTCAATTATGTCAGATAGACAATTGTTTCCCTTGTATGCTATATCTCAGAAACCATGAGATCTATGTCAATTATGTCAGATAGACAATTGTTTCCCTTGTATGCTATATCTCAGAAACCATGAGATCTATGTCAATTATGTCAGATAGACAATTGTCTCCCTTGTATGCTATATCTCAGAAACCATGAGATCTATGTCAATTATGTCAGATAGACAATTGTTTCCCTTGTATGCTATATCTCAGAAACCATGAGATCTATGTCAATTATGTCAGATAGACAATTGTCTCCCTTGTATGCTATATCTCAGAAACCATGAGATCTATGTCAAATTATATCAGATAGACAATTGTTTCCCTTGTATGTTTTATCTTAGAAACCATGAGATCTATGTCAAATTATATCAGACAATTGTCTACCTTGTACATTTTATCTCAGAAACCATGAGAGCTATGTCAAATTATATCAGGCAATTGTCTCCCTTGTATGTTTTATCTCAGAAACCATGAGAGCTATGTCAAATTATATCAGGCAATTGTCTCCCTTGTACGTTTTATCTCAGAACCCATGAGAGTTATGTCAAATTATATCAGTCAGACAATTGTCTCCCTTGTATGTATTATCTCAGAAACCATGAGTCCGAGAGTTATGTCAAATTATATCAGTCAGACAATTGTCTCCCTTGTATGCTATATCTCAGAAACCATGAGAGCTATGTCAAACAAGATGAACTGTGAGCTAATTCTCACCTATGATACCCACGCTCTTTGGCAAACAGGAAGTAGGAATCTGACGGGTCCAAAAACGCTTCCCACGATATGGGGTACCTATATGAAGCTTGTGACCAAATATCAGATTTCTGCCATCAATAGTTGCTGAGAAAAATGCGACGAAAAATGAGCATATATGTTCAATGTGTAGAAAAATCAACAAAGTCGGCAAACATGAAGTAGGAATCTGATGAGTCCAAAAACGCTTCCCACGATATGGGGTACCTATATGAAGCATGTGACCAAATATCAGATCTCTGCCATCAATAGTTGCTGAGAAAAATATGACGAAAAATGTGCATATATGTTCAATGTGTATAGAAACCAACTAAGTCGGCAAACAGGAAGTAGGAATCTGACGGGTCCAAAAACGCTTCCCACAATATGGCATACCTATATGAAGCTTGTGACCAAATATCAGATTCCTGTTATCAATAGTTGCTGAGAGAAATGCGACGAAAAATGTGCATATACAAATGTATGTTAAATGTGTATAAAAATTAACAAAATCGGCAAACAGGAAGTAGGAATCTGATGGGTCCAAAAACGCTTCCCACGATATGGGGTACCTATATGAAGCTTGCGACCAAATATCAGATTTCTGCCATCAATAGTTGCTGAGAAAAATGCGACGAAAAATGAGCATATATGTTCAATGTGTATAAAAATCAACAAAGTCTGCAAACAGGAAGTAGAAATCTGATGGGTTCAAAAACGCTTCCCACGATATGGGGTACCTATATGAAGCTTGTGACCAAATATCAGATTTCTGCCATCAATAGTTGCTGAGAAAAATTTTGACGAAAAATGTGCATATATGTTCAATGTGTATAAAAACCAACTAAGTCGGCAAACAGGAAGTAGGAATCTGATGGGTCCAAAAACGCTTCCCACGATATGGGGTACCTATATGAAGCTTGTGACCAAATATCAGATTTCTGCCATCAATAGTTGCTGAGAAAAATGTGACGAAAAATGTGCATATATGTTCAATGTGTATAAAAACCAACTAAGTCGGCAAACAGGAAGTAGGAATCTGATGGGTCCAAAAACGCTTCCCACGATATGGGGTACCTATATAACGCTTGTGACCAAATATCAGATCTCTGTCATCAATAGTTGCTGAGAAAAATGTGACGAAAAATGTGCATATACAAATGTATGTTAAATGTGTATAAAAATTAACAAAATCGGCAAACAGGAAGTAGGAATCTGATGGGTCCAAAAACTCTTCCCACGATATGGGGTACCTATATGAAGCTTGTGACCAAATATCAGATTTCTGCCATCAATAGTTGCTGAGAAAAATGTGACGAAAAATGTGCATATATGTTCAATGTGTATAAAAACCAACTAAGTCGGCAAACAGGAAGTAGGAATCTGATGGGTCCAAAAACGCTTCCCACGATATGGGGTACCTATATAACGCTTGTGACCAAATATCAGATCTCTGTCATCAATAGTTGCTGAGAAAAATGTGACGAAAAATGTGCATATATGTTCAATGTGTATAAAGACCAACTAAGTCGGCAAACAGGAAGTAGGAATCTGACGGGTCCAAAAACGCTACCCACAATATGGTATACCTATATGATGCTTGTGACCAAATATCAGATTTCTGTCATCAACAGTTACTGAGAAAAATGCGACGAAAAATATCTTGGACGGACGGACGGAAGGACAGAGGTAAAACAGTATACCCCCCTCCCCCTTCGGGGAGCGGGGGTATAATTATATCAAACAATTGTCTCCCTTGTACGTTTTATCTCAGAAACCATGAGAGTTATGTCAAATTATATCAGTCAGACAATTGTCTCCCTTGTATGTATTAAGCGCTATGTCAAATTATATCAGACAATAGTCTCCCTTGTACGTGTTATCTAAGAAACCATGAGATCTATGTCAAATTTTATCAAACAATTGTCTCCCTTGTACGTTTTATCAAATTTTATCAAACAATTGTCTCCCTTGTACGTTTTATCTCAGAAACCATGAGAGTTATGTCAAATTATATCAGTCAGACAATTGTCTCCCTTGTATGTATTAAGAGCTATGTCAAATTATATCAGACAATTGTCTCCCTTGTATGTTTGATCTCAGAACCCGAGAGTTATGTAAAATTATATCAGACAGACAATTGTCTCCCTTAGACCTTTTATCTTAGAAACAATGAGAGCTATGTCAAATTATATCAGACAGACAATTGTCTCCCTTGTACGTTTTATCTCGGAAACCATGAGAGCTATGTCAAATCAATTTGAAAAATGTCAATTTATCCAGAAATTAAAAAGTATGATAGACTTCAAGAAGGATGATCCAATAAACATTCCCACCAAGTTTGGTTTCAAAATATAACCAGATTTGGAGGAGTATCTGAAAAATAAAAAAAAATAAAAAATACAACTGACTGGATGCAAAGTGAAGTCAATATCGCACATGACCCTGTGGGTCAAGTGTGTTCATATGCTCCAATAATAATATGAGGTCAAGCCAGGTATTCTGCAGAATATATGTGGGACTTAAGCTTAAGGGTTGACCCAGAAAAATTTGAATACATAATACTAAACATATACACACATGGACTTCAAAATCAGAAGGCCAGATATCAACACATAATCATGCAAATAAAAGGTTTTAATGAAATATGATGAATGCATGTCACAGTGATTTTTTTATTGAAAAATATGATGAATGTATACCACAGTGAATTTTTATGAAATATGATGAATGCATGCTTGTGATATCAAACTCTTAAGCCATTTTTCTGATACATGCAACTCAAAGTAAAGATATGATTTGTTTCCAGTAGACATTAGATTAATATAAGCAGAATACTCTGATACAGTTGACTCTATGGTAATAATTAATATCAGGAATAATTTAAATAATTGTTAAATACATGTTTAAAAAAACCATGAATTTGAATATTATGAACAGAAAGTTTAAACAGTGATAGTCATCAATTCCACCAATTTCAACAAAACGAACAACCATCTCTCATCTTAACTGAACTCACTGAACACATAAAAGACCATGACATACACATGACGTTGGAAATGCAGGATCCTGGTTTGGGACAGCCACAAAGTTGTGGCGAGGTTAAACCGGTTAATGGAATAAAATGAACTAAAATGCTCATGACCATAGAATTAGATATTAAATTAATAATTGTGAAATGACCATAGAATTAGATATTAAATTAATAATTGTGAAATTATTTCCATTATTTTTTTCACTTAAAACTATTCAGAATTAAATATATGCAAAACCAATTACAAATTTCCACCTGTAGTTTGCAAAAAAGCATTCAATGGAGTAGATCATATCATTATCTTTGTAGACAAAACATCAAAATATATTGTATATGTATATAATGTAATGGTCTTTTTTGTCATTTCTAAAATATACATGTAATTACATGTAAAAATTGTAAGGCAATATATCTCTAGTTATCTAAATATGTTAAACAGAAACTAAGTTACCTTCTTTTACATTTAGTGTAAAAAAAATAATAATTAAAATTTAACTCATTTCTCTTTCTTAAAAAAAAATTAATTTCATCCGAATAAAAAAAACCCATTACATCTGTATTCTTGAATTAAAAATATGTATTTCATTCAAACCCAGAGAAATCAAAATTCCTGAAATGTACATTTCTCTCTGACATGTCTGATTCATAAGGTTAAACCTCCACAAATGGGCGACATCCCCAAATTAGCAACATTCGAGTATTTATTTTTTTTATCTCAATCACGTGCACAAGCTAAAAACTAATTAGTAAGATCCATTGATATAAGTTCTTTCACAATATCAAAAAACAAATGGATATTTTTCCTGATCTTTGAGATAAAAAAAAATCAACCTATTTTTTAAAATCAAACATCCTTCTTACAATGTATAAAAGACTATATACTGTTTAATAATGTACATGTACTAATAAAACAATCCATGAACAATTTCTAAGTGCCTATACACACACAATATAAAATATACATGAATATGATAAACTATGGATATATATAGTCAAACCTGTATACAAAGGCCACTCAAAGAAACCTGAAAATGTGGCCTTTATGAACAGTTGCCCTTTATATACAGGTTAAAATTATATGCACTATTCATTAATGGGAAAAATGAGACTGCCCTTTATAGACAGTAATTTGTTCTATAGAGGTACCCTTTAAGGCAGGTTTGACTATATATATTGGTTAAGTATGGTTTGAATAGCCATGAGCACTTCTCATGTGATTCATCAGACTATCTTTTCTGCTGTACTCATGATGACAGAAATGACACTGGTGTCTAATACCCATGTGGTTGATGGCATGCCGTTTGAGGCTGTCTCTTGTGCTAAGTACTGAAGAACATACAGTACAGGCTAACTGCTGGCCAACTTCTTCTGGATGGGCGAATCTGTGTTCTAAAATTTCATTCCAATTATTTAAATAAATGCCACAAAAACGACAAACAGGTATAACATTTGCCAAGCGACAGGCTGTTTTTCTTTGCCGATTTGATGGAGACTGCTTCTCTAGAGAAGTTTCCATTAAAGAAGACATAATATCTTGCTCAATTTGATCATGATCATGCATGTGAGAAAACTGATCACTGCTGCTGGTCGACATTGAATTTTCTAAATTTTCTGTAAATTTTCCCAACTGTTCTATATCAATGATCTCTGGATCTTCCTTCTTTATGGTAATCATATTCATACTTGCATTTTCACCTGTGTATGAAAGTGCGGCTGATGATGAAGTAGAGTGTTTACCTTCTACAAACTTTATATTTGAGGTAGAAGTGTCAAACATATGAAATGAGGCATCCGAGTGTGTTTCCGATGTAAAATTTGAATCAGACATATCATCTGACATGGTTTGCTCCGAGTGAAACATGAGTACATGTCTTTTTAATTTTTCAACATTTATAAATTTTTCATCACAACATCCACATGAATAATTTAGTATTTGATTGACATTTTGAGGATGTGATGAATGAAACTGATTGGACAATTTACATTGGATTTGATCTGACTTGAAACCATGTTCTGGAGTTGAAGCTATGTGTTGCTTGAATGGGGTAGGTTTTTGGCCTCCAACTGAACTTTGACCTTTGCTACTATTGGCTAAGTATCTGTTTGTGTTAGGTAAAGTGTCATACTGATTTATTCTTGTCTGTGAAACAATAAACTTGGAAGCAGGTGGACGTAATTTAGGATTTTTCAAATGAACCATACTCTTTGTACCACTGTGTGTTTTAATATGAGCAGCAAGTAAGTCTCGACTGCCAAATGTGACCGAACATTGAGGACATTTAAAAGCAATTCTCTGAAGATGCCATGTGTAGTGATGTTTCATTACACTCCAGTCGAAAGCTTTCATCCCACAAACACAACATTTAATACCCATGTTGTGAATCTTACTATGGTGAAACATGTCAGCTAGCGATGTAACAGTTCGTCTACAGATCTTACATTTATCAATTGTATTTTTGTTAGCTCCCTTAGATATCGAAGTTGATCTTATGATCTTTGGACGTGGATTTCCAGGAACAAAATGCTGATATGATGGCTGCTGGTGATCAGAAGAACCTGGTTTTATGTTGTAGTTTGATACTGCTTGGTTGTTAAAATTGTTGGCACTAGGTTTGTAACCAGAATCAGTACCTTTGGATGAACTTTTTGATGATTGTTCTGATGGTAAATTTGCAAATGAGACTGGAATATTGGATAAATCTACAACGCTAACATTTCCTGAGTTTTCAAATCCCTCGTTACTTACGTCTCTCCCTTTGTTAGCTATGACCATTTTCATGTTACTTTTGTTTTGATTGACGAATAGCTCACTGCTCATGGACGAGTCTTTTGATTGTTCTTCGTCTGCAAGGTTCGTATATTTTAATGCTAGTTTATTGTTTGTTGTATTACATTTTTTCGATTCAATTTGTTCAATATGACTACCGGTACTTTCAAGTTCTACAGAGTCTTGCGACTCAGAATCCTCTTCACTGGATGATTTGTTTTCAGTTATTATGAACATGCTAGCACACTCATTTACATCTTGATCCGTTGCTGACATCTCGTCACTTCTTATCCTTTTCCTCTTTAAAGGCATACAAAAATCTTCTTTGTTATCCAGAGAAGTATTAGTTGAAGCATCCACAAATTTCTTTGATCCTTCTTCTCCTTCAACATTCCCAATTAACATTTCTGTGCTGGTTGAAACATCTACTAATTCTCTTAAGCCACATTTCTGACACCCTTCAAAGTGTTCTTTTATATCTTTTGATTCATTTTCCTGTGCATCTTCCAGAGTGGTTGAAATATCAGATTGTACCACTCTATCAGGCTGGATTTCATTATTAGACATATCATTTTGTGAAATTTTTTCATTGTTCTTATTCAGCTGCATGCCATTTTTTTCAGAAGTTGAATAATCCAAGTTCTCTATGAACGTTTTTGTAACTAAATTACCCAAAGATTCATCTAGATTACCCTGTACACTTGCCGCAGTGTCTGTACTTGATATGTTCATATCGGCAGAAGAATTGTTACAAGGTATTAAAATGTCTTCAAACTGAGGTAAGTAAATAACCGACAGAGATGTTGGAATTTTTGTTGTTTCATCATCACTTTTACCTGAAAAAAAATGTTTTTGTTATTTCATATAAATTTGAGAAATATATTAAAACTAATTTTCAACCTTTTAACCAAATTATTTGAGGGGCTGTCGTGCTTGTGATTGTACAGTAGTTAGATTTACAACTACCTGTGCAATAAGTGTCTATCACCACTAAAGTTGTGAGTTCGAATCCTGCTCAAGGCGAGGTGTACTAGATACAATATTATGTGATAAAGTTTGCCATTGACTTGCGACAGGTCGGTGGTTATCACCAGTTTCCTCGACCAATCAAACTGACCGCCAAGATGTAACTGAAATATTGTTGAAAGTGGCATTAAATACCATAACCCTTCCTTCCAGCACATGTACATCAGATATTTATAATGTTACCTTGATGTCATGTCTTTGTTTAGAAGTTTGTATGTATGCACATACCTATTTATAACAATGGTTTAAGAGTATAAAGTTATAATAGTTAGAAGAGCACTGCTTATCTGAATTCAGCATTTCATAATTACACATATAAAAAGGTGTTAATTAAATTGTTCGCTGTTTAAAAAATTATATTGTTGATTAGGGTAATCAATTGAATTTTTTATAAAAGTATTTTGTTTTACTTGATTCAATGTCATTCAAATCAACTAGTAGGCCGATATTGTTACGGTCCTTGTTTGCTAATGACCGATTTTTATGGTCAGTACTTGTTCTATGGGCAGATTCATCATGGTTAGGACGAACAGACAAAATGAATCTTGCAGTCTTTCCAAAGGTTTCTCAGTTTTTATAGGACATTTGGTTTTATAAACATATACAGGACCTGACCGAATAATTTTTGTATTTGTAAAGGCATAAAACACAATGAGCATTCCTGAATAGACAAGTCTGTCCCTCTGCATGCCTAAGGGCATGTAGTGCTTTCCTGCAGATAAACATTTGGGAACATATGTTGAAGTTCTTGAAGAAGCACATTCTATCTCGACAGTCTTGAAGAAGCACATTCTATCTCGACAGCCTTTGTGTGCCCCTTGCATTTATTTAGATTTGAGCATCCAGTCAGAATTGTGTTCTCTTTTTCTTCTTCCAGGTAAGGAACCGGATTCATTAAATGAATGTGTTCTGTCCTCTTAAATTCTTATTTTCATCAGAATCATTGTTTTGAAACATAAAGAATAATGTTGTTCTCCACAACACACTGGAGCCATTACCGACATTTCTGCTAATCACAAAACAGATCTTTTGAACTTTATGATGGCAGCCCTAACACTAACCCTATACAAGTATTGCGATCATAAAGTTCAAGAGACCCCACAAAATACCAGTGATCTTTTCGCTTTGTATTCTTTCCACCTTTTCTGTTGATCCCTCTCACATTTTTTCTTCTCAGGGCAGTACCCACGTAATGTTTCAAGCCCTACACTTGTCAACAACAAACTGAACAAGATGCTGATCGTTACAAATCCAGATGTTTGAAGTACACTTTGTCCGCATATTTTCTTGGAACCTCAGCAGTTTTTCTGGTGAGGACCGATGGTCCGACAAACCTGCAGATAGATACGATAACGTAACCCTCATTTCGCTTGTGCTCCAGTTAGGGTTATGAATCGGTCCCATTCAACGTATGGGAGCAAAAATTTTCGTTAAGTGAATATTTCAACTTTCTTTTTGCATATCTGGTCATAACTTATTATTCCCTACAATTTTTAAGTAATGGCGATACCAAATAAGTGTTACAATACCTGTTTCTACCTTCACGATCGATTTAATATTCGAAAATTGTTTCTTGTCCGCTATGGCACCTTACGTATACTCTCGTGATGGGCGGAGCCTATCCATATATGGATCTGAATGCCAAATATGAAAAACTTTACTACGATGATTTACTACGATTGATCCAAATAAGGATATCTCCAAAACGAGGCAAGTGCACGTGAAATAGCAACTTGTAAACAAAATGTCGGACAGAAAGAAGATTTCATGCATTCAAATTTTCAGATGGATATAAGTCTACCATGGATTGATGCAGCATTTAGTTAACACCTCAAGGTTTACCTAAATATATTTATCTTTCACCCCCGTTAATTTTTCCAACCACTTACAACGGAATTAGGACAAAAAACTGCCCGGTGTGAATCACTCCGGGTACTGCTCCCATATGTTGAATGGGACCGATTCGTAACCCTCGCTAGGAGCAAAAGCGGACTGAGGGTTACGTTATTGTATCTAACCTGCAGAAAGATTGAACTTGTATAGTTATGCGAATTTCAGAATGGATTTCTATTTCTACTATTGCGTGGCCAAAATAACAATATTGATTTTTCTGGGGTAATTTTTTGGACATGCTTGCAGGTTGCATGGTTAATATAATAAACTTTTTAAAAAATGTTTGTGCTCAGTCTAAAAATAGTAAAAATTAAAAAACAAATCTGGGGAAACGTATTGCATAACTAACTGGACAATATTCCCATTTCTTTTATTATGAACATAATTACTATACAAAGGAATCAACTTATTTACCATTTGAAGAATATTTGTTGTCATTTTGTATAAATATGACAGAAACAGCACCGACAATCCTTTTTCCATGTCCACAGAAATTGTGTTTGCTCAGGACTGAAATTTCTTCTTTTTCTGGATTAAAATTTACTTCCGCTAAACTCTGGACACCCATTTTTATTCGTAAATTGTATTATCTAATTAAAAAATGTACAAAATTTCACATTATGCATTCACAAAGAAGGCGAATATCTTTTGGAAAGTTTCAGAAACAAGCACATCCGGTTGTAAGGCGATTGTAATACTCGGATACAAAGAAACCGTCAAAGATAGTAGTCCGAAATGACATGTCCATCTTCGCACCTTCGAAATGATTAGAGTAGCAATACCAGCCTACAGAAAAGTGGAAGATGGCCAGACAACTTACACTGTATTTATTTTCTTCAATTTTTCATATCAAGAGTGTTTTTCTCTCTGAAACAGCACGTTAGTTTTAAAAAATGACAGGAAGAAATCTAGGAGTTCTGTCATGAATCACATGATGTGGGGGTAATACCACAAATTTAATAGACCTTTAGGACTTGATCTTCACATGAAAACACTGTTGATTTTGTTCTATGGTTTTATCTTTATGTCGTCCCTATTCTTGAATATATCTTGGAGGTAAGATAATAGTTGTTCTTATTACACAGTACACTACATTTAAAACTATCAGATGATAGATTGCTTTTGATTTTCTAAATAGAAACCTTCCACTCACAGTAGTTTCCGTGCTTGGATCCAAAATATAGAACTTGCCCTCACCGCCATAAAACTTTCAAGTACCAGTTTTGTACTCTCACTCCAAAATTGTCCAATTAGAACAAAGTATTGATCGATCTGATTCAGTGTTTTTACGAGTATGATTTGGTTCAAGGTTTATGGTGTTTAACACCACTTTCAACAATATTTAAGTTATATCGTGGCGGTCAGTATTATTGGTGGGGGAAACTGGAGTACCCGGAAAAAACCACCAACCTGTCATAAGTTACTGACAAACTTTACCACATAGTGTTGTATCGAGTACACCTTGCCATGAACAGGGTTCGAACTCGTGACTTTAACGGTGATAGGCACTGATTGCACAGGTACTTGTAAATTCAACTACCATAATACGATCACAACCACGATGGCCCCTTTAATGTATGAGTTAGTGATTGTTGTTTAACTCCAAATGAGTAATTGTTCAGCTATCCTCAAAGTATCGGTTTTGGACTCCATAAGGAAAGATCATAAATATCTCTGTTTGCAATTAAGTTTCAAAGAAATAACCATTACTGAAAATATTTGTAGACTGGTTCTCCTAAAAATACTAAAAATATTTTGATGTATACATGATCGCCAGACATCATGCTGGTTTGCACTCAATTTGTTTCATTTCGAGTAGTACAGACTTATTGTGAATGACGCTATCGTTTTCAGACTGGCTATCTAATTGGCTCCTCAATATCACATGTTTAATTAATGAAACAGCGGACACTTGTTAACATGGTATGGTTGGTGGTCTGTACCATAATATTTAGAGTTTTTAACAGTAAAAATTAAGTCAAAATTAACAGATATACATACAGGTACATGACATTGGAGTTCAACCCTCTTAGTAAAATATCATATTTCGCAATAAGAAATTATATTTTTGGCTTTCCAATATTTTTTGTTCTGCGGAGTAGACCACATTTTTTACAATTTGTTATCTGCTCTTATGGCAGACGATATTAGGATTTATCATATACTAAAATTTTACCCTGTGATAAAACTTTTGAGTTTTGTTTAGAATAATAAAAGGAATCATGCTTGTTTCACTCAGTTTCACAAGAATGGCCCAGGCGGGCTGATAAAGCAAATTTATTAACTGCTTCCGGAATGTTATTGCATGCCTTTCCGTCAATGTTCGTAAGTTCACTTCGTGAATTTCCGGAAAACTGTGTTTACAAATTAAACATGACGAACTAAACAGTTTTATTGAATATTTGCACAGAAAATTATAAACTGCCAATTTTCTCTCTTATGATATTGAAAGTGCTAAAAAATGCATTTATTGCATTTGTATCTATACATTTTTGTATGTACATGTATTTATTTCTAGCCAAAAATGACTAAACATTTTGTTACAAATCAGTTATTTCCTCTGTTGAAGTACATGTATATGATAAACATATCATAACATGTCATTTTTAATATCATACCCTTTATCAGCCCTCGTTCATATATCGGCTCTCGGGGCTGATATTATGACCTAGGGCTGATAAAGGGTATGATATGAAAAATGTGATGTAATTATATATATATACTTTGAAAATGACCTGCAGCTGCTATTTAAGGTATATTTTAAAGAATTTTAGGAGTTAATAAATGGTGTTAAGATAATTATGCAATATTCTGACCATCATTATATCATTGTATATTTGCATTCACCGAAAGTTACATCGACATAATTGAGTTACATGTATATATATATTTATTTTGCTACAGGTTTATTGCCTTGAAGTTCTAGACTGCAGCTCAGGAAAAATTACTAATATAGAAAGACGTTACTCTGAATTTGAGGCAATACATAAACAGGTATAAAGTAATATACTTTGAAAAAAAGCTTGCATTTTGTATGCAGTATTTTTTCATGTTTTGACAAGAAATTTCACAAGTTCTTGAATTTTGTGGACATTCAAAGATGATGATATCAAAATTATAAATGAACATGATAAATACTCATTTAAAATTGTGATATGTAATAAATATTAACTTAGTATAATTTCTTACCTTTTTATTCAACTGGATGCATTTGCTGTAGTATTATTGTAGGATGTCGTCTGATATCTGTAGAACATTTGTTTCTGGATGATAACTTTAGTTCTAGTTAACAGGTAATTGTAATCTCTAATTTTAAAATCTGAAAAGTGCCAAATTCCAAAATTGTTAATTTCTTATTTTTCATCCAATTTTAATGCATTTTTTCTAGCGAAATACTTAATATAGCGAATTATTTATGGGTCAGTAAAGAAAATAAGCAATTTTATTTTGGGAAGGTCTAGCAGGGGGAAAGATGTACAGAATTTTTATTTTTATCCATTTTTATGCGTTTTTTCTTCTTTGAATCGATTGGTACGAGGGCAAGGGGTTCAGATAGTGTTCTAGCTGATTTCCTCTTATCAGTTATGGTTTTAGAGTTAAATTTGATTGCAGTAAAACTAGTGTAGAAGGAAGCCCTTGTCAACTTGCTACGGTCATATCATACTATAGCCCTTTATTTTGTACCTACTTTTCTAAGTTAGCATGGTATTTATATTAAGTCTCCATATTTCGTATTAAAAATGCTAATCTACACTGCCAATAAAGATACAGATAACATATTAGTATATCTACAAATTTTTTTTTACTACACACAATTGAAACTGTTGAAATTTTGGATGCATAATTTTTATTACATTTATGACCATATCTCTTATATACACTAGTAAATGTTTTGGAAACGGATTGTCTTTTTTCTGAATCCTATTAATTATTTTGTGTATTTGCATTCTAATTTGTAGTATGTATATTGTATTTATAATAAATAAAGTATGTTTACAATAAATGTTTTTAGGTAAAAAAGATACCTGGTATGAGAGTACCTGAATTTCCTCCAAAAAAGGTGATGAAATGGAACTCTAAAGTGTTAGAACAGAGAAGACTTGGTTTACAGAGTTATGTTCAGGTAACACTATATTGTATACATATACATGCTGCATAGGTATTTTGTTAATTTTTGTGTAGCAGAACCTATATATAGCTATTGTTAGTCCATCACTTCCTGACACAAGACGTCTTCCTCATAAGTTACTGATATGCACCTCAAGTTTTATTTTCCTTCAAATTGTTTTTTTTTTTAGGTTCCATGTACCAATTCAAGTTATGTGTCAAGTAGGGCCTGGTGACATAACGACTACATCTTTCCTGAAAGGCCTACGATTCTTATATACATATACATGAAGTCGGTCGATGTATATTAAAATGCAGTATACCTCGAAAACAATTTTGAAAGGAAAGTTTAAACGGTGAATCTTTTTGGAACATTCAAATCTTACTTAGAATGATTCAGAGATCGTGAATTTTGTCTAGCCAAAAACTGTCCAGAAAGTTTTAAGTTGTATAACTTATAATAACATGTAATAAGTTTATTTGTTATACAGGGAGCTGTACAAGGAGAGGAGAACATTTATGATGATTGTAAATTTTCCCTTTGATCTTTACATGTGATAATATCTATTATCAAGAAACAAACATGAAACAAACATATCATTGTTGATTTCTAACATGATGTTATATTGATGTCACTTCTCATGTCATCTCGCATCTCAGACTTCGCCTTCGATGCGATATTGCTCTGATAAATCTATTCTCGCACAACAAATCAAACAATAGTAGATATACAAATGTCTATATAATCAATACATTTATTGTCTTATATAGGGAGTTGTACAAGGAGAAAAGATATCCAAGTCAATGCTTAAGTTCTTAGAAGTGTCTTTACCAGACGGTCAAAGTGTAGAGTAAGTTATGATTACTATATCTCATATTTTTTGTATTATGGGTGAGGATATATGTTTTCTTCTGTACTTTATTTTCATTACAATTTATATTGCTAGCTATTTCTCATCTCCATGGTGATAAAAGAGTGATAGAATAAGAACCTACTAAACATCGAACAATTTCTTAAAGAAAAGAAAGTTTCTCATCCACTAATACACTGAAACTGCTATATGTTTATTTAAAAATGAATTTGTATGTGAAACATCTAGGGAGAAATCCTTTGTTGAAATTGGTTGATGCTTGATAAATGCTTTAAATGGGGATCCCTGGCACCATGGAATAACCCAAATTTGAAGTATTTTGTTGATAGGTCATTCCACAGTGGTGGCTAAAAATAGACTTCTCATTTGTTGAATATGATTATCAAAACATAGATTTATATTTTCAGCTCATTTGATCAGGCTAATGATAACATATCTACACATAATCCATTGCTAAGTTCCACAGCTGATGCCTTTCTGCAAGAAAATAACAGAAGTAAGAATGTTATTTTATAACCACTAAAATTTTGTGGACGTATTATGTTATGGTGCTGTCGTCATCGTCTGTTTGTTGACAGAATGTTTTTTCTTTCTGTGCAATAACTTAAGTTGTAGTTGACGGAACCTTCTGAATTTAAACACAGTGATCCTTGGCACTGAATAAAGATTGGTATTGCGGTATTGTAACCCTACCTGTTTTCAAATGAGGTCCTAAGGTGCAAAAATTGTTGTTTCTGTTATTTGTACACAGAGAGCTTATTTTTCATCTGATTTTGATGTTTTTTTTAAATTAATTTCTTAGGAAAATCCTTTTGAGAAAAATGTATAGCGTAATTATTTAACTCTTACCGTTTTTGATGTAAAAGGGGCCCAAAATAGAGGAATTTCAATTTTTTTACCTTTTTTATTTTTCACTCAATTTTAAATGCAGCTTTTTGCAAAATGATGATCTTAATGGGTTATTGATTGGCCATAAAAATTTGGGGTATTTTATTTGATAAGGTCGCTAAAAGAGGCCCAAATTCTGAAATTTCGCATATTTGTAAGATATATAGAATTTTTATTTTTCATCCATTGTTGATGTTTTTTCATTGAATTGATTGTGCCAAAAACTTTGAGGGTATGTTGACGCATTTCCTCTATCTCTAACAGTTTCAGAGATATATTCACCCGAAATGGACCAATAATAGCTGAATCCCTTAAATTGAACTTTCGTATTTTACATTCAATTTTAATGCATTTTTTTGTGTAAAATGATCATCTATATGGGTTATTGATGCATATGGACCATAACAAAATGCTTTTTTTTTTAGAAAAGGGGTTTAAAAGTGGCATAGTTCTAAATAAAAATTGAAAAATTTTCTGGTCTGAACAAAGTTTTACTGATCTTGGGCCGGCCGGAGGACCGGTGCTCATCGTGAGGAATGATTATGATCGTATGGTAGTTAACATTTAACAACTTGTGCAATAAGTCAATATCACTATCAATGTTATTAAGATTAAATATTTGATACATATGTAATATTTTGCCAACAGTGTCATATTGCTGGTTTTAAATTTTATCTGTCATCTATATATGCATGCTTGTAACACAGATGGAAACATCATAAAGTTTTAAGTTATCATATTTTTGTTTTTGTTTTGTTTTAGGTAGTTTACCAGATATCATAGTTCAGGGAGTACACATGGGACTCTACACAGAAAACAATGATTATTGTTTGTAATGTAAAGACATCACTGACAAACAAAAAAGAAACACAGAGAGTACAACTTTATTACTTATATATATAAGTACAACTTTATTACTTATATATATACAAATTGTCTAATTGATTGAATGCCACAATATAGCTGAAATACTGCTAAAGTACCAATCAATCGATCAATCTAATTAATTGACACTTTCCTGATGTTGAATCAAAATACTGCAATAGAATTGCGAATATAACAGAAACTACTTGACAGAAAAGTGTAATTGCAAACAGATCTTGTAGCTGAACTTGGAGAGCATAAAAAAAGAAGATTGAATATGAGTTTCTTAGAGCTTTCTACAAGTTTTCATTCTGAGACTGTTTTTTTATAGACGTGTATTATTATTATCCTTATACTCATAAAAAGTAGTGAAATCATATTCTAATAAAATGTTAAGATTTAGTGGATATAAAAAATGGTGACTAAATATTAATTTCCAATAGTTCGATAATTAGTTAAAGTAAAATAGTCCTTTCAAGTTCAGCACAACCAAGTTTGACTTGTAGAAAATAAAAGATATTTGTTATGCAACTGACAATTAGATTAATTGATTTAAAGTATAGCAGCCATGTAAAAATATACAAATAGCTACTACTTAATTAATTAACAAAAAAAAAGTTGCCTTTTAGCGAGAGTTCAAAAATTATTATTCACGTCAATTGGAAAGTAAAAGTAGTATG
The DNA here is from genome assembly GCA_963680875.1 of Bathymodiolus brooksi. Lineage (NCBI taxonomy): Eukaryota > Metazoa > Mollusca > Bivalvia > Mytilida > Modiolidae > Bathymodiolus > Bathymodiolus brooksi. The sequence continues at coordinate 59,085,020 of OY804577.1, forward strand.
TATAGATCGTTATCTATTTTACATGTTATAGGAGTGTAATTTAAAGTAAGTGAAACTGAAATTGTTGCTGTCTACTTCGACAATAAATGATAAAATGATATAAAAGCAAAAACAGTTTTTATGGACCAGGCCATTGCTTTCAAAAATTTATAAATGTTACGATTTACGAGATGCTCTATGTTCTTGTAAAGAGCATTTAGAAATACTCAAAATTAATTATAGATATATTTGTAAGCTTCTGTTCATGTTCCATAAATTCTATGAAGATTTGATGTTAATCAGTGACTTCTGGCATTCATGGAATCAAATTATAAATTTTATGTATGATACTACAGTGAAATCTCTCTAAACCGAACCTCCTTGGAACCAACTTTTGTGTTTAGAATAGACAGGTGTTTGGTTTATACCTGTAAAATTGACAAAGATTTCCAACTTTTGGACTTTATTTAAAGTTCGGTTTATGCAGGATTTTTTCCGGTTTATTCAGGGTTCACTGTATATTGAATACAAAACAAGAAGAATATCTAAAAACTTTATAAATTTAAACTAAGAAAACACTTGGGCTTCCATGAGTCTAACGAAAGTTAGATGTTTGTTGATCTTTAAAGAATATCTGACCAAGATCCAATAAAGCTTTAATTTTGATTTCTTAGAAATCACTAAGTTGTCTATATATATATATATATACAATATATATGATGTCAAGTATTTTATATTATGCTCCAGATTTACAACTGTTTAGTTCAACTTTTAAAATAATAAGTCCTATGTTTATCTTTTTACTGAAATAAATTGGGTTGTACAGGTAGATGTATGTAAAACTAATTTACATCCTTTTGTAAAATTAAGGTCCGGAAGGACGTTAACATTTTTTTGTATGTAATAGTTAAAAATAAGACACTGGTCACTGATTTATTATAATTAGGTTTGGAGTATTTTATATAAAAAAATAATTGTGCACGTGCCAGTCAGTAATAGATTTCATGTATTTTGACAAGGTTATTTTTGTGTGTTTTAGAACAAACCTCCAACATACGAGTACAGTATGTTTCAAGTTGAAACATATATTGCATCTACTGAAGTACAGTACAATATATGTAAAACTGTATTATATACAGTATCTGTCTCATGTTTAGGTACAAGCACAGTTATTCAAATTGTGTGTTTTGTTGTCTGAAATGATTTTCTATTCACTTTGAGCTATTTTTATGCATCGCCGAAAGGCAATGGGTCGTTCGAATTTGGATCATTTAATATATCCAAAGTTATGCCACTTAATTAATTTGAGTGATTAACTGCAATTTGATGAATTCTGTGCTCTAACTTCAGTCTCCATTGGCCAAAGAGTTTGTACACAATGTTTTCATGACAATACACAGAGGTTAATTTGAACCTGATTATATTTTTTTTGTATTTCTCTTTATATGATTCTAGAGTTATGCCTCTTTTTTTAATTAGAAAATGGCAAATTTTCGATTTCCGTGCTCTGACTTAGTTTCCCTTTGCCAAATGTTTTGAAATTTTTGCACAATGGTTTTGACTGCAATACACAGGTTAAATTCAAGTTTGTTATGTTTTGTCTGGTTCTAGAGTTATGCCCCTTATTAAATTGAAAAGTGTAAAGTGTTGTTGGTTTTGATGCACTAACTTTAGTTGTCCTTTGATTAGGTAAAATCTACAGTCTACAGCATCACACCTAGATATTAGATTAATATGAGCTTGAAGCAGAGGTATATTTTGTGTTGTATAGGTATTTATACCCCCGCTCCCCGAAGGGGGAGGGGGGTATACTGTTTTACCTCTGTCCGTCCTTCCGTCCTTCCAAGATATTTTTCGTCGCATTTTTCTCAGTAACTATTGATGACAGAGATCTGATATTTGGTCACAAGCTTCATATAGGTACCCCATATCGTGGGAAGCGTTTTTGGACCCATCAGATTCCTACTTCCTGTTTGCCGACTTAGTTGGTTTTTATATACATTGAACATATATGCACATTTTTCATCACATTTTTCTCAGCAACTATTGATGACAGAAATCTGATATTTGGTCACAAGCTTCATATAGGTACCCCATATCGTGGGAAGCGTTTTTGAACCCATCGGATTCCTACTTCCTGTTTGCCGACTTAGTTGATTTTTATACACATTGAACATATATGCTCAATCTCGTCGCATTTTCCTCAGCAACTATTGATGGAAGAAATCTGATATTTGGTCACACGCTTCATATAGGTACCCCATATCGTGGGAAGCGTTTTTTGACCCGTCAGATTCCTACTTCCTGTTTGCCGAAGAGCGGGGATATCATAGGTGAGCATTAGCTCACAGTTCATCTTGTTTTATTTTTGATAATGAATATGTACAACATATAAAGTTAATATACAGTACATTGTATAGATAAAAAGTTGTAAAGAATTATAATTTTTCAGCATGACTTTAATGTGTGTAGACAATGGTAGATCATGAGATAAAAAGTTGTAAAGAATTATAATTTTTCAGCATGACTTTAATGTGTGTAGACTGGTAGATCTTGTGATAAAAAGTTGTAAAGAATTATAATTTTACAGCATGACTTTAATGTGTGTAGACAATGGTAGATCATGAGATAAAAAGTTGTAAAGAATTATAATTTTTCAGCATGACTTTAATGTGTGTAGACTATGGTAGATCATGAGATAAAAAGTTGTAAAGAATTATAATTTTTCAGCATGACTTTAATGTGTGTAGACTATGGTAGGTCATGAGATAAAAAGTTGTAAAGAATTATAATTTTTCAGCATGACTTTAATGTGTGTAGACTATGGTAGATCATGAGATAAAAAGTTGTAAAGAATTATAATATGAGATAAAAAGTGGTAAAGAATTATAATTTTTCAGCATGACTTTAATGTGTGTAGACTGGTAGATCTTGAGATAAAAAGTTATAAAGAATTATAATTTTTCAGCATGACTTTAATGTGTGTAGACTATGGTAGATCATGAGATAAAAAGTTGTAAAGAATTATAATTTTTCAGCATGACTTTAATGTGTGTAGACTATGGTAGATCATGAGATAAAAAGTTGTAAAGAATTATAATGTTTCAGCATGACTTTAATGTGTGTAGACTGGTAGATCTTGAGATAAAAAGTTGTAAAGAATTATAATGTTTCAGCATAACTGTAATGTGTGTAGACTGGTAGATCTTGAGATAAAAAGTGGTAAAGAATTATAATTTTTCAGCATGACTTTAATGTGTGTAGACTATGGTAGATCATGAGATAAAAAGTTGTAAAGAATTATAATTTTTCAGCATGACTTTAATGTGTGTAGACTATGGTAGATCATGAGATAAAAAGTTGTAAAGAATTATAATTTTTCAGCATGACTTTAATGTGTGTAGACTATGGTAGATCATGAGATAAAAAGTTGTAAAGAATTATAATTTTTCAGCATGACTTGAATGTGTGTAGACTATGGTAGATCATGAGATAAAAAGTTGTAAAGAATTATAATTTTTCAGCATGACTTTAATGTGTGTAGACTATGATAGATCATGAGATAAAAAGTTGTAAAGAATTATAATTTTTCAGCATGACTTTGATGTGGTAGACTATATTAGGTCATGAGATAAAAAATTGTAAAGAATTATAATTTTTCAGCATGACTTTAATGTGTGTAGACTATGGTAGATCATGAGATAAAAAGTTGTAAAGAATTATAATTTTTCAGCATGACTTTGATGTGGTAGACTATAGTAGGTCATGAGATAAAAAGTTGTAAAGAATTATAATTTTTCAGCATGGCTTGAATGTGTGTAGACTATGGTAGATCATGAGATAAAAAGTTGTGAAGAATTATAATTTTTCAGCATGACTTTGATGTGATGTATGTAGACTATGATAGATCTTGACAACACATACATCTTATTTGTGTGGATTACCAATTGGTAAGAAACAATTACCAATAACTGTGGTACAAATTTTAAGTAAAATTAATTCTCCTTGCAATACAAATATAAATGTAGACAAGACATATTTAAAAAATGTGATGTTGAAAACCATTTATGGTTATAAATAATTATTATGTGCCATTAATATGATAAAAAAGTTGATTTCATATAACATATTCTCTGTAATTATAAGTTGACATTTTTGTTTGTTCTACTGTGATTTTTTGTAATCTATTTAATGTAATCAAATATATATTACTTATGTTAGTTGTCAGTATTGACCAACAGTGGTAACTTTGTCTGTCTTTAATGTACATTTATTTTTATGCCCCCGCGACAAAGAGTCGGGGGGGGGTATATTAATTTACCCCTGTCCGTCCGTTCGTCCGTCCGGATATAGATACATGGTTTGTCCGGATATAGATACATGGTTTGTCCGGATATAGATACATGGTTTGTCCGGCTATCTCCTCCTACAGTTTTGGAGCTACAGCTTTAATATTTTGTAGGATGTTTATACACATAATGGAGGTGTGCATGTCCACAGGATTTTGATTTTCTTCAAATATTCTCAAAATGACAGGTAGTTGGACTTAGTCATTTTTTTCGTACTAGCTGCATAAAGGGAACATGGTTTGTTCGGCTAACTCCTCCTACAGTTTTGGAGCTACAGCTTTAATATTTTGTATGATGTTTATACACATAATGGAGGTTGACTTGTTTATAATTTCTTATGGTCAGGCGGGGACATCATTTGTGTCTTACAGACACACTTCATTTTTTTTTAAATCACTCCTAACAAAACAACTTTGTCCATAATTATCATACTTCTTTTCTAGTTTTCATTTGGTGTAAAAAAAAAAAAAAAAAAACTATTATCGTGTGACATGTTCTAAAATATCTTTTGTTTGTATTGTTTACATGCAAACTTTATCAAGCAAATCTTGTGTGCACACGGTTGACAGAAGACTTGCATATTTAGCACACATGATTATTTTTGCCACGACGTAAAGAAATATAATTATGATCAATTTATTTATTTGATTTGTCCTTAGCAACTTTTTTGCTAAGCAGTGTAGGTGCTGTCATGTCTTATTTTAGTGAACTCTGTGAAGTTTGTTTTAGTGTTATGTGGCTTGTACTGGTACTATACATCTAATGCTGTATAGTTTTTTCCTGTTTTTTGTGCCAAATAAATATATACAGTTTATATTTAGACTTGTATGTGTACACTCAATGTACAAGTCGTTAGCTAGTCAGTACATTTTGACCTATGGTCATGGTTCTGTAATTTCTGTGATCCTGAACAATTTTATTTTTGTGTTTTATTTTTGTTTCTAGAATATATATATATATACAGTCAATACGGCCTTAAAGAGCACCTCTATATAACAAATCATTGTCTATAAAGGGCAGTCTAATGTTTCCAATTAATGCATATAATCTTAACCTGTATATAAAGGGCAATTGCTCATAAAGGCCACATTTTCAGGTTCCCTTGAGTGACCTTTATATAAAGGTTTGAATAATAATAATAATAATAATAATAATAATTTTATTGTTCCAATTAAGGTCCCCCAAAGAGGCAGAGAGTTACATATAAAACAAATATTGATTCAATGTACATATAACAATACAACATTTTATGCCAGACAGAATCAGAGATAAAGTAATGATATACACTATACATATAAACACTACTTATGGCAACAATAATCCCCTCTTCTAATAACTAGACAATCAATAATATATTTTCCCAGAAGTTTAAGTACTGATATGTCTTCGTTTGTAAAAAGCCATATAAATTTTGCCTCATTGGGTAGATCTTTAAATTTTATATTTTTTTATTGAACATGATTTCTCTATTGTCAATGTATAATGGACAGTTAATGAAGTTCATCTTCAGTTTGATTTGAAGAACATTTTTCACATATTCTTTGAGATCGTTCTACGTAGGGTTTCTTATATCAATCCCTTTCTATTTTTAGTTCATGTGCACTTATTCTTATTTGACACAACGCCCTTCTCAATTGAAAATTGTTAATAGATAAATATGTTTCCCCGAGAGAAACATTTTTTAATTTTGAAATAAGTATCAAATTTTCCCTCTGGTTCTTTTGGCTTTTTATTCCAATAATTTAAAAAACTATGGCATAATTTTTTTCTTACAGACCTTGCTAATTCATTCAACTTTATTCCTGTATGTTGAATATTTAATTTTTGTAAGATAAATTTAATAGAGGACAACCAGCATTCTGTGTTGTCTGAAACCTTGCTTTGATTAGCAATATATGCATCAGACAATAGACCACTTTCCATTTTGTTTGAATATATATATATATATGTATATAGTTTGTTTAATATACATGTATGTTTAATATGTATTATGGCTGTATTATGGCTAAATCATATTTTTTGTAATTGTAAAGGAAATATTTTTAAAATATTAAATTATTTGGTAATTAAGTGAAAGCACACGAAATAATATAAATAATAGATGAATTAATTTTATTTGTGCATATCTTCTTTATTAACTTCAATTTTGGTGGAGACAATATCAATAAAAGTTTGATCTGAAAGTATAAATTATAGAATTAGGATTATGCAGTCAAAAAATTAGCATACCACTGATCTTATTTAATTCAAAGAAGCTATGCAGCAGAGAAAAAAGGTATTTACAGTGCTTCTAGATTTTTATTCGTCACACAAAGTTTTCTTGACAAATGATTAGTTACATATGTGTATAATTAATTACATATGTGTACGAAGCAGTTTATGAAAAGTGTAAACTGTTCCAAACCAGGTTATACACGTATAACCCGTTCAAAAATGTCAAATATTTCGTCTAGTTTAATTTTTACAACAAAATTCAATGATTCCTCGATTTTAATTTTAATTATTTCATGGGACCTTTTGAATTAGTCGTTTGTGAATGATTACGTTGGCAATGTCACAATACCAACCCATGTTATCGAGGATAACCAATGTTGCTCCTGGCAGATCAGCCAATTAAATTGCAGTATTCACAGCAAATTAGATATATTTATTTATATTTCCATCATGAAATAAAAATGATTGTTTTTTCCTTTGCATATACAATATTTTAGTTTTAAAGGAATTCTGCCTTCAAATGAAAAACTTAAAACTCTTAATATTTCAGGTTCTTCATAACATAATGTTATACAAAATAACTTTTTAGCTCACTTGACCCAAATGGTCATGTGAGGTATTGTCACCACTTGGCGTCGGTCGTCGTCCATAAGCTTTTACATTTTAATCTTCTTCTTTGAAACCATTGAGCCAATTTGAACCAAATTTTGTAGGAATGTTCATTGGATGTTCCTCTTAAGAATTTTTTATTTTGTCGATCGGAAGTACACAAAAGAAACAAGAGGCCCAAAGGGGTAAAAAAAAAAGGGTGTTGTCTGTTTTTGTATGTATGTGGAGAATTTATTTTTCAACCAATCTTTTTTTCTCTTTCTTTTACATTTTAATCTTCTTCTCTGTAATCACTGGGCCCATTGGATTAAAATTTGATCTTCTAAAAGGTTTATGTTTTTTTTGATAATCAGAAGTGCACAAAAGAAACAAGAAGCCCAAAGATGTCAAAAAGGGTGTTGTCTTTTTTTAATCTTCATCTCTGAAAACTATGGGAGAACCAAACGTCTTAGTTTAATGGATTAAAATATTAACACAAGACAATATGTGAAACAAATATAGTATTTTTTCTGAAAATCTAGATTTAATTGAATATTACTTTTATGAATAAAAAGGTGAGCGATACAGGCTCAGTTGAGTTGAGGTTTAAAAGTAAACATGTTTTTATCTCATTTAGGACAGTTGTACCAGTTATTGTCCATTTTTATGTGTTTACAAGTTTAAGCTCAATAAATTTATGCAAGCTTATTAATATTTCAAGATGTAGCATTTGAGATGATTGAGGCTGAACGTCATTTAAATTTGAATGTTTGAATTACTTAATTATCTTTTGTAAGTGAAGTATAAGTACAAGACAAGTTAAATCTTGTATATTTTATGTACCTTTTTAAAAACTTTGTTTTGGATAGTCCTCTCAGTGCCTTGATTTGTTTAATGGCCAATGAATTTCTTCAACATGTTTTATATGTGTATTATTCAAATATGCAATGTTTTTTTTGCATGATTATGATATTTCAAATTTTGATATACTGTTAGATTTATATGTGCAATATTGATGTAAGCATTCCATATTGAACAAAGCAGCATTTTAAGGTATGAAACACCATCTCATGAAAAGAATTGATTCATATGAAAGAAATAAAAACATTTTGTAGAACACATGAATCACTTTTAATTCACCTTGACGAAACGGCCATTTTAGTTAGCTATTGTTGTAATTTTGTATACTGTCATTGTCCATCATATTTCCATGTTTTATTTTCTACTCACAAACCACTGAATGAAATGGAACCAAAGTTGACAGGAGTGTTATAATGGTGGTCCTGAGTATGGTTTGTGATTTCAATCAGAACTTTAACATTGAATATGAATGATCAGTGGTGTAATGTTTAGTTTTCTCTCCTGGAGTTCGGTAGCTCGTGGGTTCGAACCCAGGTCAGGTCAAACCAAAGACTAGGGAATTGGTATTTGCTGCTTCTCCTGCTCAGCATGTAGCATTAAGCTCATACTCTGTTTGAAGACATATAGATAGTCACAATTAAATTCTCCCTCTTGACATCGTCCGAATTTAAATTATTTATATTCTCTACTATTGGGCTAAATAAGAGACAATCAGTATATATAGGATTGTTTGCTTGCAGTAACTTCATATTTTTTATGTGAATGCAAAATTTTATTAATTAACAATAGTCATACAAATAATATTTTAAATTATTACATAAATCAAACATTGTCAAAGTAATCAATGCAGGACTTCAACACCTCCTTTTTCTCCAAGTCACTGAGCAATCTCGATACAATATCGTATAAACGCCCCATTTTATAGCCCCATTTAATTAACCGCCAAAGCTTATCCTGTGCAACTACATGTAATACCATACAATTGATACATATCAAACAGACCCATCATAAACTGATAAACGAACAGACTGCATTCAAAATGGAAAACCCCAATAGACACAAATAGAAATACATTAATTGTATACATATTTAACTTTCTGTTTACATATTTATTTTCAATAAAAATTTCTTTATTATTTCATCTCTTTTTCCTTCATTTAACTTGTTCGTGTCCATACTTATACAATATGGACCCTATATACACTTATTGTCCACAGTATATAGAGTCGACACATGTAAGTTGAATATTGTATGAATGTGGACACAAACAAGTTAAATACTTGAAAAAGAGATGAAATAATAAAGAAATTTTTATTGAAAATAAATATGTAAACGGAGTTAAAAAAAAGGGAGGTGTTAATTCCATGCCATGTGGAATCGGACATGTTTGTGGAACCAGACCTATTTCTGAGTCTTTCATATAAATACATATACATGTACTCTGCTGCAAATCAAGTTTTATGTCCACATTCGTTATGACAGTCATTTGATGTTATGATATATACATGTATATGTATATAGGTTGTATAGAATGTCTGTTTTTTTAAGGAGCCTTGTCCTTTACCAGACTTGACAGACATGATGCCAGAATTGATATTGGTTAGGCATGAAACCAGAATTCACTGGCATTATACCAGAACTTGATGGGTATGATACCAGAATGGACAGGCATGATACCAGAATTCACGGGCATGATACCAGAATTGATGAGTATGACACCAGAATTCATGGGCATGATACCAGAATTGATTGGTATGACACCAGAATTGACATGCATGTTACCAGAAATTATGGGTATGATACCAGAATTGACAGACATACCATAATTGACGAGTATGACACCAGAATGCACGCTCATGATACCAGAATTGATGGGTATGACACTAGAATAGACGGGTATGATACCAGAATTGACATGCATGTTACCAGAATTGATGGGTATGACACCAGAATGGACAGGCATGATACCAGAATTGATGGGTATGATACCAGAATTGACAGGCATGATCCCAGGAGACACAGGCATGTTACCAGAATTGATGGGTATGATACCAGAATGGACAGGTATGATACCAGAATTGACATGCATGTTACCAGAATTGATGGGTATGACACCAGAATTGATATGCATGTTACCGGAATTGATGGGTATAATACCAGAAATGATGCGTAAGGGTATGATACCAGAATTGACGAGTATGACACCATAATTCATGGGAATGATACCAGAATTGATTGGTATGATACCAGAATTGACAGGTATGACAGGCATGATAACAGAATTGATGGGTATGACACTAGAATGGACATGCCGATACCAGAATTGATATGCATGTTCCCAGAATTGATGGGTATGACACCAGAATGGACAGGTATGATACCAGAATTGATAGGTATTACGCCAAAATGGACACGCATGATACCAGAATTGATGGGCATGATACCAGAATTGACAGGTATGACACCAGAATTGACCGGCATGATACCAGAATTGACATGCATGTTACCAGACTTGACAGACATTATACCAGAATTGACGAGTATGACACCAGAATTGACAAGCATGATACCAGAATTGACATACATGTTACCAGAAATGACGGGTATGATACAAGAATTGACAGACATACCATAATTGACGAGTATGGCACCAGAATTTACGTACATGATACCAGAATTGATGGGTATGACACTAGAATGGACAGGTATGATACCAGAATTGATGGGTACGACACCAGAATTGACGAGTATGACACCAGAATTGACAGGCATGATAACAGAATTGATGGGTATGACACTAGAATGGACAGGCATGATACCAGAATTGACATGCATGTTATCAGAATTGATGTGTATGGCACTAGAATGGACAGGCATGTTACCAGAATTGATGGGTATGGCACCAGAATGGACAGGCATGATACCAGAATTGATGGATATGACACCAGAATTGACATGCATGTTACCAGAATTGATGGGTATGACACCAGAATAGACAGGCATGATACTAGAATTGACATGCATGTTACCAGAATGGACAGGCATGATACCAGAATTGATGGGTATGATACCAGAATTGATGGGTATGATACCAGAATTGACAGGCATGATACCAGAATTGATGAGTATGATACCAGAATGGACAGGCATGATACCAGAATTGACATGCATGTTACCATAATTGGTGGGTGATACCAGAATGGACGCATCAGAGTATGACACCAGAATTCACGTACATGATACCATAATTGATGGGTATGACACCAGAATTGACAGGAATGATAACAGAATTGATGGGTATGACACTAGAATGGAGAGGCATGATACCAGAATTGACATGCATGTTACCAGAATGGACAGGCATGATACCAGAATTGATGGGTATGACACCAGAAAGGACAGGCATGATAACAGAATTGATGGGTATGACACTAGAATTGACATGTATGACACCAGAATTGACATGCATGTTACCAGAATTGGTGGGTATGACACCAGAATTGACAGGCATGATACCAGAATTGATGGGTATGACACCAGAATGGACAGGCATGATACCAGAATTGGTGGGTATGACACCAGAATTGACAGTCATGATAATAGAATTGATGGGTATGACACTAGAAAGGACAGGCATGACACCAGGATTGACATGCATGTTACTAGAATTGATGGGTATGACACAAAAATGGACAAGCATGATACCAGAATTGATGGATATGATACCAGAATTGACCGGCATGATACCAGAATTGACATGCATGTTACCAGAATTGATGGGTATGATACCAGAATGGACAGGCATGCTACCAGAATTGACAGGTATGACACCAGAATTGACAGGCATGATAACATAATTGATGGGTATGACTCTAGAATGGACAGGCATGATACCATAATTGATGGGTATGACACCAGAATTGACTGACATGATACCAGAAGTTATGGTTATTATACCAGACTGAACAGGCATGACACCAGAATTGATGGTTATTATACCAGAATCTTTCAACATCAGTATCAGGATTTAAGTTTACTAAATGCTTTGATCTGTAAAGATTTGTTTTTCTTATAGTTGTAAAATTGACTGAAGAAATAATGTTTAATTAGCGTGAGAAAATAGTTGATGTCTGGTACCTCGGAACCAATCAGAATGGAATAATATTTGAACTACTGACGGCGAATCCATATATGAATCAGCGAACACACCCAACGTGTATTTACAAGGTGTAGGAATATTTTACTACAGGTCACGAGTTAACCATTCATGAAATGTTTTTTTGTTGAACTGCTTAATTAACGTTGTATAATATATGCTTTGCGAATTTCAGGGGGGGGGGGGGGGGGGCGCACGCCCCGCACGCCCCCTCTAAATCCGCCTCTGTCTATAACATTTTGCCTTATTTCTGTTTCTGAGTTTACTTGCACTGTTGCTCTGTCTACTTGGCTCGTGATAATCTGGAGAGTTTGGTGGAGTTAACAACTTAGTCATGTTATTATCTTTCATCCTTGTTCTCCTTACTTGTTGTCTATTACTCCACTGCCTTCTAGAAAGTTTCTTTTCTCTTTTTGTCATGTCTCCAATTTTCTTCCTCTTTCCAATGGAGACATCTTCTTTATATTTTATTTTCGACTTTATAAGATAGTCAGCACGTCTCTCTGTGTTCATATCTCTTTTCTCCCTATAGCTATACCGCCTCTGCTTCTCTGCTGCAGTTAACGCCATGACTTTACACCTGAAAACAATGTGTTGGTACCTTTCGCCTGAGTTTACCCAACAGTAAGAGATATAGCAAATCCGCCGACATACTACCGCTCGATAAATTCAAAGGGGGAAAAAAACATCAAAATTGGACAACAAATAAAAATTATATGTGCCTTCCAAAATATATGCGAATTTAGACCCATTTTAGAAATAAAATACATATAAAAGTACGTTAATATTTAATGGAAAAACGCTACAAATGTTCAGTTTTCCCTTTTGAGCACCTTATATGTCAAAAACGATAATAGTTACATAATAACGCTATGTATTTTTCTGAAATGGAGTTTCTACGGAATTTATGGGGAAAAATCCACCATAATCAGATGAAAAATAAATGTTCCATGTACAACTAACGGAAAATCCATGTTTGCACCTTAGGTCCCCTTGTTTTGAAACGGGTAGGGTTTTAATAACACAAATAAATATATAAATATCAATCTGTATTCAGTGCCCAGGATGATTGTGTTCAAAATTCAGAAGGATCGGTAAATCGCACGGAAACCATTCTGTATACAGACGGATGACGACAGCGCCATAACATAATAAGACTGCATTTTTGTTGTGGTCGTAAATAAATGTGTTCAGTGTCTATATTCAGAATTCTGATACTGTTACAGTAATAATGCAGATGTTATCAAAGCTATGTTTAAGAAAGATAAATAATAACATTCAATTTTCATGACACATATGTAGTGTGGAATATTAATTAAAAATAGCACAATGCCGATTTTTTTTTCTGTCAAAAAAATCACAGATGTTGCCATTATTGTCCCAGATGTTAGTGAAATGTCACTGATGTTACTTATTTTAGGGGGGAAATTAGATCTATGATATTTCAACTTCTTTATTGGAATCAACAATAATGACTGGAAGATCATAAAACTAATTTTGCAACTTTAAAAAAAAACCTGTCGTACTTAAGATTAAAAATAATCTGATCTGTCAATGATGTTACTGAAACGTCCACTGATGTTATGTTTTACAAGGTAACAGCAGTGACAGTAACATTAGTGAAATATTTGAGAAAGTTATGTTTTTTTCTAAATGACTGCTCCCTGCCATTTAAAATAGCACGCTTCCAGTTGGGAACCACAATTGTTTTTCCATAGTAAGGGAAATATATCAGTTTTATTTTTTTTTTTAATTCTGTATAATATTGATAACATCAAAGACTCTTTTACAAAATATTATAAAATCCACTCATCTTTTTTGACGAAATTTGAGTTTTGTTGTTGTTGATGTTTCTTTGTCGTCTGCCACCTTTTACATGAAGTAGTAGGAGATGGAGTAACTATTTATTTATATTATAACAAAGAAATATAACATGATAACATCTGTGACATAAAACAAAGGACACACACTCAACATTAATTTTATGTATTTGTATTAAAATGTATATACAAAATGCTGGTATATCAACATTACAATCTTGACAACATATATAAAACAATGGAACAGAAACAAATTATGTATATATATTTTTTGAATTTAAGAAAAATGCATTGGAAGTTATAGTACCCCCTGTACTGGGACACATGTTTTAGCTCAAAAATAGAGCATACATCGATGTATATAAAAAAAAAAACCAGTAAGCTGAAAATATATAATAACTATGTTTAAATCAAAATACACCATCATATCTAACTTTTCTGTGTTTTAAAAGAAGTTCAACATGGGTGAATTCAAGAAAAAAAAATGGTCATCAATTCCTCCATTTAAAAAAAAAACTAATGACCCTAATATATAATTAGGACAATTCGGATCACTTTTCAGAAGACAACTCGGACCACTAACTGACATTCACTTTTCATTGAGAAAAGAAAGATGCAACAAATAAATAGTAAACCCTGCAGTTTCTTGATTATTTTCGCCATGGAATAAAAGATTATTTTTAACCTTCATATACCACCTGGTAAACAAATTGTCCTATTATAGTTACATAAAAAAAAGTGAAAATTAATATTAAAAAGTGGACCGAGTTGTCTGGAAAAGTGGTCCGAGTTATTTCAAAGTTGGTCCGAGTTGTCTCAAAAGTGGTCCGAGTTGTCTAAATGGTCATAGTTCAGTAGTTCCGAGTCCGTTTCATCCAGCTTTGATTTAACAATTACACAGTGTCGATCAACTTCCTGCTTTAAGAAGAAGAAAATCGAAAATTTGTCAGTTTGAAAAATGAACGTCATTCTAGCTATCAAACAGTATATTAGTAAGATGATTGAGGACAGTGGTCCTGGTATGAAAGTTCTTTTAATGGACAAAGATACGGTAATAGTTAGGAGTAGTTTTCGTGCAATTTATGACATGTGGCATGTCACCATGTGCCATGATGTGTCGATGTGCATCTGATGATCTGGCCTTCCGAGTTGCGGTCAGTCATAAAAATTGTTTGAGTACAAATTGTGTACTCCTACTCAAAAAACTGCAAAACATCTCAGTCTGCAGTTAGCACTAAAGTAATACATATAAATTACACAAATGAAAACGCTGTAAAAGTAAAACAATAGCGAAAATTATTAAGGAGACATCAATTTTTAGCTCGCACGATTTCCAGTCAAATCCACAGGGGCTAGGTGCGTTCAAAAAAAAAACCAAAAACCAAAAAACTATATAATACTGCAAGGGGGCGAACTCACTTGCTTCCATTTTTTTAAGTCGTCATGTTAAATTGATCGTAACTTCGGAACGCCTTAATATTTTCAAAAAATGTTTCCACCAGTCGAAAGTCAAGTAATTTTTCTTTCCAAAGAGACCCCAATTGTTAGTGTAGGCCTCCGAACTGCTGAGGTATCATACACGAACCAAAACAAAACG
Organism: Bathymodiolus brooksi; assembly: GCA_963680875.1. NCBI lineage: Eukaryota > Metazoa > Mollusca > Bivalvia > Mytilida > Modiolidae > Bathymodiolus > Bathymodiolus brooksi. The sequence goes on from OY804577.1 coordinate 59,100,584, forward strand.
GCATGAAAATCCGAAGTCGTACAAACGCTGGGATGACCACTTCCCATCTGTGTACAGACTTTCCCATGCGTAAACGAGTCATTTTGACTAGCCAAATACTTTCATCCATTCAAAACAGAATGTTCAGCCAATCAAAAAGCCCGTTAGAACTCTCTCAATTTTCACGTCTATGGCGTTTGTCAAGGATGCAAATGGGATTTCTTTCAAAAACAGACTTAAAGGATATATAAATTGGCGTAAGGTAAGAAATTTTATCATAATTTGAATGGATGAAAGTATTTAGCTAGTCAAAATGACTCGTTTACGCATGGGAAAGTCTGTACACAGATGGGAAGTGGTCATCCCAGCGTTTGTACGACTTCGGATTTTCACGCCGTTTTGTTTTGGTTCGTGTATGATATCTCAGCAGTTCGGAGGCCTACACTAACAATTGGGGTCTCTTTGGAAAGAAAAATTACTTGACTTTCGACTGGTGGAAACATTTTTTGAAAATATTAAGGCGTTCCGAAGTTACGATCAATTTAACACGACGACTTAAAAAAATGGAAGCAAGTGAGTTCGCCCCCTTGTAGTATTATATAGTATTTTTTATTTATTTTTTTTCGGATGCACCTAGCCCTGTGGTCAAATCGGCCCCAAAAAAAATAAAATAAATAAAAATTATGTATTGATATAAATTAATATTTTTGGCTAAAACCCAATAAAAGAGGTAAAATTTAAATTTGATTGATGAGCGGATTCTTTTATTTTCGTATCAATGGTTGATTAATTGATTGATTGGTGCTTAACTTCCAGTGAGCAATTTTTCAGCTATATTCAGGACGACGTATCAATGGTAAACATTTACTGATACAAAACACAACTGTACTAGACAGATTTAATTCTTCAATAATTAAAATGTATTGGATGTATTTAATTATTTTGCTGAATAGTGTCCAAACAATGTAAGAAATTTTAAACTTTGCATGTTGACAATAGTATTAATAATAAAAATGGCAGACATGTGAATTTCCGGTCTGAAAAAAGAGTGAAACACATTGTTCTTGTTTATAATACGCACCCCTCCTGCAAAATAAAGAATTTATGTAAAATCCAGCGCATTATGCACGGACATATTATCAATATAAATAAACAACACAGGGCTCCCACTACTTTGAAATCAGAGGGAGAAGTGACTTCTTTTTCAGGTGCTGACAAAAGAGAAGTGAGAGACAACAGGGAGAAGTGGTGAGAGTACAGGGAGAAGTCAAAATATTTCTATAATTAATTGTACCACTTTTCACATTCACGGGGCATTATCGTGGCATTCATATGTTATAATGTACTTGTTATGCATTAAGGTATATTCAGTAGTTGTTTAATTCCATGTTTTTGTTAGCATATCATCTCTCTGATTTGCATATGACCTTTTATTTGTTTTTTGTTTGTTTGTATTAAGTAAACCCTTTTCAGATTCTTTGTTTTGTCTTGCACAGATGATAAAGGCACATATATGATAGTCAACTATTGTCCAATAAATAATAAATAAATAAAATTGAATAATAAAATTTATTTTGACATCAGCATTGTTTCAAACAAGTCACACATAGATAAAATGACAAAACATTAGATAAGATAAATATATGCCAAATTAAAAAACAACACAAGCTGTGAAATTGCTAATTATTTAATCAAATTTTAATGAGTATATTATTTACATTGCTTCTCTTTAATCACTGATTGATATTAATTAAGAAACTAATCATATCCACTAAGTTAACAATCCCTTTGGATAGCCGCCATCAAACCCCAAATAAATGAAATGAAACAATACCGACGTTATTTTCCCAAGTTCGGATCCGTAGTACAGGTTTTATCTTCGTAACTGTTTTGATTACGTCCCTTTACAATGGCGGTTTTAAAAACGGAAATTTTGTAGTAAAAATATACCGATGTTTTTTAACAGTTAAAATTAGCAAAGCGACTTGGTAAAATCACAGGGCGACTTCCACTTCTCTTTTGGCACTAGTACAAAGCGAAGTGAGCAGCCACAAGGCGACTTCTTCGCCCGAATCGCCCTCCAACGTGAGCCCTGCAACATAATAAAACAATGATTTGATTAGGAATTAAATAAACAACACAATTAACAATACATATCAAATTAAATAAGAAAACATAATAATACAATGATTTGATCTGGGGCCGATTTGACCTGCTACCGCTCGCACTCACAGTCACATCATATGCAAAAATATACAACCATAGAGCACCCTGTATGCTAACAACAAACATAGTAAGCAATTATAAATAAAGAATTATTTCATATGATTTTGATTTAGAGGTACACAAAGGATTATTTCATAAGATTTTATTTTCTTCAGACCAGTATTGTCAGTATGGTATATGCCCAGTCTGAAATTCTACAAAAGGAGGTGTACTTATTTGAAAGGCTGGACTCTGCAGGAAGGGAGACAATGAAACATCTCAAGTGTATAGCATTTGTCAGACCAACAAAAGAAAATGTTGAACTACTAGCACAGGAACTTCGAATGTCCAAATATGGCTTATATTATATATGTAAGGCTATGTAGAGATACTTCCAATACCTGCTAACTGCATTGGTAGTGTAATGGTTAGTGTGCTCGCCTCGAGTGCGGTAGATCGTGGGTTTCGAGCCCTGGTTGTGTCAAACCAAAGACTATAAAATTGGTATTTGTTGCTTCTCCGCTAAGCATGCAGCATTAATGAGTAAGAGCAAAGACTGGTTGTCTCTGAATCAGAATAATATGTCCAAATGGAGCGACATGTCTACCCGCAGACTTTTGTTTCGGTGAGCTAGCACTATGAAAATCCAATTCAGCGTGTTGGTCTAGAATAAAGCGGACCTCATTATCATCTCACTGAAAATTAACTTGTTCTTGCCATGATATATAGCTGAAAAATTGCTAATATAGACAATGGGAGAAAATTCCATAGCTTTGGTCCAGATTATATAAAAGGAAAACTTGTCATCATCATGATATTGAAATATTGTTGAAAAGTTTGGTTTAAACACCAGGGCTCACCAAACCAGACGAAGTGGTCGAAATTCTCGCCCTGTATCATCTGAAGTCGCTCTCCCTTGACTACAAAGCGAAATTAAAGTCACCTTGTTTCTTTTTGCAAGTCGCTCTTTTCTTGAAAATAATCTTCGTTTTATGGTAAAACTGATTGACAAAGCAATTGTAATCAATGGGAAGATACATAAGAATGAGAGAAAAAGGTTTTATTCAAGCAATAAAGAAGGTTTAATTTGTTGATACAAAAGAATCGCGGCAAACTTCTGTAAATTTGTACTGACAGAATTCCAGGTGAAAATTAGGCTCCCAAATCTAAAAATATACAAACAGACGCTTCCTGTACCAAATTGGCCGTTGAATTGTGTTGTATTCTAATTATTTTAACAAAATTGGAGTTATTTGTAGATTTTTAAAAGCTAAACAATCAACTTGTTAAGTTTTAAACACGGCGATCTTGGAATGTAGGAAATCTGGGGAAGGAAGCGAACATTTAGATGTCATTCATATCTTTACAGATTTCAAGGCAAAAATGAATAAAATCTAAAATCAACAAATGTAAGATCAATAATAATAATAAAACAAATACAAAACATGAATTTAATGTTAAATATGAAGGATATTAACAAGATATTAGCAAAAACACACTTCAAATGCAAATATAAAAAAAAAAATGTGAAGAAACCCCACATTTTTGCGAAAACATGTCTCTATGATGCTGTTGGAAGTCTCCCTGCCATGCCTTCACTTCTCCCTCATGGTCTCTGAGGAAGAAGTCAAGTCTCCCTGTTTTTTGCAAGTGTGGTGAGCCTTGAAACGCCTGTAATTTATTAACTGTATTTGATAATAAAAACAAGTCTAATTTACATGTAGATGTTTTTTATTAATTATTACATGTATTTCAGATTTTAGCAATGTCATAAGTAAACAAGACGTGAAAGTATTAGCAGAGGCAGACGACCAAGAGGTAGTCAGAGAAGTACAGGTATATGTAGTACTAATGTCAATCTTCTTGTATAAATCTGATGCAGTTTTTTTTTTATCCCGCAATGGTTCTATTTGAGCAGTCAAATTACATTGACTGGATATTTTTTTGTTATATACAGTCACTGACTAAGATATAGTTCTCCTGGTACCTGATTCATGTTGAACAATGGTAAGAAATTGTAACAGTATAAGCAAAGACTTCACAGAGGACACCATCAAAAACGATGAGAATGACGTTTGTTTCTGCTCTTTTTAGACAATTTAGCAGTTGTTTTGGGGTTTTTAACATTGCACGATAAACACAATATACCTACATTGTTAGAAAATATTAAATTCATTTGCATTCACTGCGAAGCACGACAGTTTCTAAAACCCATGCAAATAAATTTAATATTTTCCGACAATGTACATATATTGTCTATATACTAGTTTCCTAAACAGAAAATATTAAAATATATAGACAATTATACACATTGTCGAAAAAATATAAAATGTATTTATATGAACTTTAGAAACAGGTAGAAAAGCTAGTCTTTGCTGTGTCATCTATCATGTCAGCACCTATACTGTTGCCTTTTCTAACCGTTCTCTCTACATGTGTCTGGAACATTATATCAGAAAAGCTATAATTTGATCAGTGACCATATTTATATTATTTAGACCTACAAGGCCACATTAAATTTTTAGTGGCAGACTTCCTAAGGAAGTTTGACATGTGACATCGAAATTGAAGCTTCTTTAGTCAATGAAGTACACAAACATTCAACCATGCCTACATTCACGAACACCATAAAAATGACTTACTACACACAAAGAGAACAGTTAAAAATGTGGAATATTAAAACAAATAGTAATAATCTTAAGTGTTGTATGCAATTTTTACAGTTTTGTAGAGTGTAAAAACGTTGATAGAAGTACTTCCATCTGTAGACAGAATGGTTTCCATGCTATAACTGTAGTTGAAAGATCTTACTGAATTTTGAACCCCATGATCCTTGCCACTGAATAAATGAAAGTATTGATTTGCGATATTGTAATCATACCTGTTTTCAAGCTAGAGGCCATAAGATGCAAAAATGGATGTTTCTGTTATTTGTACACTGATCTAGAGCTTATTTTTCATCTGAGTTTGATGGGAATTTTTTGTAATGAATTCCTGAGAAAAATGCATAGCATATATATTAAAAATTGCTGAGTTAGATTGCTGTCAAATTATAATATTAAGTATATATGTACCATCTACACACGCTTAGACACATGTCTTATGTCTATCTCTAGATTTTCCTTATGAGACAAGGTAACACTTCGATTATTGAAGCTACATTTTTTATGGAGCGGATGTGGTCGAGTGGTCTAGGGCGCTGGACATAGGGCTAAGCGATTGGTACTGCAGTGTATCAATGGTGTGAGTTCAAATTCCGTCGAGGGAAGAACAAAAATTTGACAGCTCAAAAATCTAATTCTAACACTGTTTGGTTTAATTTTCAGACGTATATATATATATTATTCTATTTATAGGAATTTTTTGGTGATTATGTTGCTGTTACTCCACATTTATTTACACTGAACATAACTGGTTGTTGTCAGGTATGTTTACTTTATTTACATGTTTATAGCTAAATGGGCACAGGAGAGTCTAGAGAATGGAAACATTTGTGAATATTAAAATTTAATATTTTAATATATTTTTTTGTTTATTTATTTATTTTACAAAAGCATATAGTATGGCTTAGTCCTCTATCGTAACTTTTCAGTTATGTAAACACCCAATGAAGGAGAACATTGGGTTATGATGAAGAAGACGATTTGATGCGGTTTCAACAGGATGGTACCACTCAATTAATAATTATTTCAAATAAATCCTACCTTTTTTTTGCAAAACTGAAAAAATTGTATCGTATCCTTCAGCTATTATTTTCAGTTCATTATATATTAATCTGATATATAAACAAAATATATACAAAACAAACCTTTTTGTATCAAACAGTCATTTAAAAAAATCCATTTTTGATTTTAATGTCTAGACTCCGCATAGATATATAAATCGGAGATATAATTTTTAAACCGACCATTTGATAAAGAATGGGGCATTTTGTGATGATAGATATTCAATTAATACAAAACGTATATAATTTATTGAAAATAATAGCTGAAGGATACAATTTTTTCATAGTTTTGAAGAAGAAAAAGGGGGGGAGGTTATCCTGCTCCCAAGTACCTGTGTTCTGCATATGTAATTAATCCTTCTACATATTTTAGCCCATTGAATCCATTACCTGTTTCAGAAAATCACATGATCTTGAGCAATGATGATATAAACAATGACTGACTTGATATTGATTTATGTGTCAAACAAATCATTGATCAAGATAAGACCTCTTAATCTTCTCACTGAGCTCAGATCACTGTGTTGAATACCATTCAAAATAAACCATAGATAAGATAATCTGTATTAAACTAGGACCAAATATTTTAAGCTACAAATATTGGGTTGAATGTTTGATACATGTATAAATACAATTAAGCTAAAATATTATCGGGTTATGTTTAGGGTAATGGTGTTTAATGCCACTTTCAACAATATTTCAGTTATATCGTGGCAATCAGTTTTATTGATGGAGGAAACCGGAGTACCTAAAGAAAACCACAGACTTGCTTCAAGTCACCGACAAACTTGATCACATAATGTTTATATCGAGTATACCTTGCCATGAGTAGGATTCGAACTCACAACATTAGTGGTGATAGGCACTGATTGCATAGGTAGAGGTAAATCCAACTACCATACGATCATGACCTCGAAGGCCCCTCAATAGTATTCCAGGTACTTAAAGTCTAATATGTTAATTATTGACCATTCATTTTTGAAACTTTCTACCTTCCCAATTTTCACTTATGAATGGACCTCCTAAAGTCACTATATATCTACCCAGTGTACTCACTGTTAACTCATGCAATTTGTAATTTGCTGAAGATATTTCAGTCTCCTTGGACAAATATTTCAGGCCATGAAGGATACAATGAAAAACAGGGGGATGAGCTATCTTGTCCTTGAGTTCCTGTGTTCTGCATATAATTCGTCTACATGTTCTCTGCCATATGGACATAAACTTCCAGTATGCATGAGAACCATTTCAAAACATATTTCAGCTTTAGACCAACTGCATTTTGTATATGCCATCACAATTGTGATTCCACTTTAAAAAAATTTACATTCAATTTTGTTTAAAAAACAATATTAATATAACGTCCTTCATTTACTATATAAACAATGCTGTACTAAAATCACTGATATATTTGCTGGACAAATTCGGCCATAATTTTTTTCAGTGATTTTCATGTACATGTGTATATATAGGGGATGTGGCCGAGGACAAAATAACGGAAATTAATGGTAGCTCATGTTAAAATCTCAAACAAAGATGGCTTCTATGAATTATTTCTTAAATATAAGTGCATTAGATAAAAAAAAAACCTGATAAAATTGTATTATTTAACAGGGTATGAATTGGTCAATGGATGCCTTAAATAGAAGTACTCAGGGTTTAACCTCAGTCTTGTTGTCACTGAAGAAGTGCCCAATGATAAGATACCAGAATTCTTCTGAAACAGCCAGGAGATTAGCAGAGAATGTTAGGGTATGTGTAAATAAAGGTTATTATTGTACAATATCCATCTGTTAGGTTGTGTATTTAGGAAGTTATTTATTTTGTGAAATTCTAAGATCGAAGTATGTATCATACATACCTGATTATGATATCACAGTTTAAAGAGTGTGTATCATGCATACCTGATTATGGTATCACAGTTTAAAGAGTGTGTATCATGCATATCTGATTATGGTATCACAGTTTAAAGAGTGTGTATCATACATACCTGATTATGGTATCACAGTTTAAAGAGTGTGTATCATACATACCTGATTATGGTATCACAGTTTAAAGAGTGTATCATACATATCTGATTATGGTATCACGGTTGAGTGTGTATCATACATACCTGATTATGGTATCACAGTTTAAAGAGTATGAATCATAAATACCTGATTATGGTATCACAGTTGAGTGTGTATCATACATAAGCGACTTAGGTACATTTTGGACAGTTTAATAGTAAATAAGTACATTTATCCTGCAATCAGTACATTTGCAGTACAAATATACCACACGAATAAATTTTTGCTTTATTCGTAGCCTACGAATAAACTTTTGAAGCCTACGAATAAACTTTTAAACCTACGAATAAACTTTTAAGCCCCGCCCATAGATTCCGGAACTACTTTTTTGTGTTTTTGCTCTCCTGAGAAGGAGTTAAAATATTAACCGTAACCAATGTCAATAATCGACGTCGTCTTTTTCTAATAAATGTTTTCGTTCTCACTATTTGTAAATTTACAAACCGACAAAATGAAACTAATAATTCTAAAATTTCATATTTTTTATACATATTTTACGATAAAAAAAATCCTAGAAGTCAATAAAAAACAAAACAAAAATCTTAAACAAATCCGAATCATTTATAACTTGACAGGGAAGCTTTGAAAACAAAACAAAAGCAACTAAAACTACAGGACAAAGGGAATAAACCAAAGAGGGCATGCCCTCCAACAGATGAGGAAATTAACATTCTTTATAACAGAAATGTTCTGGGCAGTCACACACCACAATCTTTACTAAACACACTTATATGGTTAAATAACTCAGTACAGTTTGAACATCAAACTCTAAGATTACTAGTACTACATATATTTTGTTATAAAATTTCTTCATATTAAATGTTCAATTAATTCACATCAATTACTTCAACATATCAGATAGTAGATTTCTTCAAGGTGAAAATAACACATATTCCTGCTATTGCATCAAGTCACTTTAAAATTATAGATAATTTTTTATATTCTGAATTCTTTATGACACCACAAAATATCTATATAATTTGTTTTAACCATTTGGAATAATTGTATTCAGTCACTTCCTCCAATCATTTTGCATCTTTTTTTAAAACATTTTTTTCTTTTGCAAAATTCCAACAAAGTTGTATGATTTGTCAGTTGAAACTAGTGTTTTATCTGCTGGAATTCTACTCACTGTTGATCAGGATTACAGTACATTTTTTATTTTGTGCAATTCCATTTGAAACTGATTCACATACACCTGGCCTGTATGCAACAACTGAGTGATAGTTCTTGAAAAATGTCCTTTGTTTAATCAGATCTTTATAAAACGTTCATAGGTTTTTATGCAATTATTTCTTTCATATATAGTCTTTGCACTTATTTCAAACATCACATGTACATTGTACACTGTTAAACCATTAATCCAGCCATTCATCTGAAAGACATTAATATAGCATTGATTATAATTAAAATACATGTTATTATATATTTACTAATAAAATAACAAGAAAAAAGGAACAAAATGCAGACTAAATTAGCAATGTTTGAATATTTGAAACTTCAAGCTTTCATAATGCATTTTTGTATGATCCGACTCAGAAAATATATTCGCACATTAGTCATTACTCGCAACAACCAACATTATCATGTAAATATTGTTCATTCCAGAAAAATATATCCTTCACTCTAATATTTTTCTGGTCACAACACCTATGTCCATAATATTCTTGGTTCCTTAGTGACATCGCATTATGTAATTTACCAATCAATGGATTATGGTTTAATAATAGCAAATTTGATATGAAGAAAATAGTTGGTGGGGATTCTACATACATGTAAACTTCAATGCATATTAATTCATTTGATTATGATATACAAACAGAAGTTAAATATAGTAATTAAAATCATATCTGGTGCTTGTTGACACTAAATCAGATCTCTATTTTGATTTTCTTCAATTTACCATGTATATATGAAAGTTTTATTTTATTCTATAAAAATAAATTCCAATTTTCCATTGAAACCTATGTAAAGTCCAGAAGATTGGTATTAGCTTCTCCTCCTTTATATACTTGCATTGTCGCAAAATACATAATTTATTTGTACGAGCTTTAGAAACAGGTAGAAAAGTGCATGAAAGAAAACTTTCCAGTCTCATGAAAAAAATGAAGGATAGTTGCAAATTAGACATTAATCAATCAGTGCCAGAAAATATCTTATCCCGTCCAGAAGTTAAGAGAAAACAATGTGGAGGGGATAGATATTATGCAAATATCAGGGCATAACAATGTGGCATTTATTAATAATTACTCAACATTGAGTGAGGAAAGACACAAGAAAATATCAAACATCCTCAGCAACACTGAAAGTGAAACTAACAGAAATGCTTTTCAGCAAACTTACCTCGTAAAACCTCCACAAATTCTACAGCCAGTAGCACTTCTGATGTTTCGTGTCGAAGCAATCCCAATGTTCCTTTTTATAGTTCCAATACAAATATGTCAAGTCAAATTAGTTCTATGTTTTACGGCGTGGTCATCCATAACAAATGGTGAATGTGTACACAATTTTCACAAATGACTAAATATCCCAATAACTGAGCATTTGAGTGTTTGACATCGTTGTTAAATACATTTCCGTGAATCAGTTCAGTTTGTTGAGATAAATGATTAATCTTTCTGTTTTCTCTACTCTACCTAGTTTACTTAAAACATGCTCGAATCGTCTATACATGTATGTGTGTATTGCTTTCACATGTTTACAAACTGTGTGGGTCATACTTAAATACGCCTGCAGTAGTAACCAGGCAAATATATACGCCTGTGTGTCATACAAAGGTGGACGCCTGCAACTATATGGTTCTTTTTTATTTATTTTTTTTTAATATAAACTAGTAAAAGGAATATATCGGATGTTTATTATTTGATATAAAAAAATAAAAATAAAAGTGAACCATATAGTTGCAGGCGTATACCTTTTCACACAGGCGTATATATTTACCTGGTTACTACTGCAGGCATATTTAAGTATGACCGCATGTGACGTATGATCGCTAAATTAATGTGTTTTCATATCTATGAAAAACATATTAAATATATATATTTCAGGTTCTAAACTATCAATTTTCTATATAGATTTTCACCTTAATCAATAAATATTCACTTAAATAAAGTTATTTCACTTCCTTTTGAGAACTATTTGTTCGCGAATTTTTGTCAGCAAAAAAAATCTGGTATTTTACTACGCCAAATAGTGAGGATTCCGTTGCATTAAAAAATGCATTTTTACGAGTTAAAATTATTTTTTAGGACATCGTGGATTGCAGGATAAATACAATATTGGTCTGTTGACGGTAAATATAGAATTTATTTGACTCGGCGTGAAACGGGGAGAAAGACTCGCTAGAAGCTCGTCTTTCACCCCGTTTCTCAGCCTTGTCAAATAAATTCTATATTTACCGTCAACAGACCAATATTGTATATATATCATACTTAGTTATTCATCATCTTGATAACCATGTTGTATATTTAGTGTTCATCTGTCAGAAAGTACAGTACTTGTCAACTACAGACAAACTGGATGGGTGGTGTAATAGTTATCATTCCTATCTTGAGATCGGTAGGTCGTGGGTTTGAACCCCAGTTGGGTCAAAACAAAAAATATAAAACTGGCATTTGTTGCTTCTCTTCTAAGTACATAATATTAAAGAGTAAGATCAATTGGCTGGGTATCAGTATGATGTGTCTGAATAGGGTGACATGCCTACCCATGGAATGAGCACTATAAAAATTTAACTAAGCATGTTGGTCTAGTACAAAGTGGATATTATCATCATCTCGTTGCAGTGCAATTTGTTCTAGAAAAATTGCTCATTTGGTAATAAGCAACATTCGCTATCTCACTCAACCACAGGCCAACAGTTGTTTCACATTCATTTTATTTATACAAGTACCTGCTGTAAAAATAAAATCTTTTAATGAAGGGAAGTTGGAAGGAAAACATGTTACACGCTATATTTGTTCAAAACATGAAATGCAAAAGTTATTTGTTGAACGATAGAACATTTTCCAATGGATCTAACCTTGAACCACCCACTTTCTTATTTTATGCAATTGCCTGCAATTTGTGTGACATTTAATGAGACATGATGCAAGTAATGACCGTCTCTAAGTGCCTATTAATTTGACAGAAATTCAGAACAGGAATAAATGCATGAAAAGGATATCCTTGTTAGCCTTATAACTTTTTGTTTCAGCTAACAATCAATAAAGAGGCAGCATTATTTGAATTTAGAAAGACAGATGTAACTCCTATACTATTGATACTAGACAGAAGAGACGATGCTGTCACACCAATACTTAATCAGGTAAATATGATTGATACTAGACAGAAGAGATGATGCTGTCACACCAATACTTAACCAGGTAAACATGATTGATACTAGACAGAAGAGACGATGCTGTCACACCAATACTTAACCAGGTAAATATGATTGATACTAGACAGAAGCGATGATGCTGTCACACCAATACTTAACCAGGTAAACATGATTGATACTAGACAGAAGAGATGATGCTGTCACACCAATACTTAACCAGGTAAATATGATTGATACTAGACAGAAGAGATGATGCTGTCACACCAATACTTAACCAGGTAAATATGATTGATACTAGACAGAAGAGATGATGCTGTCACACCAATACTTAACCAGGTAAATATGATTGATACTAGACAGAAGAGATGATGCTGTCACACCAATACTTAACCAGGTAAATATGATTGATACTAGACAGAAGAGATGATGCTGTCACACCAATACTTAACCGGGTAAATATGATTGATACTAGACAGAAGAGATGATGCTGTCACACCAATACTTAACCAGGTAAATATGATTGATACTAGACAGAAGAGATGATGCTGTCACACCAATACTTAACCAGGTAAATATGATTGATACTAGACAGAAGAGATGATGTTGTCACACCAATACTTAACCAGGTAAATATGATTGATACTAGACAGAAGAGATGATGCTGTCACACCAATACTTAACCAGGTAAATATGATTGATACTAGACAGAAGAGATGATGCTGTCACACCAATATTTAATGAGGTAAATATGATTGATATTAGACAGAAGAGATGATGCTGTCACACCAATACTTAACCAGGTAAATATGATTGATACTAGACAGAAGAGACGATGCTGTCACACCAATATTTAACCAGGTAAATATGATTGATACTAGACAGAAGAGATGATGCTGTCACACCAATACTTAACCAGGTAAATATGATTGATCCTAGACAGAAGAGATGATGCTGTCACACCAATACTTAACCAAGTAAATACATGTATGATTTTATGTAGTGTACAGTGTACTTTTATTAATATTACTTGAACTGTTCAGTGTAGTGTTGTCATTTATCAATAGAACTATTTTTTAAGTGAAGCCTTGATTACTGAAGGGTATTTTATGATTTGATAGCAGATTTAATAATCATCACTAAAGGATGTGGAACATTCAGCTATGACATGAGGAAGGTAACCTTGTATAACGCAGTGAGTGAGTGATTGTTGTTTAATGCCAAGTGAGCAATTTTCAGCCATATCATGGCAAGAACAAGTTACATGTTGATGAGATGATGATGATGTCCACTTTGTAATAGACCATCATATGCTTAGTTAGATTTTCATAGTGCTAGCTCGCTGAAACAACAGTCCAAGGCCATGAGTAGACATGTTGATTCACGTTGACACATTATCTAATGAAACATAAATACAACAGGTTCAGTTAGGTTATGAGTGTAAAACTCCACCATCAACAATATTTTAGTTATTAAGAGTTATAAAGTGTCCGTTTTATTAGAGGAGGAAGCCTGTTCCAAGTAACTGGACAAACTTTATCACATAAAGTTTAATCAAGTACATGTTGCCACAGGTGGGAATTGAAATTGCATCAATTATGGTACTCAGAGACAGATTGCATTGTAAATTTAAATACCATATGATTGCAGCCACAACTAAATGGATCAATTGATTTAGAGAAAACGTTATTTGCTATATACAGTAGTCAAAGATTGAAAAATGCATGTACTTATTATAAGCTTGTTATTGACTTTTCTTACAGTGGACATACCAGGCCATGGTACATGAATTGATTGGTATATCTAATAATAGAATCAACCTTACTAATGTTCCTAGTATTAGTAAAGAATTACAGGAAGTTGTACTGTCTGCTGAACACGATGAATTTTATGCTAATGTAAGTTACAAAGGCACATTTTATTCTATTAGGTAAATATGTCTCCCTCCTCCCCCCACATTGCCTTTTTAATGCACACTGTAATATCTCATTGTGGCAAAGTCAAAGAGACCATTGAATTTACCTTGAAATATCAACCACACTTTGGCAAAAACAAAGAGACAAATGAATTTACCTCAAAATATCAACCTCATTGTGGCAATGTCAAAGGGACCAATGAATTTACATCAATATATCAACCTCATTGTGGCAAAGTCAAAGGGACCAATGAATTTACATCAATATATCAACCTCATTGTGACAAAGTCAAAGGCACTGATGAATTTACCTTGAAATATCAACCTCATTTTGGCAGTCAAAGGGACAAATGAATTTACCTCAAAATATCAACCTCATTGTGGCAAAGTCAAAGGCACTGATGAATATACCTTGAAATATCAACCTCATTGTGGCAAAGTCAAAAGGACTGATGAATTTACCTTGAAATATCAACCTCATTGTGGCAAAGTCAAAGGGACAAATGAATTTACCTCAAAATATCAACCTCATTGTGGCAAAGTCAAAGGGACCAATGAATTTACCTCAAAATATCAACCTCATTGTGGCAAAGTCAAAGGGACTGATGAATTTACCTTGAAATATCAACCACACTTTGGTAAAGACAAAGGGACAAATTAATTTACCTCAAAATATCAGCCACACTTTGGCAAAGTCAAAGGGACTGATGAATTTACCTTGAAATATCAACCTCATGGAAAAGTCAAAGAGACAAATGAATTTACCTCAAAATATCAACCTCATTATGGCAAAGTCAAGAGACCGATGAATTTACCTTGAAATATCAACCTCATGGCAAAGTCAAAGGGACAAATGAATTTACCTCAAAATATCAACCTCATTGTGGCAAAGTCAAAGGGACCAAAGAGGTTTGGTTATATATTGTAAATACATTACCGTAAATCGGGAAATTTTGGTCATGGTTTTATTTTGGCCTATTTTGGCCCCTAAATACGAAGTGCCAAAATTAAACACACCAAAATATGTCACACTCCAAAAATTAACCACCAAAATTGAACACTGCCTTATTATCTTTTTATATTTATATTCCCTAGTCTGTACCTTTTTGTCTTACTTCTTTCCTAACACAGGTACTTGTGGACAGGCCCTTCCCCCCATTTTCTTGAACATCGATTTTTTTTTCATGTAAACAACATTTTCAACTCTCTATGTATCACTGGATGACATATATACAATAAATACAAGCAAACAGTAGTTTCTATCCATACCGGGTTTCTGACATATATGTCATCCAGTGATACATAGAGAGTTGAAAATGTTGTTTACATGAAAAAAAAATCGATGTTCAAGAAAAAGGGGGGAGGGCCCTGTCCACAAGTACCTGTGTTTCCTAAGTAAAACTTTGTCAATTACCGTTATGCATGTATATACAAAATGTACACACACAAGTCAAACTGAAAAGTGTTCACGATGTGAAATCGTTGGCTTGGATGACAAGAGAGAAATTACAGGTAAATAAAGTACATTGATAAAAACCATGCAATACCAATAAAATTTATTCAATCAACAAAATGTCAAATATCATTAAAATGACAATTACCTATAGAAAAAAGAAAAATCAATAAACACGTAATTAGTGTCTTATTGGTTTTATTTATAACAACATACAATTCACAGTCAATAATCAAATAGATTTACAGGTACAAAATCCAATTATAAAGGTATGATTTGTCATATACATTTTTTTGTAACTTTTGATCTGTTTATTATGTATAATTGTTGTGTAAACAAATACATGTACTGACCGTTATAATAAGACTGTTTACCTGTAAGAGCAATGATTAATACCAGTGCAAAATTATTATTTGTTGTTTTTATATTAAATGCATTTTACTTTATGCTGTTTAAATATTTAAATTCCTAGTTTTAATAAATATCACAATTTATCCATAATCGATTTGGTTTTTAGTACGACATCAAAATATCCGGTAAGTAACAGTAAAAACGTAGTATCGCTGGTTGAAATGAGAACGCTTCCATTTACATTCTGAATTAACTGACAAAATAATTAAACACATGGGAACCAAAAGTGGCCAAAATTAAACACACTAGAAACGAAAATGGCCAAAATTTCACACACCAAAATAAAACAACCCTCTTTTGGAGAAAAAAGCCCAAAATTAACCTACACCAAAATATCCCGATTTACGGTATGCAGTTTTGCAATTGTTTTTAACTTACATGTATATTATTTCAGCATTTAACATTATTATTTTTGCATTTTTTTGTTTTAATATGTTTCAGAACATGTACAGTAATTTTGGAGAGATTGGAAACAATATTAAAGATTTGATGGATGAATTTCAAAACAAATCAAAAAGTCATGAAAAAATTGAATCCATCAGTGATATGAAGGTTTGTTCCAATATTATATGGATTAAAGTACTCATTTAGCCCAAATTGTATGATATCTTGAATAAAGGTAAAAATGGAGTGAATTCATTTATGTCTGTTGAATACTAATTTTCATGATTTTCGTTGGTTCAATAGAACCACGGAATTTAGTGCACAACAAAAGGCATAAATAACAAGAGAAGTGATCTACTAGTATCAAAACCACCAATTCAAATATCAAGGAACATCACAGTTTCTCCCAATCCATGAAAACTGACACCAATGGAAATAAATAAAACCACAGTATATCCCAGACTTTATCGCCACTTTCAACAATATTTCAGATATATCGAGGCGGTCAGTTTTATTGTTGGAGACAACCAGAGAAAACCACTAACCTGCCATACGTCACTGACAAACTTTATCACATAATGTTGTATCGAGTACAACTCGGCATGAGCATGATTCACACTCACACAGACTTCTTTCTGAATATATTTTTAGGCAATACTGTGTTTTCATGAGCTGTCTTATTTATCTGTATATCACATTTCTTTCTTAACTGGAATCTGTTTACATATGTATAATTGTTTAAATGTTCATGTTTGTGACTCTAAATCTGTGTTGCAAACCAAAAGTTGTCAACCCAGCCCTAGTTTTATTCAACATAACTGACATAATTTGATATCTAATGAAATACATGATGGCATTTAGTTGAAACAACTGTCGTCCATTTTCATTATCGTCACCAAAGATACAGATGTGGTCTGTATGCGTAAATTGAAAATTGATTTTCCTCTCACAAAAAAGAGAATATAAAAATACAATACGTAGTAAGTAGTCCTCTTTAAAACCTATGAGGTAATTCATTTCTGAAAGTTTATGGTACACCTATCACATGGTTGATGTACACCATCAAGAAACTAGAAACAAATTTTCCATCACAATTTCAGAATGGAAGTCAAGTTGAGAGCAGCTTTGATATTTTACATATATGTGTGATAAATTTCCAGTTTTATAATGGCACAGATATCTTGCTTTAAAAAACTGTATATATCTCATGTCCCTACTGTTAATTTTCTCTCACAAGGGTCAAACCAATGAACTAACAGATGCTAATATCAGTGCCTAAAAATGTTTATAGACCACTTTATGCTTTTGCCAAAACAATGGAGATAGATTCTTTATCTACTACATCAATGTATCTTGTGACATAAGGCATAATAGTGAATTATAGATAGAAAGTTTAAACAGTGATGGTCAGCAATTTCACCAATATTAATAAAATGAACATAAATCGCCTCTCACATCAAATCATTGAACAAAGATAATAACATAATGACGTTGGAAATCTAGGTTGTGCGTTCGTATGTTGCATTAGAAATGAATAGTGTTTGTGCGTGCATAAGGTCTTGATCATACGCCAAGTGGTTAGAAACCAATATTTACACTATGGAAATTTTGTTGTTGTCTCTCTTACATAACATGCTGAAGGGAGATAACTCCTCATAAATGAAGAAATATGATTTGTTCAATTGCTCATAATATTTATTATTTTTTATTTTTGTGTTTTGTAGCAATTTTTAGAGCAGTATCCCCAGTTTAAAAAGATGTCTGGTACAGTATCAAAACATGTGACAGTGGTAGGAGAATTGTCTAGACTTACAAATAAACATCATCTCTTAGAGGTTTCCGAACTGGAGCAGGATATAGTCTGCCAGGGAGATCACTCAGCTATTTTACAGGTATTTATTGTGAAACGTAATTTCTGAATGATTTTTCTATTAAAGAAATACCAACAAAAGTGATTGATTAACACAATAAAGAGCTACCGTTAAGATAGTACATTGTACTCGAATAATACATGTATTCATGGTTGTGATCGTATGGTACTTGGATTTACAACTACCTATGCAATCAGTGCCTATCACCACTAATGTTATGAGTTAGAATCCTGCTCATGGCTAGGTGTACTCGATACAACATTATGTGATGAAATTTGTCAGTAACTTGCAGCAGGTCTATGGTTTTCTATGGGTACTCCAGTTTCCTCCACCAATAAAACTGACCGCCACCATATAACTGAAATATTGTTGAAAGTGGCTTAAACAGCATAAACCGAATCTTGTATTTAATGATGTTATTGAATAATCTATTTACCACGTTTTTGTAATCCATAAATCTGTACAAATCTGATTTAAAACTTGATTTATAGTTAATTTTGTTGAATTGTTTCTTGAAAAGGAAGTAAACAATGTGTACATAGATGCAGATAAATTCTGAATAAATATGTAGAAATTTTTTAGAATTGATGTGTTGATCATGACTGTTGTTAAACTTAGTCAGTGGTTTAAGGCTTTAGGAGTAAGCAATATTTGTATCATGCTTTCTCGTCTTTTCTATTGTCAACAGCCGTACAATATCTCATGATACCCAGAGAGGAGGTGGAGCTAGATGACGTCACATCATACAATATCTTCGATAACAAAATATACAAGATATCTTCATAAAGCTTACATACTCTCACTCAAACAGCAAAATTAAAAAACTTTGATTGATGTCGCAAGATACAAGTCCCTTATTGAACAAAGTTACTCATGCACCATCAGATATTTTGATAGGCCAGACTCGTTCTGCGAACTCGTCACATGGCCTACCAAAAATATCTGATGATACACTCGCCTTTTTGTTCAATAAATGTAACATATTAAATGTAATGAAATTTAGATGGAAATAAAAATAAATATTAGATGAAAAATATGTAACTGAAAGTGAGGATATAGCAGGAAGCAGTAATCATGCAGATAGACAATTAATATTTTGATTGGTTTTTTTAAGGGATATTTGTTTATAGTAGATGTATAAGGCAAAGATTTATGCATATTCATATATGTGTACAATAAATATTATACAGTATGATTGTAGGATTTGTCAGATTTGCAAATAAATAAGACATGGAGATTGCTAAAAATAGAATCTTAAATATATTACAGCGAATTACAAAACAGTGGTCCACCTTAAGCCTATTGGTCAGTGTCTTTTGTTAACTAACTGGCAAGTTACCTATAAATATAGGTCTGTATATAGGTGAGAAGTCAGCATGCTTTTCTTGTTTGTTTACATGATCGCCCAACCATGAAACCATCATACTGATATCTATTCAGCACAAGTACTGATGTACTTCTATCATTGATTTGTTTACAGTGCTGTATGATTCAAGTATTTACAACTACCAGTTAGACAGTGGTTTATTTAAATAAATCTAGGATTTTTTAGAATTTTAGTTTTTGTTTATTAGAAAACACTTTTTATTTTTAAAAAATCTGTGTAGTCAAAAACTTTACTTGGATATTTTAGAAAAAGCATATGTATATATATATTTATGAAGTTGATGAAATTCCACAATTATTATGTGATAGTCGTCGGAAAAACAACAAATTTGAAAATTTGTTTGTTGTTTTTATTTGTTTTTTTTTCTAATTTATTACCGTAATTATAAAACCAACAGTTTTTTGCTTTAGTTCTATGAGTGTTACTGATTATTGACATTACATGCTTAAAATTCCTTCAATACACAAAATAAAGTTCGGGTGTACTTTTTTCCCTAACATGAAATCAACATCAGGTAAACTGACCCTTACCTAAGCTGAAGAGTTAAGAATTATTTCATGAATGGGTGAAATGACCTTTCTAATTTAAGGGTCAAACTTCTATTGAGAAACCTAGAGTATCTACCTGGAAAGTTACCAAAAATTATATTGGGACTGGTTCACTAACATGTAAACAAACAAGAAAAGCATGCCGACTTCTCACCTATATACAGACCTATTTTTAAAGGTAACTTGCCAGTTAGTTAACAAAAGACACTGACCAATAGGTGTAATTCACAATTAGTTTCAAGGTGGACCACTGTTTTGTAATTCGCTGTAAAGACCTTTAGCAAGTAAAGGTGCATTTACATGATCAAATTTTCCCTTCAAATTCGCTTCAAGCTTGAGCACCTGATTCAAGCACCTATCCAACTCCCTTTCAATCTTTGATGAACCCATTAAACATGTCTGATGATGCGTTTAGAGTGTCAAATTTATGCACAGTTAAAAGTTTGAAGAAAACATTTGACCGTGTAAGCACAACTCAAATGAACATTATCGATCCTAATCTCAGATAAAAATATGAAGTTTAGGATCAGTTGCTTTATTTTAAGCTGTACACTTGTCTTTTGTGTCAAGGTAATTATAATCAAATCTTTTTGTAGAAAATTAAAGCTTTGATTGCATCAGAAAAGATTCAGCACATTGACATGTTAAGGATGGTTATGTTGTATGCTCTGAGGTACGAGAGCCATAGTAATAATGATGTTTCTGGATTGGTTGATGCTCTACGTAAACGAGGTGTTAGTGACAGACTTAGAATGGTTTGTATAGTTATTAGCTGTAGTGAGGGAAAAATTAATAGATTACAGGTATTATAGGATGTCTTTTAAAAAAAGTAGAATTTTACCAGACAGTGTTATGCCTATAAAAACTAGAATATAGCAAGATACTGTTATTAGAGGTCAAGAAAGGTATAAGATACCAAGAGGTGGTAAACAAAATTGTAAATTAATTTATAAAGTCAAACATGTGGCCAATAAGGTTGTTTCGAATCACTTCCATTCCGTCAAAATTTTGTTATTTCCGTCCGCCAGATCATGTGATTTTGATGGCTATACAAGCACTAGACTTTCAGTGTCAATGTACACAACAAAAACTTCAATCGATATGTGCTGTTTTAACGTTCGATCCTCAGCTTAAAAAAATCTTAACATTTTCTGTAAAAGACAGATATCAATTAAATTATTTTATTTGTATCAAAGACATGAATACAGAGACAATTACTTCTTTAAAATTAAATTTGTTTTCTTTCATTATTTGCTACTGTCAGTATCATGAAATGAAAACGATCTGCCTTTATATATTTCTGATATCAGACATATACTGGGGTACCGAACATCAGTATTTATTCAGCCGTTTCCTTGGTGTCTCCATATTACAATTCTTATAATCTATCGCATCTACGACTATGAAATGCTGACGTTGTCACAGTAATAGCGTAAACACAAGAAGTCATTTGCCAAGGGGTTCAGACGTCAAGACACGTGGTCGGAGTTGACATGATTCGAAACAACCGTATTGGTTTTTTTTTTTAGAAAAAAAAGTTACAAGTCAAACAATAATCAATGCAAACAAACACAGAAAACTTCAGATCTCATCAAAAAAGTTAACTCAGTTTAGCTCACCTGACCCAAAAGGTCATGTGAGGTATTGTCATCACCTGGCATCCGTCGTCGTCAGTAAAATTATACATTTTAATCTTCTTCTTTGAAACCACTTGGCCAATTGG
The DNA here is from genome assembly GCA_963680875.1 of Bathymodiolus brooksi. NCBI lineage: Eukaryota > Metazoa > Mollusca > Bivalvia > Mytilida > Modiolidae > Bathymodiolus > Bathymodiolus brooksi. The sequence goes on from OY804577.1 coordinate 59,122,568, forward strand.
AACCAAACTTGGTATGGTCCTCTAAATAGTTTATGTGTTAGGATTAGGGTTATGGTGTTTAACGCCACTTTCAACAATATTTCAGTTATATTTGTGCGGAAACTGGAATTCCCAGAGAAAACCACTGACCTGCCGCAAGTCACTGACAAACCTCTCCATGAGTGGGATTCGAACTCACAACTTTTAGTTTATGTTTTTTATTGATCAGAAGTATGTATATAATAGAAACCAGAGGCCCAAATGTGTCAAAAAGGGAGTGGTCTGTTTTTAATCTTCTTCTCTGAAACCTCTTGATATGGATGTTGATTTGATTGTCCTCCAAATTGTTTGGGTTTTTTCTTGATCAGAAGTACACAAAGGAAACAAGAGGCCCAAAGGTATCAAAAATGGTGTGGTCTGTTTTCAATCTTCTCAATCTCAGAAACCACTGAGCCAATTGGAACAAAACTTGGTAGTGTTCATTGGATAGTCTTCTAAAAAGTTATGTTTTTTTTTACTGATCAGAAGTACACAAAAAAGACAAGGAGGCCCAAAGGTGTTTAAAAGGGAATTGCCTGTGTCTTTTTAATCTTCTTCTCTGAAACCACTGGGCCAATTAGAACCAAACTTGGTAAGAATGTTCATTGGATGGTCCTCTAAAAAATGTATGTTTTTTGTTGATCGGAAGTACATGAAAAAAACAAGAGGACAAAAGGTGTCAAAAAGTGTGATGTCTAATTCATAATTCTGCAGAGAACATTTCTATGTTTAGTTCAGAATTGCAGAAAAATTCTAACTGCAAAATGGCAAAATTGTGAGTTTCCTGTGATATATCGAATTGCATTATTTTTAGATAATTACCGGTACTTAATATGCTGTTTTTCAGATGGTGCATGCTGTGTTAGATTATGGTGGAAGAAAATCAAGGGGAAGTGATTTATTTGGTAACCAAGATATAGTTTCTATAACTAAGAAATTTCTAAAAGGTGTGAAGGTATGTTTATATTTATGTTGTAGAAATTTTCCCTCGATCCAATTAAAATAAGATGTGTATGTGATATCTTTCATTTTGTTTTATGCGGCTATCCATTAACATGTAGCATTATCATCACTTCTTTATATATTAAATAAATAAGTAGACAAGGATTGTTGTAAGAAATATATATGATCATTCTTTTAAAGATATGATTTTAATGAGGCCATCACGGTTGTGATTGTATGCTACCTGTGCAATCAGTGCCTATCACCAGTAAAGTAGTGAGTTCAAACCCTGTTCATGGCGAGGTGTACTCAATACAACATTATGTGGTGTCAGTTACTAATGACAGGTCGGTAGTTTTCTTTGGGTAATCCAGTTTTCTCCACCAATAAAGCGCTGACCGCCGTGATATAACTGAAATATTGTTGAAACCATAAACTTGAATCTGAAATTTGTTTTGAAGTTATGCATATATTTTTTTTCTTTTGAATTGCTCTTTTAATTTGATATAAGGAATATATACAGTGATACTTGTCTAAGCCTAAATCTCCCCCCCCCCCCCCCCCCCCTTCTTCAGGACCAGTTTTTGTGTTAGATTTATACAGGATTCCATTCTATTCAGGGTTCGGTTTAGGCAGATTACACTGTGATTTCAAATTTGATCAGATATACATTTGTTGTAGACGTTCATTGATATATTTGCATTTTTGGTTTACAGGGAGTGGAAAATGTATATACACAGCATAAACCTCTGTTATACAGTCTCCTAGACCAGCTGATTAAAGGAAAACTCAAAGAAGGAGCATATCCATACTTGGGAACGAGTCAGATGAAGGATAGGTAATATAGTTATGAAAAGAACAGTGATGGTCAACAAATCCACCAATATCAACAAAACGAACAAATCATCTCTTACCTGAACACAAAAAAGACCATGACATATGGCATTAAAAATCCAGGTCTTTTCTTAGACAGGCACAAAAATGTGGCAGGGTTAAACCAGTTAATGAGATCCCAACTCTCCTCTCTTGAATACTTTTTAGCTCACCTGACCCATGACTTGGAATCTTTCTTGGTTAGTCGTTCAAAACTTTTGTGTTTTTAATATTGATTTGGAAAACCAAGATGGACAATGCCACTGGACATAGGACCCTATGGTAAGTTGTTAAAAAGCCTTCTTCTCAGAAAATTTCAAACTGATAAAACCCAAACTGTTACATGATCATTGCATGGTCCTTATCAAAGTTATGGTTTCTTTTGAAAATCAAAAATCTCAGATAATTGTCATTGCTTGCTATATAGTTAAGGATATAGAAATTACAGGTTGCTACATAAACTAGAAAGCTATGGCATTAGGGGGTCACTGCTCGACTGGTCCAGATCTTTCCTCTGGTAGGCATGTGAGTGTAGTAGTTGATGAAGAAGCCTCTCATGAGGAACCAGTACTATTCAGAGTTCCACAGAGAACAGTGCTGGTGAGCTTTTGCCATCACTTGGCATCCATCGTCATTCATTTTACATTTCAATCTGCTCCTCATAAACCACTGGGCCATAATGAACCAAACTTGGCAGTAATGATCCATGGGTAGTTCATATTCTATATTACATCCGAACTCTATCCAAGATGGGCATTGTTACATAAAATAGAAAATTCTTGAATGTCCTGAAGAAGCTTTATTTGAAGTGCAGGGGCATAACTAGGAACTTTTTAGCATATATTCTGGGTATTTTTGTCTATTTAACTTTTTGTCATTTTTCCCCAATTACAAAGATAAGACATATTTAAGCAAAAATCTTTAAACTAGATGTGTCGGAACGTCCCCGCCGTGAATATTAAGGAGGCGTAAATTAGCCCAAAATCATTCAATCTGAATGAAATTCAAGCTTGATCGGTAACTCATCACTATACACTCACATACCAAAAATCAAGTCAATATCTCAAATCATAGTGTTATAAAGTGATGACAACTAAATATTTGCCCAAATTTCAAAGTCCAAGGGCCATAATAACTCGGCCAAAAATCATTGGACCGGAATGAAACATAAACTTGATCTGTAGCTTATCATTATACACTTACATACCAAATATCAAGTCAATATCTCAAAGCATAGCGAAAAAAAGTGGTGACAACTAAATATTTGGCCAAATTTCAAAGTCCAAGGGCCATAACTTGGCCAAAAATCATTGGACCGGAACGAAATGTAAACTTGATCTGTAACTCTTTGATACCGGGAACCGGCGCATTTCACCGGCTATCGCTATAAAATCCCCGGCTATGAATTTTCCAAGCATGGGTTAAATGTTCAAAAATAAATCGAGTTGTCTTTTCTATTTTAATTCTGAACATGGGATTATATAATCATGATAATTCGGGGATTGAAAACAAATCTTAGTGTTTGAGCTTGGTTACGATTTGATCTTAATTTCATGTATGAAAAAGCGCTGCTGTGACAAAGAAACGAGTAGATAGCCAATTTTTTTCTTTCGGCCTCAAATTCTCGTCCCATTTATAATATTTCAATTACTTCCGGTTTTTATCTTATTTCGTTTACTTTAGAGGATAAATATATGCAATGACCGAAGGCTGAAGAATTGAAGAATCAATTATTTCTTTATGTTAAAACATTACGATTCAATCACAGTAGGAATAATAAATAAAAATTCAATCATTCCAATGGAAGATTTGAAGCCGACTAGCTTTGGTCCGAAAGACATTGATAACATCGACGAAGCGGTAGAAGTAAATTTTGGACTTTTGTCCAAAAAAGCAAAAAGATGATTAAAATAATTTGAATTAGATGATTGAAAGAGTGAAGGGAATATAACCCACTTTTGTTTTTCTATTAAAGTAAGCAGGGTCTGATCTTATAAAGTTGTATCAGTATGGAGAAAAAGAGGGGGGGATGGGTATACTACCGAATACGATGAACACTGGTTCTCCTGCCCAAGACCAGTAAAACTTAATTGTTCAGACCACTAAATATTTTCAGTTTTTATTTAGAACTATATAGAATAAATCGCATGAATTTGATTCGGACTAGTAAATTCAAATGTTCATTTCAGTGACTGTGCCAGTTGGGGTGTAAGATGCCACGTTTCTTTTAAAGTTTTGACTCGAATATCGCAAATGATATTGCAAATATTCGATGTCCCTAGTCATTTTCAAGAGTCCCCTGTCTGAAATTATTTTGATTTTCTGTTTGAGGACATGGGATATTTATGTATTATATATGCATTAACATGAAAAAGTATCTAGTCTGTCAAACTATAGACTATATGCAGATGTCTTATGACTATGAATATAAGGATCTGTCGATCCCCTTCTGAAGCACATGCTTGAGTTCTCCCTTAAAATATTTTATGGGGGTTTGGTCATTTGTGATTGTATATTTTCAATAAAATAAAAGTTTATTGAAATGTACGAGTCTTTGACAACTTTTATTCTTCATTTTGTATTGATTACATAATTAACAATCAGATTCTTGAATATTACTTACCCTTGAAAGTTCTTTTGTGTTATTAAAAAAAGTTAAATGCATACTTTATTTCAAAATCTTTAGAGAGAAATTACAGTAAAAGGCTAGCAAATCAACATTCTTTAAATGTGCATTTAATATAATAATATAAGCTCTGATGCTATTTTAATTATTCAAAAACTGGAAAGAATCAGAATGTTGATATAACTTCATCATACTATGTCAAGGAAATGAAACAAACACCAATATTATCAAATCTTTATTTTCAATGATACATAATCATAGGGGAAGTCCATATTTCTTTTCTGAATGATCAAGTTTATTTCTACTAACTGCCTACCAAACTTGTACATTTATCTTTGACCTGAAAAATGGCAGAACCATGTGACATCTTTCTCAGAAATAACAATGGAAAAAGACTGATGGTTGTTAATCTTGAGCAATCATTCTCAATGAAAAATTGTTCAATGGTCAAGAAGATCCTAAAAATCCAGTATACCTGTCTGAAAAAAAGGTTTATTACATTTTTCTTTTTCTCAAAGTTAGTCAGTGTAAATTGAAGCAAAAAGAAACCATTTTAAAGCTAGGAAATGCCCTCAAAAGCAAGTCAAAATTCACCAAATCAAAAATCGGCTTGGGTGCTGCCACCTCCTCCCTCTACCAGGGCTTTACACTGAACCCACTGGGGGCCTTCTAATTCTCGGCCAAATTTTCTCTCTGTCTATAATTCTAAAATCTCCCCCTATCAAAATTTGTAATGAAAACACTGATTTGGCCAAATTTCAAAGTCCAAGGGCCATAACTCGGCCAAAAATCATTGGACCGGAACGAAACATAAGCTTGATCTGTAACTTATTATTATACACTCACATACCAAATATCAAGTCAATATCTCAAAGCATAGCGAAAAAAAGTGTTGGTGACAACTGTTTTATTTCGGAATTACGGAAATGGTTAACACTATATGTCCCGGCCACTTAGTGGCGGGGATATAAAAAATCTTCATCTCTGAAACTTGACTAATGTCGCCTATTCCATATGGATCTGCTCCCTAGACAAGAAAATCATAATGAAATGTGCAATTGTTATCTTTAGATAAAGAATTGTTCAAGTTGTGATTCAGACTCGGATGAACCTCTCTAGTTATAAATCTAGAATGCAACTGTACCTCATTGTCAATATCTAGGAATATGCACAAGTCTCAATATGATGCTGATCAATCAGTGTCAGTGGTATGCTTAATTTCATGTCCAATTGGATATATTAGAGGAAAGTGGCGGGGAAGATCTCAAAGTTGTCTTGCTTTTTAGCATTCAGTTATTGAAGGCTATTATGGCTACGATAGTATGGTAATAGAATTTACAACCACTACCAGGTTGACCCCTGCCCGTGGTAAGGTGTACTCTATATAAACTTTTTGTGATAAAGTTTGTTTTTACATGTTGCAGGCCTAAGTCAGTGGTTTTCTCTTGGTATTCCAAGTTCCATCATAATATGATTAAAATATTCTTGAAGGTGGAATTAAAAACTCATGATCCATCATCCATTTATTGAAGTAAAGAATACCGTCGACTGCAGACCAGTAGTCATTTAACACTCATTTTAGGGTATGGGATTTGCACATTATTGAATCCCCTACTGTGACTGTTTAATGTAGAACATAAAAGTGCTGTCCCTTCTCTTTAATTTGTGTAAAATTGGATAGTCTCTCATGTTCACTTACATCCATATTCTTCCTTACTAATTAGTAGCAAGTACTAGACATTTATTTTAACAGTTGGTCTGTCTGCCTTAACCACCAGGGAAAAATCCTGTCCGACATCGGCTATAAACATTTCATTTAACATGTGTTTTTTGTTTAATTACAGACCACAAGATATAATAGTATTTGTTATTGGTGGAACCACTTATGAAGAAGCATTAGCTATACATACTCTAAACAGAAGTAGTCCTGGAATTAGAATAATTCTTGGTGGTACAACCATTCATAATTTCAAAGGGTAAATATACAACAACATCTATCAGGTCTGTGGAGTGTGGAAGTGGGGTGCTATTTATAGCTCATTATTATATGATTCGTTATTTTTGGAAGAGCATACAATTGCTCCTTCCATTCCATGTCCTCCAAAATTAATAGTTTCTTTTAACAAAAGTGTAGAAATATAGAATCGACTTCGGACAGAGCTTAACTTTGCACCGGCTTATCCAGAAATTATGTGTCGGATGGATTTTGGAAAGTTTTACGCAGTCGATTCTATACATTGTATTTCTATTCTTTTGTCCTAGTTACTAACAAAGGGCAGAGTTAAGAACAATAAATATTTATCCCATTCAAGTATGTAAATATAAATATTCAAAGGTAATTAACTATGGAAGCTTATAGAAAAACATTTATTTAACCGAACAGTATCTATGTACTTATTCGCAAATGAGATTATAATACCCGAGAGGCTCAAAGTTGGAGTCAGAATTTCACATGTTTACAAACAGGTGAAATTTGTAGCTCTATGGTCACAAAAACAAAAAAAAGCTACGGTTCTGCAGCCAAGTATCCCCACCAGACAGTGGTGAGGGTTATAGCAAAGAGCTCTTCCGTCTGTCCTTTACACTTTCTTGTTTACTTGATAACTTGAGTAGATGTGATTTAATTTAAAAAATAGTTTTGATTGAAGGCTGCAAATATGAATATGTAAGACAAGATCTTTGATGAAGAGATTAGACAAATGTTTTTTGGGGAAAAAATTTTAAGTAAAAAAACAGGGATTTTGAAAATTAATCTTGTTTACATGCAGGATCCAAATATGAATATCTTGGCTTGGATGAAAAAAATTGTTATTCCAATTTAGGTAAATCTCCAGGAAGACTCTCAGACATACAGTATTATTTTTGGTAAATGTATCTTTCATTGATATTGCCCAAAATTGCCAATTCAGCTTTATGTCAGCCAAATATAAGCCAGGCTACTGGAACATCTATATTTCTATTACAAAATTTTATGATTTGTAAGATTTTTTGTTCTGTTGATAGTCTAAATGTTGATTTATTTTCAGTTTCTTAGATGAAATATCACAAGCAGTTCAAGGACAGAGTTCAAATAATATGAGTGCAAGATTTCATCGGAGATAATATGAAGAAATACAACAAATGTAAACAAAGTGTGCAAGATTTACACAATATATAAAAGAACACATTAAAGGGAGACAAAGCAATACATTCCTACATTTATTTATTTATTTATTTTTTGTTCATATTACATCTAATTTAGAAATATTTTTTGTTTTGGTAGCCATTTTTTAATTTTTTTTTTATTGAAGTCTGCTTTCTCTGCTGCTGGATTTATTTTTATCATTTGCTTGATAATAAATTTGTGATAAAATTTCTATTGTAATATTGTAGGAAGACTACATTTCTCTTCATATTAACCATATTTTAGGCTCATTTTCGTGATGTATGATAATTTTGATTTTCAAAAATATTTCAAAAGATTAATTTTTTATTAGCAATAAAGCATTCTATATTAGATTATTGTTGAAGGAAATCGTAAGTGTAACCACCCTAGAAAGTTGTAATATTATTCTGTTATTGTCTACTCCTGAGGGAACTGTTCTCCCATAGTGTTGTCTGGTGCGGTATAGTGCCTGAATCAACGGCGAGGGCACTATACCTCACCAGACAACACTATAGGAAAACTGTTCTCGAGGGAGAAGACAATAATATATTTAGTACATAACATCCCATTCCAGACATAAAAGAAAAACACACTCAAATTCAATATAATAATAATAATACAATTTACAATGTAACATTATATTTGCATTGCCAAACCTGGCCATGTTGACAGCAGACTACAGTGCGAGTCTATTTTAAGGGAGATAAATCTTGACAAAAATATATAAAAATTACGCTGGGAAATCGTTTGAAACTGGTATAGTTCCCATCGTTAGGTACAGTCACCCATTGTCAAGTGTACTGTTCAAAAATAGTACACACTGATCATCCAATCAAAATACAGCATTTTCATAGGTTATGTACTAAAGAACTTTATTAACAGATTTAGCTTTGCTAGATATTGTATCTTGTAAATAGGTGGCTATCTAGTCTTTATAGTGGCAAGATATTTTTTAATGTTCAGACCACATATTCACAATTTAATATATTTGAAAGATATAGGGCTGTTGTGATCATATGGTAGTTGGATTTTCATCTAGCTATACAATGGGTGCATAATACCACTAAATTGTGAATTTATTCCTGTCTGTGTATTCAATGCAACTTTTAGAAAGTTTGTCAGTGACTTATGACAGGTCAACAGTTTTCTCCAGCTACTCCGGTATCCTCCACCAATGAAACTGATCACCACTATATACTTGAAATATTGTTGAAAGGAGGGGTTAAAACACTTGTAACAAAACCTTTATTGTACATTATAATGAATTTGTGTTTTAAAATTTTTGTATTTAGATAATATGGGCTAGTGCAATATTTCACTACTTGTCTGCTAAAACTATGTAATAGTTGAACACATGTAAATATAATACTTGGCTATTTTATTGTAAGGATTCAATGGTACAAAATAAAAGTGGAAAAAAGTTACATATATTTCCATATGTCAACCAGTGCTTATTTTTTCATCTATTGCCTTTTTAGCTCACTTTGCCAAGACAAGGTGAGCTTTTGCCATCACTTGGCATCTGTTAACTTTTCACATTTTTATCTTCACCTCTGAAACCCGTTAGCCAAATGAAGTGAAACTTGGTAGGCAGCATCTATGGAAGGTTCTCTATAAAGAGTGCTCATTTCGTCCCGATCCGTTAACAAACATGGCCGCCTTAGGCAATTCTTGTTTCTGATTGGTTGATTTCTAAACAATCTTCTCCTCTGGAACTGCTTTTGCCAAGTGAACCGAAACTTGGTAGGCAGCATCTATTGAATGGTTCTCAATAAAGATTTCTCATTTTGTCCCGATTTGATCACAAACATGGCTGCCACAGGCAATTCTTTTTTCAGATTGGTCAATTTCTAAAAAATCTTTTCCTCTGAAACCGCTTGGCTAAATGAACCGAAACGTGGTAGGAAAAATCTATTGAAGGTCCTCTATAAAAAATGCTAATTTAGTCCCGATCAGTTACCAAACATGGCCAATTCTTGTTTCTGATTGGTCGATTTCTAAATAATCTTCTCCTCTGAAACTGTCTTACTGAGTAGCCAAATGAACCGAAATTTGGTAGGAAGCCCCTATGGAAGCCTTGAGCTCTCCAACACTAGAAATTGCATCTTTAATAATAACCCTTTGACATCTATTACTTAAGTAACTTTTCAACCAACACAATATTTCTCCCTTTACAGCATATCTTTCCAGCTTTAAAATGAGACCTCCAATCCAAACTCGATCAAAAGCTTTGCTCACGTCAGCAAAAGTAATACTAGTCATTTCTTTGTTATCTAATGCAAGCAAAATATTATGATATAATTCAACTAGTTGATGAGTTGTAGAATATCCTGGAATGAAGCCAGATTGAAACTTATAGAGAAGGCTGTTAAATATTAAGTGGTTGAAGATATATTTGAAAGCTATTTTTTCAATACATTTGCTCATGCATGAAAGGAAAGATACTGGTCTATAATTTGACAGCAAAGACTTGTCGCCCATTTTAAATAACGGAATTATAAATGCAATTTTCCAGTTGTTAGGAAATATTTTACATTGAAAAGATTTGTTAAATAGTAAAGACAATGGCTTTGCAACTTCGTTCTTAACAGCAATTAACATTTTATTACTAATAATATCAGGTCCAACAGCTTTGTTGGGATCCAAGATATTTAGAATGTCAATTACATCTTGTTCACTCACTACTATTGTAGTTAAAGTATTACAACCCCTATCGTCAAAATCAGGGAGATCTATCCCATCATCTTCTAAATCTGTTATAGAACAAAAATATTTATTTAATATCTCACATTTCTCGACGCCTTCATAGGACAAATTACTGGTAACTATATCATTAGGATTTTGTAGAGGGGGTACGTCATTAGTTGGGTGTTCACTTTTGAGTAACATATTAATAGTTTTATAATACAGCTTACTATTTACAGTTTTTAGATCACTTAAGTTGTCGTTAACATTTGCATAAAACTTTTCTTTCGCCCATTTCTTTTTATTATTAACTAAATTTCTCTGTCTTTTATACAATTCTTTAGAAGAATCATTCTTAATTAAAAGATATATTTTCCGTAATCTATCGTGTTTTCTAATTTCTTTCCGTAAAATAGAATTAAACCATATTTTGTCATTACTCCTAATAGTTACCTCCCTTTTTGGAATACATAATTCTGAAATATCAAGAAAAGCTTTCGTAAAATTTGTACATGCAATGTTCATATCACGCTCATTTTGTATAAGTATTTCTCAATTCTTGGCAATGATTTTTTGTTTCATTAATTGGAAATCCGCCCGCTTGTAATCCCAGACTGTACGCTGATATGACTTCAAGTTGCTATATCCACACCTTATTGTTACACAAGTCCCCTCATGGTCGCTAATTTTTCTATCAATATGAATTGTATCAGAATCAATTAAAGGTACATTATCTGTGATTAAAATCGGATCCAGGAGAGAAGAATTTCCTGTTCGTGAATCAAAATGTGTGGGCTAATTAATAATGTTTGTTAAGCCATTAATTGAAAAAATATCATTTACATTATTTGGTAATTGACCCATGAAATTTTTATTTAGATCACCAAGGCAGATAATTCGACTATTTTCATCCAAGGCCTTTGCTATCATTGATTCGAACAACTGCCAGTAATTTATACGAGACTCTCTTTCTGACCTATAATTAATATTTATAAGAATAGGACTAAGTTTAGTTTTTAGTTCAAACCACATACTTTCAACTTGAGAGTGTTCCAAGTCAAGCCTAAGTGAAATGTTAACATAATTTTTATAATACAATATAATACCACCACCACTCGAGTTTCTGTCTTTCCTGATTGGAGTTTCAAATCCTTCACATTTAATATTTACATTCGGTATTAAATAATCTAAGTGAGTTTCTGTAAAAAATACAATGTCAAAGTCTTCAATGATATCTGATATATAATTGATTTTATTACGAAGGCTTCTTATATTTGAATGAAAAATTGTTAAAGTTGTTGTTGGTTTCCGAGACTGGTGTTTTTCTCAACATCCCCCGTTAGAAACAATAATAATAAAAACATCAGCATAATATTTGACATCATAACAAAATTTGCTCTAGACAATAACATACCCTTTCTAATATTAACATACATACAATTCAATATAAAATCTATAATATCATTCAAACTCATAGAAACTTTGGAAGTTTTCCTAAAACTACTTCCACTGATTTTATGGTAAAAAAGCCCAATTACAACTCTATGTGATGTTATATCACTATCCATTATCAAATCAAATACATAAATAAAACAAATTGGGCTTATCTGTCACATAAATAAAAAAAGAAACCAATCGAACCGACCTCGAAAGACTAACAAAATTGAAAAGGACAATATATAACGGTAAAACGTACAGAAGTATTATGTACAATATTGTGTTTGGCATCGTGTCAATCAAGTGGTTTGTTAAGGGAGAAATGTTTTGATAAGTTAAATCAATAGAACTTTTTAGGGAATATTGCTTGTACAAACATAAAAACAGCATCATTTAAATGTAGAGATGGATAGAAAAAGAAACACAATGAATTAATCAAGTGTGCATTGAAGCGTTGCATTGGACTAGTGTATATAAAGGAGTAAACTTTTTGGTAGTCACAAGGTCTTATGAATAACTCGCTTTCTATATTTAACCACTTACAATCAATGTTTGTCAATAAGAGCACATGTACAATGTAAACATAAACACTGGTATGTAAGCATTTGAACTCAATCTGGCACCGTAATAATAATGATAAAAAAAAATGTAAATAATTTTACATATATATTCTTGGGGGTAAATGAAGAGGAGATTATAACAATAACAAAAAAAAGAAAAATAATAATAAGTCAAAATATAACATAATCATACAATAGTCATGGAAAAAAGAAGAAATGTTACAATGCAAGCAAAATATCAAAACAAAAATTGCATAATATCATTGACTTTTACAGTATTTGTTTTATAATTCCATTTTGTCAACATCTGACTGATTCTTAATCACTTTGACTTTGGAGTTCTCCCTTTCCTTTTCTAGTATGGAGCCATCATGTGTCCAGAAAGAATGAACCCTATTTATCTTTTTCATGCCATTTAACTGTCTTAAAAGATCATATCTGTATTTAGTGAGATTTTCAGCTATGAACATTTTGTCTTTGTTACCTTTTAGCTTCCTTTTGTTACTGAAAACCATGTGTCGCTGCCTGTAAGTAAGAAACCTCACTATGATGGATATTTTACCATCTTTTGCCTTGTCTATTGGATGAGATCTACCTATATGGTGGATGTCTAATGGCACAGTTAGATCTTTGTTGCACATTTTTAAGACAATACCGTCTGTATTGACTGGTTGGCTAATGTTACCTTTCTGATCAGTTGGTACTCTAACATTATGAAAACGAAGGCTGGTCCTTCTAGAGTATTGCTCTTGCTCTTCCAATCTCATGTCAATTAAATCAATTTTAGCTTTTAGTTTGGCGTTGTTATCTTGGAGTTGACTAACTGTTTCTTCGAGTATGACCTGTTTGTCCAGGAAAGGTTGTAGGTGTGGTTGTATTGTATCTTTCACCATTTGTTCAATTTTTGGTTGCATAAGTTGGATGACCTTCTCTGCTATGGTAGGTATGATTGATGAAATGAAATCGGGATTGTTAAGGGTAGCACAGACCACATCAGAAAGCTGAACAATTGTATCACTCGTGACTTGGTCAACAATGACATTTTTGAGTGATTTCGACAGAGCTAGGTTGTTTCTCGAGTTGTTTGTCAGAAGGTGAGTAGCTATCAGGACTGTCCGGATTGTTTCTTTTTTTACCAGAAATATATTGAGACCTTTGAGGAGTTGATTGTTCAAGCTCCGAGGGATCCACCATTTTGTTTGTTGTTGTTTGTGGTTCCATTGTTCGTACGTTATATGTAGATATGTCACATACAATTCACTTGTGTATACTATTTTTTGGTTTCGTGGCTTTACAAATGCTAATAAATGTTAGATATACAAATATGAGCCACTATCCTTATGAATAATACACTTTAAATTAACATTTCTCCCTGCTCTGTCTCCCGCTACAAAAATTTCATAGCCTTCATGCTCAGGGGCAGACAACCATGAATAGAACATAGTGGAAAATGACTTAAAATTTGCATAGTTCTTGCATTTTAATGAGTAGTATGACATTATGTTATGGGTTTTGTTTTAGCATTATGCATTTTGCCAATTTTTATTTCTTCCAAAAATAAGCAAATTAGAATTTGACCCAAAAATTCTTTGATTTTTGATAAATGTGCAAATTAATCTAAATTTGATGAAAAAACATAATAAGGACCAAATTAGATAACCCAGTGACCATGATAGTGCTTTGCTTTTAAATACTACAATACATATTTGGTATTAATCATGTTTGTGATGTGCAGATAAAAGATTTTACAAATTATATTCTTAAGAACCAGCAATGAAAAATGGAATTGTATTTTATTTTAGATTTGCTTGTGAAATCAAGATTTAAGCTTGTAAAAATGAAGGGTCCAAGCCCTTGGGTCCAAAAATGAAGAACGACAATGTGGAAACTTAAAGAATAATTTTTGTTAGGAACCAGATATGGAAATATAATTGTAAATTCTTTGTAGATATATGGGGTTGAACCATTTGTGTTCTAAAAATTAAAACTGGCTGTAATGAAAAAAATTCTTATAATTAAAGAGAATGGAAATGCAATTGTATTATCCATGAAGTAGAATTGTGATATATAGATTACATTGTGTACCAGCGATGGTCCTGTGGTCTATTATGTTCCATGTACTGAGAGATCAAAATTATACATATGGTATAAAAAAAACTTGTGTCTGATCCTTTTGTCATTTATTTAGACAATAAAATATGTTTAAATTAAATGAATTACATATGGTACGATAGGCAATAAAATATGTTTAAATTAAATGATTTACATATGGTATGATAGGCAATAAAATATGTTTAAATTAAATGAATTACATATGGTACGATAGGCAATAAAATATTTTATTGGTTGTTACATTATATATACATGTATGTATGACTGATATCTAATTATCTAAATAAATTATCAATCCAATTTATTTTATATATTGGTCTGATTCGCCTGTCCCTGAAAAATTATTAAAACATCAAAATTTGATTATATTGATTGATTGATTGATTGATTGGTGTTTAATGCCAACTTTAGCAGTATTTCAGCTATATTGTGATTATATTGAATATCTTTTGACTTGTATATTAATTGTTATAATTGTGGAACCAAGTAGACTTGTACATTGTATTTTAATCAGAAATGTTGAATTAAAGGACACTATATTGATGTATTTTCAATACTTGAGTGATAAACAGGCTTCAATTCCTTTTATTATTAATTTTAATGTTTTTGTCTTGCATGCAACTCTTGTTTCTGTGAAAAAAAGAGATATAGGTTTTGTTTTTCTCTTGACATTCATTTATTTCCCTACAACCATCATTCATATACAGTGACTCTAGAGGTATTTTCATTTTAAATGGAACTGGATCGGTGTAGTAGTTGGCATGCTCGCCCAGAGTGTGGTAGATCATGGGTTCCAACTCTGATCGGGTGAAACCAAAGACTATAAAACTGGTATTTGTTGCTTCTCCGCTAAGCACGGAGCATTAAGGAGAAAGAGCAAAGACTGGTTGGCTCGGAATCAGGACTGTTGTTTCAGTGAGTTAGCACTATAAAAATCCAACTAAGCATGTTGGTATAGTACAAAGCGGATCTCATCATCATCTCATTGAAAATTAACTTGTTCTCGCCATGATATAGCTGAAAAATTGCTCGGAGTTGGCATTAAACTACATATCACCCACTTACTCATTTTAAACGGACAATCGGTCAAGTATAAAAGTACACTTGACCGGACCGA
Organism: Bathymodiolus brooksi; assembly: GCA_963680875.1. Taxonomy (NCBI): domain Eukaryota; kingdom Metazoa; phylum Mollusca; class Bivalvia; order Mytilida; family Modiolidae; genus Bathymodiolus; species Bathymodiolus brooksi. The sequence continues at coordinate 59,138,083 of OY804577.1, forward strand.
ACCATATTTTAATAATAAAAATGAAAACATAAATACAGTCTTAAGTGTAAAATTGGATAGTCTCTCATGTTCATTTACTTACAATCCATATTTATTCTTACAGTTTTGCAGCAGAATTACACACTATCACCAAAATATATATAACCTTTACAATAAAATAGGTATATGCAGCTTCTCTGCTAAACATACAGCACACAGGAGTAAGAGCAACGACGGGTTGGCTTAGAATCAGGATAATGTGTCAGAGTTGAGTAACATGTCTACCCACGGACTGTCCAGTCCAATAATTAGTTTTTCTGTGTAGTGTTTTGTAGATAATTGTTTTCCTTTTGTCCTTTTTCATTTGGTCATTGTATTGTCTACCCTTCTTCGATCGAATTACGGCTTTTTATTACCCGTTTGGTATCTTCAAACTTTTCTTTATATGGCGTACTCTGAGAAAATAAATAATTCGTATTTTCTCAGAAACAAATTTTTTTTTACGAATCCAAACCATACATGAATGATCATGTCAAGCTTACCTTTTTTATATAGATCTGCAAGATGGCAACAACAGGATCATGGGTTCAAACACTGGTTGGGTCAACCCAAAAACTATAAAATTGATATTTGTTGTTTCATTTACGCAGTGAGCTAGCACTATATAGATCCAACTAAGAGTGTTGGTCTAGTACAAAGCGGACATCATCTCGTCGAAGTGTAACTTGCTCTCGCCTTGGTAGCTGACTAATTGCTTATTTGGTGTTAAACAACACTCACGCATCATTATATTTTATCGAGAATACTAATTTAAAATGTTCACTTGCACCCTACATAAAAAAATGGACTCCGAGGGACCAGATCCCATATACCATGGGACCTTCATTTGTAAAAGATTGAATCTGCAGATCATTTATAAATACATTTCCATTACTTGCTCTTAAGAAAATAATTTTTTAAATTCCTGATTTTGTTAAACATATTCCATGTCAGATGAAGTTCATGTCGTTTAACAGTAACACATGCATAACTGGTGTAATGTGGAGCAGGAAGTGTTATCCCTGCCGGAGCACACGAGTTCGCTCTCAGTTTTTAATGGGGTTCCTGTGGTTTTGATTTTTAGTTTTATGTGTAATGTTTAGTATATCATTGTTTGACCTTTTTCGTTTGGCCATTGTATTTACGTCTTCTGATTACCCATTTGGTATCTTCAAACTTTTCTTATTTTCAAATAAACATGCGAAATGAATAAGACACTAGTAATTCTTACTTATGAAGTCTTCTCCGGTTTACAATGCATACAACTGTTAAAGATTCTCGTTGGAGAGCAGGCAACCTTTGATTAGGTACGCAATAGACACAGAATTTGAGAAATATGTTTAATTAAAGGTTGTTTTTCCATACAAAAACATGATGTATGTATCCCATGTTCTCAATTTCCTGTCTTTTACAAATGATTACGGATATGTTCACATGTCGTAAGCACTTCCCTGTCTTTTCCTCATTCATGACTTTTCAACGTGTTTGTATTTAGAGTACAACGACGGGTCCCACTAGTGGAGCAGGAACTGCTTACCCTTCTAGAGCACCTGAGTTCACCCCCGGTTTTTATTGGGGTTCGTGTTACTATTTTTGTGTAATGTTTTGTAGATCGTTGTTTGTCGTTTTGGCCATTGTGTTATCTGCTCTTCTTCGATTTAAGGATTATGATAACTCTTTTGGTATCTTCACTCTTCTTACAAAAAGAAATTTCAAGAAAGATGGTCAACAATTCCACCTATATCAACAAAACGAACAACCACCTCAAACAATTGAACAGTTAAAAAACTAGAGGCTCAGCCAACTGAGCCTGTGTCACTCCCCTTTCATTCTGCTTTGAGAAAACTTTATATCGAACCTTCCATAGGTGCTTCCTACCAAATTTCGTTTCATTCGGCTACTCGGTTTCAGAGAAGATTTTTATTAGAAATAACCAGAAAAAAAGAGTTGCCTATGGTGGCCATGTTTGTTAACAGATCGGGACGAAATGAGCAATCATTATAGAGGACCTTCCATAGTTGCTTGCTATCAAGTTTGGTTCATTTGATCAAGTGGTTTCAGAGAAGATTTTTTAGAAATCGACCAATCAGAAACAAGAATTGCATGTGGCGGCCATGTTTGTAAACAGATCGGGACGAAATGTGCAATATTTATAGAGGACCTTCCATAGATGCTTCCTACCAACTTTCAGTTAATTTGTACAAGCGGTTTCAAAGGAGATTTTTAAAGATATCAACCAATCAGAAACAAGAATTGCCTATGGTGGCCATGTTTATTACCGGATCGGACGAAATGAGCAATCTATATAGAGGACCTTCCATAGTTGCTTCCTACCAAGTTTCAGTTCATTTGGCTAAGCGGTTTCAGAGAAGAAGAATTTAAAAAAATTGTCCAAGCAGAAACAAGAATTGCCTGTGGCTGCCATGTTTATAAACGGATCAGAACAAAATATGCAATCTTTTTTAGAGGATCTTCCATAGATGTTTCCTACCAAGTTTCACTTCATTTGGCCTAGCGGTTTCAGAGGAGAAGAATCTTTTAAATCGACCAATCAGAAACAAGAATTGCCTGTGGCGGCCAGGTTTGTTAACGGATCGGGACAAAATGTGCAATCTTTATAAAAGACCTTCCATAGATGCTTCCTACCAAGTTTCTCTTCATTTGGCCTAGCGGTTTCAGAGGAGAAGAAATGTTTTAATCGACCAATCAGAAACAAGAATTGCCTGTGGCGGACATGCTTGTTAACGGATCGGGACAAAATGTGCAATCTTTATAGAGGACCGACCTTCTATAGTTGCTTCCTACCAAGTTTCGGTTCATTTGGGCAAGCGGTTTCAGAGGAGAAGAATTTTAGAAATCAACCAATCAGAAACAAGAATTGCCTGTATTGTATGTATTTTTTCTTTCTTTATTGTATTGTTCAATATCAAATAAGTCACATGATCAAACTAGACTGTTGTCATCATTTGCATCCATCAGATGCTTCATATTTCACCATTTCTCTCAGAAACCACTAAAAAATTGCTGGACTATGACTTGATGATTTACTTGTTATTTTTGAGATACAAGAGTTTTTGATTTGCTGCCATATCATATATCAACCACATCTGCTAGCATGCTCACCTTGAGTGCAGTAGTTCGTGGAGTCAAGACCCTGTCAGGTCAAACCAAAGACTATAACATTGGTCTTTATTGCTGTTTTTCCGTTAAGCATGCAGTATTCAGGAGTAAGAGCAAAGACTGGTTTTCTCAGAATCAGGTTTATGAGTCCAAGTGAAGCGACATGTCTACTCGATGACTGTTTCAGTGAACTGGCACTATCAAGATCTAACTAAGCATGCTGGCCTAGTATAAAGTGGACATCATCATCTCATCGAATGTAACTTCTCACCATGATATAGCTGAATAATTGCTATTTGGCATTAAACAACAATAACTAATGAAAGGTGCCACTAGCGGAGCAAGAACTACTTATCCATCTATTCCCGATTTGCGATAACTAGAGTTATCGTTCTTGAATCGAGTTATCTTTTCCTGACAGAGGGTATGTACACTTCCGGTTACATAACTTAGGAACGTCACATAACGTTTAAAAAATTTAAAAAACTATGTATTCTTATTCAAATAAAATCAGATTTATTGGAATTATTTTATTTAGCTTTTTATATCGCCCGATATCGGTGGATTCTATGAGATCTGTATTTTTATTTCATATCCTGAATGACCGTAATAATTAATAAATTCAGTGTTTTATATTCAAAGATGTAGCATTTTCTCGAAAATCAGACCGCCACGATATAGCTGAAATATTGCTGAAAGTGGCGTTAAACACCATAACCCCCGAAAATCGGCTTTGCTGTTAAAATTACGGGCGTTAATAGCGATGTATGCAAAATTCATTCCGATTTTCGCAGTGGAATCATTTGTTTTATTTTCTTTTACAGAGGATTATCTTAATCTTGAAATGTTCAAGATATTTTATCTGCTCGGAGTCTATTAAAAAGATGTCTATTTTTGCATGATATTTAGTTTTCTTTTCTTTTTTTCAAGAGATCAATGTAGATTCCCATAAAAATTCCCACAGGCTCCATTCAAGAAATTGAATATTTTACCTTTAGTTATATACATGGTTCATGACTATTCATTCTTTGGTTCCACTGCGGATTTTGTAATAAAAAAGAAACAGTTAGGGTTTTTACCGGATTTGGCCATCTCCAAACGTCAGAGACGTCGGGTAGAAATATGACCGTAGAGTTAGACAGCCGGCATCCGCTCCTTCCAAAAGCTGGATGGGGAAAATGAAGATTTGACTCTGATCTTAAGAAAAAAAAATGGAAACTTTCGCAGATACAAGTGCTTTCAATGCTGTTGTAAAGGAGAAAAACACGAAAACAAACAAAATTGCAATTGTTAAATATCAAAAACTTGCAACACAAAACTTCCTTTTTAACATGCATATACATTTTCCCTTTGGTAACATATAAAGACTTTCCCTTTTATGGAAAATATGCTTAAATATGAATCTATGAAATATAGGCATCGTCTGCTTTATTATAGAGTTGCACCAATGTATATCAGGTACACCTTATATACCACAAGAAAGAAAACAAAACTTACAAATGTGATCATTGTACCATAGCCGTGATCGTATAGTCGCTACTTCGCGACCCCTGCAGATTTACACTGAGAGTGCGAATCCTATCGGAGGGCAGGTTTTTTTTGTTTTTTCTTGTTTTTTTTTTGTTTTTTAATTTTTTTAGGAACATAATGTGTTTCGTTATTAATTGCGGTTAAAGTGATAAAAATGGAGGCTATATTTATATTAAGTTTTTTTTTTCTTTACATATTATAAGAATTGTGAGTGTATACAGTAGATTTGTATTGATTTTTGGAAAGCCGCACAACGAATATTTCCTTACATATGAAATCATAACACGAATATACATGCAAGCTGTTAATTTCACATTTTTCTTTATCAATATTAACTATTCTGTCGTTTTTTTTTTAAACAAGCTGTCATAATCACTAAAAATAAAACAATTTAGCACATGTCGGTTTTAATCGGAAGCAAACCATCAGAGCCTTTTTTATATTTTGCTTTGTGCTTGGTAGTTATTTTCTTAAATCTGCAGTTGAGAAATCAAATCGTCTGCTATGTATACTAATTCACATTTTACCCCATCATTACTCTAAGTAATAAATTTACTTGACTAAATGCGGGAGCACAGTAGTCATGATCGTATTGGCGCTGCCTTGTGATGGAATGGATAGTTCTAGAAGGTGGTTCGAATCCCATCAGTCCTTTTGTATGTTTGTCTACATTGTTTTAAGCTTAGCTTCAGAACGGCATTTTTGGCTGTAAGATTATGAGACTGTAAAAAATGCATTTATTGCAAAATAACCTATTTGTCGTCTGTACTTAGACGGTATCCGAAATCATGGGTAGCGGTCGAGAAGTGCATATGTCTAAAAATACATCTTTAATATGACAGATAAGTTTCAATGGACAGAGATGCGATCTCCAAATACACCATTATTTTTTAAACGATAGACCAATTACTTGTTCTTGATACCGGTATATTAAAAACAGAAAAAAGCCGCGTTCGTGATCGTTTTATTTCCTATTCAAAATATTCCAGACGAGTGACATTATTCATTCAGAAAAAAGTGGGATCTGCTCTGACGGAAACCGAAAATTGGGATTTGCTTGTTGACTGTACAAGTCGAGATGGTCGGCAAATGTTAGATGCAGGTGTTTACCTATCTGATAAGCGCACATTGCTAATGAAGACGCACATACCGTTTCAAACACAGTACAAAATATTCTACCGAATCCGCTTCTGCTTTTACAAATGGTGAAGAAACAACCGATTCTATTATTTCTAAAATGCTTTCAAATTTATCTTGCCTTGTCTTCGACCGCTCGAGTGTAATGAAAAAACAAATACGCTTTTTAATGAAAGGAGAGAAAACCTTTTTATAAAGAAAATATTCCCGCTTTCAGTGTACAAGGAAAATCGCGCAATATTTCCGTTTTGCAGAAAAATCTGGTGACGATCATCCAAAACATTTCAGAAAGTTAATTATGTAACATGTTCATTGGTATTATGAAAATACAGATTTGGAGTTATTTGTACAAAAATGTTACAAATCCAGAGAAAAATATGTTAAATAAGTAAATAGTTTTTTTTATAGAAGTTTAAAAAAAGGGAATGTCGTGTATATAATTTTCTTTATAAGAGTTAAAGCCTCTTATGAACTGTCTATAGCAGCTCATTTTTTCATTGTCATCTGACCGGCTTTTTAAAAGATACGTCTCTACATCTTTGTCGGAGTGCAAGCTCATTCTTGTTACCACTGATTTTTCCATTACATTTCCGTAGAAACTGTACAAGTTCAGTCTTTTTTTAAAGTTAGGAAGTCTTCAAGTGTTGCCTTGGAATCTACGTCAATTAATTTCATATTTTTTCTCGCTTATTATTCATTCAATCAATTTATTAAAAACCGCCAGGAAAACTTTTGCAACCGGAAATGCTATATACCCACTGCCAAGGACGATAATTCAAATTACGAACGATAACTCCATTTTCTGCAAAGAGGGAATAGCACCCGAGTTCATCCTTGGTTTTTTGTGGGGTTCGTGTTGCTCAATCTATAATTTTCAGAATTTCTGTGTAGTGTTTTGTAGATTATTGTTTGTCCTTTTGTCTTTAGTTTTGCCATTATATTGTCTGTCATTCTTTGATTTACGGTTTCTGATTACCCCTTTGGTATCTTCAACTTTTCTCATGTATCACAGGCTTTATTATGCAAAAAAGACTAAAACTCATTCAAATTAATTTAAAGTTTTTATTTTGAAATTAACAAATTATATATATTTGGCTAAAACACAGTCTTTGTCCAATAGTTACTTTTTTGATGCTGAAAACTCAAATTAACATATTTTTTGTTACCTCTCAACATGTATGTTTAAAATCTAAAATATTTTTTATTTGTTTTAATTTGAAGTTTTTTTTTAAAAGGTTATGGACACTACATGAATTGTCTAAAATATTGACATTGAATTTCATCTGTTTTATCAGCTTTTCTTTTTTTATTTTATTGCAGAAAAAAAGAAAAACAAATTATGATGCATCATCTATTTACTGTTGGAAAATACTTGTATACTTTGACTGATGCAACAATGTAATGATGTAATATTGCATCATCCAATGGATTGCCCTTCCAAGAAATTTGACTGTTCATCACTAACTACATATATAGCTCATGAAAAAATAACTCATATTGTGTAATACTGTGTTAGAATGAAGCAAGAAGTCCTGAGAAATGGAAAAAAGTAAAGTTTTCAGTCCCGATGATGACCAACGATGATGACCAACGTATGCATAAATGTATTGAAGCATTGCTTATTATATCATGTTGTGCTCGTAACTCGAAATTTGTCAATACCTGTTTTCCTGTACTCATGAAATATCCACATGAATTACATAAGATCTGATGCTTGCCAAACATACTATATGAAGAAAACTAGGTTTTCACAGGGAAGACCTATTGAGTTTGATGCACAATTTATATGGTGAAAGCTTTTTTCGAGGCAGATATAAAAAACGAACCTGTAAGCCACTTATTGGTGGTGTACTTAATAATACAAATGTCATTTAATAGAGAATATTGTCAAAGCACATGCCCGTGGAATGCACCGTTTTTAGTATATTTTGTTGTACAGTCAAGTGAGGTTACGGACACTACAGGATACTACAATTTTTCTAGGGCAACTATTATCATAATTCATACACAACTTTTGTGTTCATAATAGATGAAATATAACAATTTAAGGTATTCATAACCTATTCTGATTGTTTCTTTCCACCAATTGGTTGAATATGACCTTTAAGCATATCACTTTCATACATGTTACCTGTTTGCACTGAGCCAGGCCATACATGTTACCTGTTTGCACTGAGCCAGGCCATACATGTAGTAATGATGGTTGTTAGAAATTAATTTATTATCAGAAGAGACACAAAAGACCTGAAAGAGTTGCTGACAAAGATGCTGACAATGTCAAGAAGCAAAAGGAGCAAACCAGGCAGAAAGTTAAGACATGGAGAAATCGTCAGAAAACAGAAAACTCAGCAAAATATGTTCCTTTGAAAAAGACTGACAAAGAAGAAAAGAATGAAAGTTAAAACTGATGGCCACTTCAGATCCTGAATTAAGAGCCTCACTAAGAAGGAAGAAGGCTGAAGAAATGAAAAGATACTGGCAGAGAAAAAATCTCCATCAACATCAAAAGTCCATTCTGGTCAAGGATTAACTCTGACCCCTGCCTGCAAGAAAAAACTTCAAGTAGCAGATGCTATGGTAGAATCAGGGAAAGAAAGTATATCTTAAGTAAAAAAAACAGTAGTCGAAAGGACAGAGAAAAGTTTCAGAAAAAGACATGAGAGTATACCAAGAGCATGCATTTAGAGCATCGTGGCAACAAAAACAGATGAGGTATCTTAAATCTCAGGCAGCTACTGAGGTATCTTAAATCTAAGGTAGTTAATGGGGTATCTTTAATCTAAGGTAGATAATGAGGTATCTTTAATCTAAGGTAGCTAATGAGGTATCTTTAATCTAAGGTAGCTAATGAGATATCTTTAATCTAAGGTAGCTAATGAGATATCTTAAATCTCAGGTAGATAATGAGGTATCTTAAATCTAAGGTAGCTAATGAGGTATCTTAAATCTAAGGTAGCTAATGAGATATCTTAAATCTAAGGTAGATAATGAGGTATCTTAAATCACAGGTACCTAATGAGATATCTTAATTCTAAGGTAGCTGAGGTATCTTAAATCTAAGCTAGCTAATGAGGTATCTTAAATCTAAGGTAACTAATGATGTATCTTAAATCACAGGTAGCTAATGAGATATCTTTAATCTAAGGTAGCTAATGAGGTATCTTAAATCTAAGGTAGCTAATGAGGTATCTTTAATCTAGGGTAGCTAATGAGGTATCTTAAATCACAGGTAGCTAATGATGTATCTTAAATCACAGGTAGCTAATCAGGTATCTTAAATCTAAGGTAGTTAATGGGGTATCTTAAATCTAAGGTAGCTAATGGGGTATCTTAAATCTAAGGTAGCTAATGAGGTATCTTAAATCTAAAGTAGCTAATGAGGTATCTTAAATCTAAGGTAGCTAATGAGATATCTTAAATCTAAGGTAGCTAATGAGGTATCTTAAATCTCAGGTAGCTAATGAGGTATCTTAAATCTAAGGTAGATAATGAGGTATCTTAAATCACAGGTACCTAATGAGATATCTTAATTCTAAGGTAGCTGAGGTATCTTAAATCTAAGCTAGCTAATGAGGTATCTTAAATCTAAAATACCTAATGAGATATCTTAAATCTAAGGTAGCTAATGAGGTATCTTAAATCTAAGGTAGATAATGGGGTATCTTAAATCTAAGGTAGCTAATGAGGTATCTTAAATCTAAGGTAGCTAATGAGATATCTTAAATCTAAGGTAGCTAATGAGGTATCTTAAATCTCAGGTAGATAAAAGGTATCTTAAATCTAAGGTAGATAATGAGGTATCTTAAATCACAGGTACCTAATGAGATATCTTAATTCTAAGGTAGCTGAGGTATCTTAAATCTAAGCTAGCTAATGAGGTATCTTAAATCTAAGGTAGCTAATGATGTATCTTAAATCACAGGTAGCTAATGAGATATCTTAAACCTAAGGTAGCTAATGAGGTATCTTAAATCTAAGGTAGATAATGAGGTATCTTTAATCTAAGGTAGCTAATGAGGTATCTTAAATCTAAGGTAGCTAATGAGATATCTTAAATCTCAGGTAGATAATGAGGTATCTTAAATCTAAGGTAGATAATGAGGTATCTTAAATCTAAGGTAGCTAATGAGGTATCTTAAATCTAAGGTAGCTGAGGTATCTTAAATCTAAGCTAGCTAATGAGGTATCTTAAATCTAAGGTAGCTAATGATGTATCTTAAATCACAGGTAGCTAATGAGATATCTTTAATCTAAGGTAGCTAATGAGGTATCTTAAATCTAAGGTAGCTAATGAGGTATCTTAAATCTAAGGTAGCTAATAAGGTATCTTAAATCTAAGGTAGCTAATGAGGTACCTTAAATCTAAGGTAGCTAATGAGGTATCTTAAATCTAAGGTAGCTAATGAGGTATCTTTAATCTAAGGTAGCTAATGAGGTATCTTAAATCTAAGGTAGCTAATGATGTATCTTAAATCACAGGTAGCTAATCAGGTATCTTAAATCTAAGGTAGATAATGGGGTATCTTAAATCTAAGGTAGCTAATGGGGTATCTTAAATCTAAGGTAGCTAATGAGGTATCTTAAATCTAAGGTAGCTAATGAGATATCTTAAATCTAAGGTAGCTAATGAGGTATCTTAAATCTCAGGTAGCTAATGAGGTATCTTAAATCTAAGGTAGATAATGAGGTATCTTTAATCTCAGGTAGCTAATGAGGTATCTTAAATCTAAGGTAGATAATGAGGTATCTTTAATCTAAGGTAGCTAATGAGGTATCTTAAATCTAAGGTAGCTAATGAGGTATCTTAAATCTAATGTAGCTAATGAGGTATCTTAAACCTAAGGTAGCTAATGAGGTACCTTAAATCTAAGGTAGCTAATGAGGTATCTTAAATCTAAGGTAGCTAATGAGGTATCTTTAATCTAAGGTAGCTAATGAGGTATCTTAAATCTAAGGTAGCTAATGATGTATCTTAAATCACAGGTAGCTAATCAGGTATCTTAAATCTAAGGTAGATAATGGGGTATCTTAAATCTAAGGTAGCTAATGGGGTATCTTAAATCTAAGGTAGCTAATGAGGTATCTTAAATCTAAGGTAGCTAATGAGATATCTTAAATCTAAGGTAGCTAATGAGGTATCTTAAATCTCAGGTAGCCAATGAGGTATCTTAAATCTAAGGTAGATAATGAGGTATCTTAAATCACAGGTACCTAATGAGATATCTTAATTCTAAGGTAGCTGAGGTATCTTAAATCTAAGCTAGCTAATGAGGTATCTTAAATCTAAGGTAGCTAATGAGATATCTTAAATCTAAGGTAGTTAATGAGGTATCTTAAATCTCAGGTAGATAAAAGGTATCTTAAATCTAAGGTAGATAATGAGGTATCTTAAATCACAGGTACCTAATGAGATATCTTAATTCTAAGGTAGCTGAGGTATCTTAAATCTAAGCTAGCTAATGAGGTATCTTAAATCTAAGGTAGCTAATGATGTATCTTAAATCACAGGTAGCTAATGAGATATCTTAAACCTAAGGTAGCTAATGAGGTGTCTTAAATCTAAGGTAGATAATGAGGTATCTTAAATCTCAGGTAGCTAATGAGGTATCTTAAATCTAAGGTAGCTAATGAGGTATCTTAAATCTAAGGTAGCTAATGATGTATCTTAAATCACAGGTAGCTAATGAGATATCTTAAATCTAAGGTAGCTAATGAGGTATCTTAAATTTAAGGTAGCTAATGAGATATCTTAAATCAAAGGTAGCTAATGAGATATCTTAAATCTAAGGTAGCTAATGAGATATCTTAAATCTAAGGTAGCTAATGAGGTATCTTAAATCTAAGGTAGCTAATGAGGTGTCTTCAATCTAAGGTAGCTAATGAGGTGTCTTAAATCTAAGGTAGCTAATGAGGTATCTTAAATCTAAGGTAGCTAATGAGATATCTTAAATCAAAGGTAGCTAATGAGATATCTTAAATCTAAGGTAGCTAATGAGATATCTTAAATCTAAGGTAGCTAATGAGGTATCTTAAATCTAAGGTAGCTAATGAGGTGTCTTCAATCTAAGGTAGCTAATGAGGTGTCTTAAATCTAAGGTAGCTAATGAGGTATCTTAAATCTCAGGTAGATAATGAGGTATCTTAAATCTAAGGTAGCTAATGAGGTATCTTAAATTTAATGTAGCTAATGAGATATCTTAAATCTCAGGTAGATAATGAGGTATCTTAAATCTAAGGTAGATAATGAGGTATCTTAAATCTAAGGTAGATAATGAGGTATCTTAAATCTAAGTATATAATGAGGTATTTTAAATCTGAGGTAGCGAATGAGGTATCTTAAATCTCAGGTAGCTAATGAGGTATCTTAAATCTCTTGTAGCTAATGAGGTATCTTAAATCTCAGGTAGCTAATGAGGTATCTTAAATCTAAGGTTACTGTACATCCAAAGAAAACATTGGAGACAAAGTTGTCACCGTGAAGCATACCATAATTGGCATAAGTGAAGAAATTAAACATTATGCTGATTTAGCTATTGCCTTTGAAATTCAGGCCTTAGTCAGTAAAAAGGGAAAAGGGCTTTTGCAGATACCAGTCAACAGTGGTATGAAATTACTTCTAAACATCTCATGGCAATAATGTATGCGACGGCTTGGGTGCCACAGTAAAGATTACTTATTATCGCTCTGTTATAAGTAACAGAAAAGTTATTGGCAATGCTGACGATGTGCACAAATTTTGCAGGACAATCTTTAAATGGAAGTAGCTGATAATGAACGAAACACAGTGTCCAGAAGAGAATTTGTATTCTTTGAAAATGTGAATAGAAACAGATCAGAAACTAATGTTCAGACATTAACAAGATTGTGAAAACTGCATTCCGTTAAGTCTTTAGGCAAAGCTGTACACATGAAATCTTAGCTGCTACTGGGACACTTGTGTAAATGGACAAAAATCAGAATGTGAGAATGTTGATATCGTTAGCAACTGGGAGCAAAGAAACCTTGACAGCATGGGTAAATACAAAAAGTCAAAATACAAAGAGAAATCAGCTTACCAGTAAAAAGCAACCTCAGAACCAGAAAAGAATTCATTCAAAAAGGAAATCAGAAACAACAGCGACAACATCTCAACGGCCAGTCCAAATAAGTGGAACCTGTATTGATAGTATAAAGGTGCAGTGTCCGTAACCACAGTGACATATATTTGTTTTAGGTACAAAAAGCTTATCCTGTTAACTTTTAACAGTTAAAACTGACTGTACTTTTAAGAATTGTCTTTATGCTAGACAATGAATGTGTTTTGAACATTGAGCTATGTGGAAGAAAAATGATATCCTAAAAGTTGTGTTTTCATTTTTGTATGAAGTTTAACGTGTTAGGAAAAGGCAACATTTTTGTTTATTTGGAATCTTATATCAAGTAGAGTGCATTTTCATTATTTTGTTTAAATATTCCATTTTTGACATTTCTGTGTAAACATGAATAAAAGAGTTTTGTTTCCAATAAAGTATTAGTTGTTATATGCCTGTTATAGTGTTTGTAACCGTACTTAAAAAGGCTCCATGAAAATATATTTGTAAAAGTTTATGAAGCAAAACAAGTATAAATTTGATTGACCGGAGTATTAAACTTTTGAAATTCAGAATTTCAAGACCCTGCTTGAAAGTTCTTTTTTTTTCACCCTGGTGACACAAATACTGTGTTTTAGTCGATTGCACTAATTTAAATACTGAATAAATTAACAAAAAACAATAAGAAAATAATATTCGTATAAGGTGTCTAATACCAACACAATGACTTATAAATAACAAAACTACCAGAATGTTATTTCATCTTCCACAACCTTTTCCCTCAAATCATATTTCTAAACTGTCTCATTACTGGGATTTCTCTTTTCTGAAAGGTTTCAACATCATTTTTGAAATGAACTTGAAAACTTTCTGGCCAGATTTATGCATTTTGCCCTTCTGTTTTTCTGTAACAGCAAAATTAACTGGACTTCTATTTATCCTGCTACATGTACTAGTATCACTAGGAAAGAAAGAAAAGTAAAGAATAAGAACAGAAGAAAAATGAACGACATGAAATTCTAAGAAATGGTGGTATCACAGAACATAATGCTACTGAAAATCAAGTACTATGTAAGTAGAAAAAGCATGCAATGATAAATGTTACCTTCCAGCAAAATTGTATCATAATGATTTTAATCAGAAATCAGTTTTAATTATCTAATGAAAAATGTGCTGTCCTAAAGGCAAGTGTGGATGTCAATATTTCATATTATTAACTTAAAAAAAAAAAATTCATGGACACAGGGGTCCTGGATTTTTTTAATAAAAAAACTAATCCTGGATTATTATTTTTGCTTAAAGTCCGGTCCTGTGTTTTTATTGCAAATTTTCATCATAGCCCCCCCCTCCCCTGGGATATAAAATTGCATCATTAATAATAAATTAATAAATAATAAATTCAGATTTTCTATTTGAAATAAATCTCATTTACAAAACCACTGATATTTGTTCAATTTTTAATGCTGATTTAAGCTTTAGTCGCAACAATTTTTTATTTTTCTCTTTAAACCGTCGAAACATAACATTTATTTAACTGTAAAATTCACTAATAAAATTCAACCCCCCCCTTTTTTTTCCTTGTTTAAATCAATGATCAACAATATTCCAGAATCAAACAAATGAATAAATATAACATAGATTTCTTTTACATGCATCTTTTTACCATGCGGTGTCAGTGTGTTTTAAATTGGTCATCCAATCAGGACGCTCATTATTCTTGTCCAAGATAAAAATACATCGCTAAAATTACCTGTGGGTGTTTCCCCACTTCAACTCGTAAATTTACATAGAAATCGGAGATATTTCGTCATAAAACTTCACACATGGTTTTGTCTATCATATTTCTTGAAGACAAACATAAAATTTTATTGCATTTATCAATATTTTATGAGTATCAACAGTTTTTTCAACACCATATCTGTTTCTCGATACAGCCGCAACTTCAACTCGTAAATTTACATAGAAATCGGAGATATTTCGTCATAAAACTTCACACATGGTTTTGTCTATCATATATCTTGAAGACAATCATAAAATTTTATAGCATTTGTCAATATTTTATGAGTATCAACAGTTTTTTCAACACCGTATCTGTTTCTCGATACAGCAGCCCGATTACAGTGACCCGTGACCCAGATTAGCACATCCCAGCAGTTTTTTTATTAATAAGGTTGTTTAATGAATGATGGAAACTATCAGTCTTTGACAAGGGCATATATCAACTTTGATTGGAATGTGTTCTTATTTTTGATCCTTTATATACATTTCAAAGAATTGACTTGTTTTCATAACTTAAATCAAGGACGTATATAGATATTTTTCATTGATTTCAGTTATTTTATTTTCTAACCTGGATCACCCTTGAACATTGCAAATCACGTGGATTGTTTACATTAAGCCATGTGAGGTGTATGTCGCGAGTAAAATAAATACAAGAGTATTTGTAATTGCGAGTTAAAGTTAAAATTACTAAATTTCTCCAGCCATTTTAAAAATATTATTCATATTCGTGAACTTGAATCCATATTCGTGAATATGACTCGTATTCGGTATTAAGTTAAACCGTTATCGCGATAGGTTAACGAGAAACTACGAGATTCTTATCATTCTTATATACGTCCTTGCTTAAATACACCAGTTAATTTCTACTAAAAATATATTGAAAATAATATAATAGATCAAATGATATTGAAACATTTAAAAACCTTCAGAATTTTGCTATCAGGGGATAATTATACAAGAAACCATTATTAAACCTAAGGCCAAGAACATATAATAAACTACTTTGTATTTAGAGAATGAATGTGTAATAATTCAGCTGCTGATGGTCAACCTACCATGATCTTAAAATTTTATCTCCCACATTTACTTACAAATATTTGTCAGAAATGGCTAAAAATAATGCTTTCCATTGAAACATTTTTCAAATAACATTAAAGGCAGTCACAATTTAAAATCAACAGCAATTTTTGGGCGTGAAATTAACACCAACAAGATATGAAGAGTATAAATTAAAATGTTCAATATTGGTATGCTAAAATTCTATGGAAAACTGGTTTTACTAAAATGATTTTTAAGGGAGTGTACTTTCCCTCTAATTTTTTCATTTAGAAAATTTTAATATTTAAGTTCGTCATGTGACCAATATCTATCTATAAAAGGTGTTTCACTTCAACTTTTCAACTTTGTTCATTAGTCAATAATTTATAATTTAATATCCTTTAATTAAAATCGAATGAACAAATATGTCAATATGAACGAACTTGACAAGTCTGCAACTCAAAGAACACTTTCAATACAGTAATATTAATTTAACATTTTAACCAATTTCAACTGGTAGGGAGAGAAAACAATGACCATGACATATCTGTAAATCATACCTCACTGCCTTAAGTGTTTAAATGTTTAGTTATTACTGATAAATCCTGTTGTCCTAAAACCTGGTTTACTTTTCAGTTGTTAGTAATTAAAACATATGTAATTGATTAAGTTGTTTTAATTATTTTTCAAAAATCAGATTAATCCCCATTTTTCCACTATTTTTACATTTTAAAAATCATTAGAAAGTCTTACCTTACAAAATCCTTATTAAATAAATAGATACAGATAAAACAATTAATAACCCATAGGTTCATTTTCTTACATAAAACTATTTAACGAAAAGATCACAAAAAATAAAAATATAAATGTCCGGAGATTATGTCTAACTAGGATTTTTGATTTTTTTTCAAGTGTTGATAAATCAATCAATTAAAATCATACAATTAAGATGGAAGGTTTTTTACCTAAGATGCTAAAAAAAGTGATGTCATACTGTACATGCAATATATGTTATGAAATGAATGAAATAAACAAATAAGATGATAAACGAGACTTCCACACAGTGATCTGAAAAGTGCATAGTGATATCATGCAGTGTTTTCATTTGCCAAATAATCTGAAAGAAACACAAATCGAGGAGGAATGTGCTGTGCAAAAAAGGCAGCCTATTCTGGATTATGACCGACATGTGCTACAAGTAGCAGAGTATTAGTAGAAGTAAATACATGTAATAAATACCCAAGACCCAGGTACCAGCATACATTCTGTCAAAGGAGAAAAACAACAAGAAATGCAATAGTATTAATCAAGCAATTAAAAGCTTGTACAAATATACGGCCTAGTCACAATCAGATGCACATTTCATACTAGGTCTGTGTTATAGTCTTTACAGGATAATAGAAGACATTAATTATTGTATTTTTGGTTTAAATTGTACCAGAGGAACAGAGATTCAAGGTCCAGACTGAATATTGGGTAAGTGAACAACCATATAAAAAATATTTCAAAATATATGCGACAAAAGTTGCAAAAAACTAACGTTATGTTGTTTCATTCAAAATTTTACTATTTCCACCAGTTTATCGTAAAAAACTATAAGTGCCTTGATCTTAGTTTTTGCTATATTATTAAAGAAAATCTTCTTATCTTTGTTTTGCAAGTTGTTGCAAGCAAATATGATGATTGGTTGCAGAGCTATGACAAAAATGCAAAGACCCCTGATCGTTATGAAATTTTCATTACCAATTTTAAGCTTGTTCAGAATAAGAAAAAATAGGAGAAAAATGAAGAAAATTTCATACATTAAGATGTTTTCTGTTTACTTACTCATGTCTTAACTGAGAATATCTCTCAACATTAGGTTGGAAGAGCTTTTTTCTGAGTAAAATGGGTTATATATTATATTACCGAATTTTGTTAGAAAAGTGTCTTGTCCGTAGACATGCATTATCTTAGTAAACTGAAAGTGTAATGACATTTCTGTTGCAATGCTGAGAACTTGTTATTGTGTAGATATGAAAACATGGTAAGACATCATTTTTACCATCACTATTATACACTAGTATTGGGCACGAAGTCCAAAATGTCTTATTCTAGGCAATTAATGGTCAATATGTTCTTTTAATCATAATCAGCTGTACTGTACTCTTGAAATTAATGTATTTAATTAATGATCAGTCATTTTATTATCAGACTGAACTAAAATATACATGGCAATAATGTAAAATGTAAAAAAGTCAGGAATTTTCAGTGGAAAAAAATAGATACCATTTAATTCTACTGCTCTATATTTAGTTGTTTACTGACTTTAAATGTTGAATAAAACAAATAAATGAACAACCTTTTCTTAATCATAAGTATACCACTTATGATTAAGAAAAAGTTGTTCATTTATTTGTTTTATGTTGCAATTCCTGATTTAATAAATGAGAGAGTGGTGTCTACGGACAAGACACAGTATCAGAAGACGTGTATAAAATCAACATATTGTTGGCTTAGGAATGGAAATACTATTAAAAATTATTAATTACTTCTAAAGTAATATAAGTATACACTTTTAAAAGGGTGGGGACATAACACATGACTTAATTCTCTCCCTTACTTTAAGGAATATAACTCTTATAGATCAGCTGAAAGATTTATAACGAAACAATAAATTTCAAGCATTTTATAAATTATGGTCAACATATTAATTAACAAGGCACCTGCTGTTTAATGTAGCTACAAACTGGTGTGTACTTCTATAGTTTAGCATTTTCAATAAAATGTTACTGCAATATTTATTTTCTAAGACTAAGAGAATGAATGTCTACAATTTACAAACAGAAAATTTTAACATTTTTTTGTTTGTTTCAGAAGAATTAGAAAAACTTTGATTTAAGAGAGGGAAAAACCAGAAAAAGAAGTAGAGATCCCTACAAAGTCAATAAGAATGAAAAGATACAGGCAAAAACATAAAGCCAATTCAGCAAAGTATGACAAAATGAAAAAAAAAGATAGGGAAGAAAACAGGCAGAAAGAAAGATCGAAGGAGAAAAACGATTGAATGACAACAATCAAAAACTTCTAAATGATAGAATGAAATGGAAAATGCAGAAAAAGAACTTACAGGGAAAGCAAACAAAAAACCTTATGACAATGAAAATAATATTAGCATGGACA
The DNA here is from genome assembly GCA_963680875.1 of Bathymodiolus brooksi. Taxonomy (NCBI): domain Eukaryota; kingdom Metazoa; phylum Mollusca; class Bivalvia; order Mytilida; family Modiolidae; genus Bathymodiolus; species Bathymodiolus brooksi. The sequence continues at coordinate 59,156,940 of OY804577.1, forward strand.
AAACAAAACTGTTTCAAATAAAGGTAGTACTGTCAACAAGAACTGAATGCTAGAGAAAGAAAGAGGAAAAAGTGCTACAGTAAGGATACAAAATTGGCATTTGGCAATAGAACCGAAGAAAACATATCTGAACAGTCCTTCCAATTATAACAGAAATAGCACCACAGAATATTTTCCAGGACATCAGAATGGGGGGCAACCAAAAAGGCCTAGAAGGCAATGCCAGGAAATCCCCCTAGATGATCTATTATGCTAACTAAATTAATCATCTCCCAAAGTATAAGGAAACATATGGAAGATAGAGGAGTTATAATAAAACACGGAAAAGGTAGTAAGACAGTAACAAGTGAGTGAAGCTCTAATGGGATCCATAAAAGCAGTGTTCAAGAAGTGAAAAAAGGGAACCATGGAATCTGACAAGAATAAAGTAAATACCACAAATGAGACTGAATACATGAAAGAAATGGTAATGAAGAATCAGAATGGTGGAAATCTGAACCAAGAAACCATAGAAAGCACATAGTTAAAGAAGGCATAAAAGAGAAGGCTTAAACTTTTTACCTGTAAGGTCAGATCAGTAGAGAAGTACCAAACAAAAAAGACACTGTGAACATGGATGACAGAGTCAACAGACACAATATGACCATGACATTAGCAGAGTTTTTTGTAGTTGTTAAAACTTGTGTTTTTTCAAGTTTAGCCACAACTAAAAATTATACTTATTCTTATTGTATCTTTGTTTAAGTAACATTTGAAACAATTCTGTTTGTTTTAATTGATGACAATATAAAACATATTGTTAATAAAAATAAAAAAAACCACCAGCATATCATTGTCCTGTCCGTAGACATAATTGCTCATATTATTTGAGACTTTCCAGGCTTCTACAAAAAACTATATGCAAGTGATTATTAATTATATTAGCAAAAATAGTCAACATTTCAAAATATACAACAAATTCATATACATGTATATTAAAAAGAATTTGATCTTGAAAAAAAAATTATGTGTGCAGTATTTGAACTTACTATAAAAAAAAATTACAAGTTGAGTTACAACTTAAAAATTGTATTTTTTCTGGTTTGATGTTTATCCAATAAACATTTGAAACATTTATAATTGCTTTAATTCCTGACAGTATTAAAACTTACCGAATATTTACATATAAGGGAAAATGTCCTGTCCGTAGACAAAATTCAATGAATAATGTACTCGAGATTAAATTTCGATAAGTGTACAACCATTCGCCCAAGAATAATAAACTATATATCAAATGAAAGGAAATTAAAAATCCTTTCCAGAAAAGTGAAGAATTTAGAAATTCAGACAAAATTGATTGAATTAGATTATTCCAAAGATACTACATACATCAAAATGTAGGCAAAAACTTGACAAAATTCATATTTTTCAACAAAAATTAATGTTGACCATGATAAAATGCACAATATTTTTGAAACTATGTACCTCTATCTTAATATTAACACACTTTAACACTACAACAGAGAAAAAAAGAATTGAAAAAGCTTGTGAAGAAAAGATATGTAGCATGTTTTTTTTCCTCTAAAGATCAAAATTCAAGATTATTATTTTCATAAATTATAAACATTTGGGACTCATAAAATGACATTATCAGTTGTGTGTAATGAACGTTAAAATTAACCCCTTGTGAAACATGAAATGTGAATCTGATTGTGACTAGGCCGATAGCGTAAAATAAAGAAGGAAAATTGCTAAGACATGTTTGTCATGAATGAAGCAGCACAGCAAAACACATAACTATTAGTATCTTATAAAATTTTGTTAGTTAACGTTTAACCTTTGAGTACAATATATGTACTATAACCTAGCATTAGCCACTATAGTGTACACACTAAAAATAAATATTTGTGTGACTTCTTTATACCTCTTTGCATGTTGTAGTATCTGGTCCATCTCGAAAGTTAAGTCAGGTCTTGGTGATTTGGTTGGATGTAATGCTTGATGACTTGACACAGATGGCATAGATGATGGTACCGGTCTAAAAATTGAACAGATGAAATCTATGAGAGCTTGTATGTATCGATAATGTGTTGTGAATTAAAATAAACAACCATAGCTCACAACAGCTTGTAGAATTCACACAGACCTAGTACATATTAATTGAAAATTAAGGCAAAAATAGTTCTGCTATTTAAATATTTTGCCCAATAGATCATACAAGTATAATTATGATTCAATGAATTCCATGCTTTCCTGAGAATCATTTTAACATTTATTTGTCTCCATAAGTTAAATTATGCAAATTGATCTTGTATTTCTAAATTAAATTCAGAGCTTTTTTTTAAAAACAACCTCCAAAATAAATTTAACTATATATATATATATATCTGACAGTGTTGGCTTTAATCCAAGCTACACAAAAATATCACCAAGTTGCAGAACTCGTCAGGGCTCACCACACTTGCAAAAAACAGGGAGACTTGACTTCTCCCTCAGAGAACATGAGGGAGAAGTGAAGGCGGGACAGGGAGACTTCCAACAGCTTCATAGAGACATGCTTCTGCAAAAATGCATTGTTTCTTCGCATCATTTAAAAACAAAAATTATTTGAAGTGGTGTTGTGTTCCTTTGCTAATATCTTGTTATTATCCTTCATATTTAACTTTAAATTCATGTTTTGTACTTGTATTATTGTTGTTGATCTTATATTTATTAATTTTGCAAAAAGAAACAAGGTGACTTTAATTTCGCTGATATAGGGCGAGTACTTCGCCCACTTCGCCTGGTTTGGTGAGCCCTGCTCATAGTACTTTATAAGCTATCACAAGCTATCTGATAAGTCACATGATAACAATTGATGATGTAGGTTCAATATCAACTTGTCATAACTATCACATGACTCATTAAACCTATCACATGTCATCTGACAAGTCACATGATAACAATCTACCCTGTAAGTTCAATATCAACTGGTCTATCATAGAGCTCTTTTAACCTACCACAAGATATGACAAATCAAACTATTATATACTTACCCTGTGGGTAACTTATCATTGAGTGCCTTGAGTCTTCTCATATGAGCTTGATTCTGTTTCTTTAACTTATAATTGAGTGTCTTGAGTCTTCTCACATGAGCTTGATTCTGTTTCTTTAATTTATCATTGAATGCCTCGAGTCTCTCACATGACCTTGATTCTGTTTCTTTAACTTATCATTGAGTGCCTTGAGTCTTCTCCACAACCACTCCGTTAGAGGCTTAAATTCCATATCATCACTAAATATCTTACATTGCTGATCCCAAGCTTCTTCCTGAAAAATAGGAATAATTTGTGAAATAATGGCATTTCTCACATTTTAAATAACTATATTGGACAATTTCGACTCATCCGACATCACGAATTAAACCAACATAAGAATATCTCTCAAACCTATAAAAAAACAAATCTGTAATACTGAGTTAATATTAAATTCAAATCATTGCTGGAGAGTGTTAGGAAATATCAGAACATCCTCTGAACACTTTCATATCTTGCCAATCTCTCGTGTTGTAGTAATTTTCTATTTTCATATGCACTACTTTGATTAACAGATTCTGATTACCTTATCAAACTTTGGTAGTTTGACACTGACATGACTGTTCTTTAAGTAGTCATTTCACGATTTTTTTAAAAACATTTGATAGGGTAACACAGAGTATAATTTTGTAGTAACTTAAATTTCCTGCCATTTTAGCTAATGTTTATCTATTCTTGTAGTAACTATAATTTCCTGCCAGTTTATCTTATGTTGAAGTAATTTTACAATGCATGTCAAAATATCTACTGTTGTAAAACCTTACATTTACTGCTATCATATTTAAGATTTCCTTGATCATCTTGCTGATATCATTGGTTTCTGTATCAAACAAACTGTTACTTCTACTTCTAGTACTAGTATCACTGGGAAAAAAAAGAGAAGAAAAGTAAAGAATAAGAACAGAATAAAAATGAGACCCATGTATACATTCAGTTAAGGGAGAAACACAACGAGGAATCAAAAAATATTAATCAAGCATTCAATAGCTTGTACAAATAAAATAAGTATTATAGTGTAAAATAAATAAGGAAAAATGCTAAGACATGTTTGTCATGAATCAAGTAGCAAAATACATAACTATTAATATCTTATTAATTTTCTTTGCTGAAGTTAACTTTTAACCTTTGAGTACAATATATGTATTATAACCTAGCATTAGTTATTACAGTGTAACCACCACGATATAACTGAAATATTGTTAAAACAACATAAACCAAACCAAACCAAACTACAGTGTACACAATGATGCTTTAGGTTCAACATCAACTTGTCATAACTATCAGATGACTCATTAAACCTATCACATGTCATCTGACAAGTCATATGATAACAATCTACCCTCTAAGTTCAATATCAACTGGTCTATCATAGAGCTCTTTCAACCTACCACAAGATATGATAAATCAAACTATTATATACTTACCCTGTGGGTAACTTATCACCAAGTGCCTTGAGTCTTCTTGCAGGAGCTTGATTCTGTTCATTTAACTGATCATTGAGTGCCTTGAGTCTTCTCAGCAACCACTCCTTTAGAGATTTCAATTCCTGATGATCTAATTTTCTGTCAATATCATCACTAAATACCTTACATTTCTGATTCCAGGCTTCATCCTGAAAAATAGGAATGATTTGTGAAATAATGGCATTTCTGACATTTTAAATAACTATTTTGGACGATTTCGATAAATCAGTAATTTGGCATCACACATTAAACTGACAATTAAGAACATCTCTCAAACCTATAAAAAACAAATCCGTAATATACTGTGTTAATACTTAAATTCAAATCATTGCTAGAGAGTTTTAGGAAATCTCAGAACATCCTCTGGACACTTTCATATCTTACCAATCTCTCTAGTAATTTTCTATTTTCATATGCACTTCTTTGATTAATGGATTCTGATTACTTTGTCAAACTTTTCGTAGTTTGACACTATTTTTTGAGTAGTCATTTCACTATTTTTTTTTACTTTTGATAGGGTAACACAGAGTATAATTTTGAAGTAACTTAAATTTCATGCCATTTTAGGTAATGTTTATCTATTGTTGTAGTAACTAAAATTTCCTGCTCGTTTATCTAGTGTTTAAGTAATTTACAATGCATGTCAAAATATCTACTGTTATAAAAACTTACTTTTGCTGCCATTTTATTTACAATTTTCTTGATCATCTTGCTAATATTGTTGGTTTTTGTATCAAACAAGGAATGGTTCACTTTGTCATCCAAAGTTCTCTTATCAGCTTTCTAAACATAGACAAAAATAATAATTAGGAGATAACTGTATTGTATTTGAAAATTTCACCGCATCAATTGGAGATTTAATGGTCGCAAATTTAGTTTTTCAAATACAATACAGTTATCTCCATTCTAATGTAATCATGTGCATACATGTGTATTGCCACATTATTGACAAGATGACGTAAGTGGTAATCAGTTAAAATTATCAAAAAATATCTCATGCTATTTGAACTGTGGAATTGATACACTGAAAATTACATCATTAAATCGACAATTGATGCCATGAAATTTTCATATACAATACAGTTATCTCCATTCCAATGTAATCATGTGTATTGCCTCATTTTTGACAAGATGACATATTCGGTAATCGGCTAAAATTCGAAAAATATCTCATGATATTTCAACCATGGAACTGATACCATGAAAATTACAGCAATGTCCAATAACATACCAGGAATATTAAACAACTACATTAGAATGTGTAATTGAATGATGTCATTCATGTTAACCTACAGTATTGTGTAAAAATAAAAAATAAACCACTTCGGTTGATTTAAATTTAGTGTACTTTTAGTTGAAATGTGTCTTTCACCTAATATATATATATATATATATATATATATAAACATCTGAAAAAGTAGCCAACGTATAAATCTACGAGATGTCGGATCGGAAACAAGTGTTAACGATACTGTGCAAACAAACAAAAATGATAAATAAACGTCTAAAATGTTAGCACAACGATATCAAAAAAATATGTTAAAATGTAACAAAAATAACTATAAGTCTACAAAAAGACTATAATTATAATGAAATCGACGGATATTTCGCTTGACCGACAAGCTTCATCAGCGTCTGTAATCCGATTTGAAAAATTGTCACGTGAGCATCAGTTATCGTGACGTACGTCACGATAACTGATGCTCACGTGACAATTTTTCACGTCACGATAACTGATGCTCACGTGACAATTTTCCAAATCGGATTACAGACGCTGATGAAGCTTGTCGGTCAAGCGAAATATCCGTCGATTTCATTATAATTATAGTCTTTTTGTAGACTTATAGTTATTTTTGTTACATTTTAACATATTTTTTTGATATCGTTGTGCTAACATTTTAGACGTTTATATATATATATATATATATATATATATATTTCCTGTGACTGTATAATGAATAATTCTTCATTATCCTATCCAATATATTAAAAATTGCTGAGTTAGATTGCTGTCAAATTATAATATTAAGTATATATGTACCATCTACACACGCTTATACACATGTCTTACGCCTATCCCTAGATTTGCCTTACGAGACAAGGTAACACTACGACTATTGAAGCTCTTTTTTTAGGGAGTGGATGTAGTCGAGTGGTCTAGGGCGCTGGACGTAAGGCTAAGCGAATGGTGCTGCAGTGTAACAATGGTGTGGGTTCAAATCCCGTCGAGGGAAGAACAAAAAAATTTGACAGCTCTAAAATCTAATTCTAACACTGTTTGGTTTAATTTTCAGACGTATATAATATTTAGTATTAACCTAGTATCCTTTAAAGTAACTTTGAGATCCAGTGGGACAGATATATTGTATGGTTGTCACTCGCTTCTAGACGTTTGTATAATATACTTTATTTCCTGTGACTGTATAATGAATAATTCTTCATTATCCTATCCAATATATTAAAAATTGCTGAGTTAGATTGCTGTCAAATTATAATATTAAGTATATATGTACCATCTACACACGCTTATACACATGTCTTACGCCTATCCCTAGATTTGCCTTACGAGACAAGGTAACACTACGACTATTGAAGCTCTTTTTTTAGGGAGTGGATGTAGTCGAGTGGTCTAGGGCGCTGGACGTAAGGCTAAGCGAATGGTGCTGCAGTGTAACAATGGTGTGGGTTCAAATCCCGTCGAGGGAAGAACAAAAAAATTTGACAGCTCTAAAATCTAATTCTAACACTGTTTGGTTTAATTTTCAGACGTATATATATATATATATATATATATATATATATATATATATACACACACACGTCTAAAATGGTTTGTAAAACAACACCAAGTACACAAAAGAAAGTGATAAAGAATTAAACACTTCGTAGAATGACAAAATTTTCGTCCCACCGAGGGATAAAATTTTAGACGTTTATAATTGTTTTACTTGTATAGTATCGTTATACCGTAACGATCCAACACCCCGTAAGATTGATCGTTGACTGGTTTTTCAGACGTTGTATATATATATATATATATATATATATAAACTAAATAATCAAAACAATCAACTAATGAAAATATTTTCTACAAGAAATAGTGACAATAACAGAACATGGTAAACTTAAGGTAATGCTAATTGCTATGCTGCTTGAACAAGTTGGATCAGAATCTGGGAATATTTTTCATCAGCTTATCATAAACGGTCAACCATAGACAAAAAATATTGCAGTTTCAACTATATAAACTTACTACATCCACTTCAGTTCTAACTGCATTATTCACATGTAGTTCATCACGGTAGGCAAGTATTTCCACTTCAGTTCTATCGGCATTATTCACTTGTAGTTCATCACGGTAGGTAACTACATCCACTTCAGTTCTATCGGCCTTATCCACTTGTAATTCATCATGGTAGGTACCTACATCCACTTCAGTTTTATCTGCATTATCCACTTGTAGTTCATCACGGTAGGTAATTACATCCACTTCAGTTCTATCGGCCTTATCCACTTGTAGTTCATCACGGTAGGTAACGACATCCACTTCAGTTCTATCGGCCTTATCCACTTGTAGTTCATCAAGGCAGGTAACTACATCCACTTCAGTTCTATCGGCCATATCCACATGTAGTTCATCATGGCTGGTAACTACATTCACTTCAGTTCTATCGGCCTTATCCACTTGTAGTTCATCCCGGCAGGTATCTACATCGACTTCAGTTCTATCAGCCTTATCCACTTGTAGTTCATCTCGGCAGGTAGCTACATCCACTTCAGTTCTATCGGCCTTATCCACTTGTAGTTCATCTCGGCTGGTAGCTACATCCACTTCAGTTCTATCTGACTTATCCACTTGTAGTTCATCCCATCTGGTAACTACATCCACTTCAGTTCTATTGGCCTTATCAACTTGTAGTTCATCACGGCAGGTAACTACATCCACTTCAGTTCTATTGGCCTTATCCACTTGTAGTTCATCACGGTAGGTAACTACACCCACTTCAGTTCTATCGGCTTTATCCACTTTTGTTCATCACAGTAGGCAAACAGTTTCTGTAAAATAATATTAACATAATATTTATAAAAACTATATTATTAAACTAAATGAGAAAATTAAAATAATATATTAAAGATTAAAAAATCTTCCATAGAGTATCATACATGTGATAGAGTTGCTATGCTACAACTGGAGATTTGCAAATTTTTGGCTGGAGGTTTGGTCTCATAACTGGAGATTTTTATCGACGTATTTGATGCATGTTTTTATTGTTTATTGATGTTTTCCTTTTGTTTGTTTCAGTATTGAACCAACTGCATCCTATTTCAATATATATTGTTTACATTTCTGTCTTATTAGTAGTATTTCATATGATGAATAAAGGATAAAAACTGTATTTATAATTTATTCATAATCATTCATAATCATAAGGTTATAACAAAGCAATAACAATGAAGACAGAATGTTCTGAACAATAAAGTCATAGAGCACTAAAATTAAAAAGTCACTGTGCCTTTGCTGCTGGTGCGTTGGGTGATAGCATACGTATACGTTTCGGCATTTTTGTGGTTTATCAATTCCATCCTGGAACTTAGTCCTTAAATAATACTTTGATCGGCTTTGGTCCCAAACAAGCCATAACAACTTAATCCGAGATGAATGCATTGCACGTTTGATCGAAATAAGAAGTTTTCCTCGGCATCAATGGTTGTCCGACTCCTGTTTGCACAACGCCAACGGTTTATAACTATTTTTAATTGCCGCTATCACACTTCTAATCATCTAAGCGTGTGCCACAAACCCACTTCCTTATCCCCAATTAACTGTCAATCAGTGGATAATTGTTGTATAATCATCAACACCTTAATTAATCTCCATGACCCAATTTACCTGTAAAGGTGTCAAACAGATCAATAACCGGATATCATTAAATATGACATTCACCTTTACCATTCGTATCTCTCGGCGTTTTTCGTCAGCGCGGGAGTTCTAAATGGGGAATTTCCAGAAATATTGATCGCAAAATGTAGGTCAAGATTTTATTGTACTTCAGAGTTTATGAAATTCGTCGGACCTATCGGACCTAGGGGGCAGAAAATCATGAGGTCCGCCAATAACGTCGGTCCCCATGTCCGCCAAACATTTTTGAATGATGTGTTTACTTTTTTAACGGAAGTCGGAAACGCAGGTCGTGTTGTAAATACTGGAACAAGTTCGGTCAACTCGGAATTCGTAACCGCATTGATATACGTGATATTTTATCTGTTTTTGGTAAATATTATTGGTAACTGTCATGAAAATAAATATATTTGAATATATTGTGATGCGTAAGATGATCTTTTCGAGTGAAAAGCCCCCAAAAAATTAATAAAATAAAAAAACACGATATCCCTGATTTGTATCGTTCCCTTCACCGAATCCGTTTCTATTTAGAATTTTGTTTACAGTTCCAGCAACATGGCAATGTGTCGATCATAAAAATGTGGTCATTAAATGACAACATGATTGAGAGACTGCTTAGTGAAATTGAACTGGAGATTGAGAGAGTCTAATGACTTTTAGAATATTGTTATTGTAATCTCAATAAAAAATTTAAAAATTGTGTTTTAAATCTGGTAAATTTTTCAAAGTTTGAGGGTATCCCTAGCTGGATTTGGCTACTCTTTTTTGGTGCATGGTTTCAACTTTTTGGTTTATTCTGGATGGTGACTGGTCTTCCTATTTTAGGCCTCTACCAGTACTAATGAAGTTAAATACAGAAAGTGCTCTGCTAGACTAAAATAATAATAACGGTATGACATTGCTTGGCTTTAAAACAATTTTACATAAAAAATGTAGGTCCAGCAAAAATTCAGAGGGTCCAGCAGAAAATGAAAACAAATTTCAAAAAGTCTGGTACTTGATTTTTTTCACGGGCGGAAGATTTTGAAAGTTGACGGGATGGACAGAAGGGACCCTCAAAATCGGGAGAAAAATGCTCCCGCCGGAAGGTTCACATGTATGGAGTATTTATTATTGAGAGGTTTAAGAGTATCTTTGAGTGTGGTAAATGTTGTTCTTTATTGAGTGGAGTACAGCAGAACAAGGGTGGTAAAATATCTAAATATGCTAAAAGGAGGCATTTTCTTTGACTTCCTATTTATTGCTAGGTAAAGTGAAAATACAAACCTCAAATTCTTCACTGTTTCCATTCTGTAATTTTAACTCAATCATATCCTGAATCTGGTAGAGGTCATCTTCCAACATGGCAAATTTCATTTGTAATTCCGTTATGGTTATGGTATGCATCTCATGCTCATGTTGTAGAAGGAGATCTTGTATTGGATCACTGATCTGGTAGTTAGTTAGGATAGAGAGAAAGGATTAATACAAAGTTGAAGTGTTAGTGCATAGAAATAATAGTTAGATTAAAATGATGGTTAATAATACTAATTTAAATAGAGTGAAACCTGTCTAAACCAAACCCTGAATCCCATATAAATTGAACTTTAGATTCTTTCTAAGATTCCTTATCTCATAATTAATCTGAGAATCAGTCCATATACTACTATTTAACAAAACATTGAATCAGTTCCTGTCAAACTAGCGACATAATTTTAAAACATTGTACTCCAAAAATATATATAGTGTTCCTTGAGATAAGTGATACTGTAACAACAATATAAACACAACATATCATTTAGTCAAAACAGAAATTATGAATATACATGTACAGGTACCAGGTCCAATTATCATGAAAATAAAAAGGTTTGAAAGAGAGAAATACAATGTCATACAGATAATATATTTAAAGATCAATTTAGTACATAATTATTCCTTATCAATATGTTTGTCCTGAAATAAGATGTTAGTTCTAATTAAGCAAATTCAAAACAATGCAATCTATACTAGTGGGCAAATGTTATTACGATAAATTCTATGAACTAATTTAAAAAAATATATCTGCCAAGCTTTTGTTTATGCTAAGAATGCATAACATTTGCTATATAGTATATAATTTCACACTATTCAATAGTTTTGAAACAATATTTTGAATTTACCCTTTCCCTTGCAGCAACTTTCTCTTTTAACTCCTGAAGTTGTTCTAATATCTCTGATGATACATCTGTAATAAAAAGGGGGGGTAATAAATGTCATATTTAGTAAAATTTTCTAAACACGCTGTAGGGTACTTCAAAGATAATTACCTCTAGGCCTCAACAAAAGTCAAGCTAAGGACACTTCACCATGACATCAAAAGAGAATTAGTAGACAAATATGGTTCAGTCTCATTATCTCGAACTCAGAAAATAAGTTGTTTCATTGGTAAAAATTTAATTCATTCGTAGTACAGTAGCTTTCAGCAAATAATTTATTACAGAACTCAAATACTCAGCTGTATCGAGGTAATATCATTGGTCCCTTCAACTTCAACCTAAAGAGATTTGACTGTAATGTTATATTAGATAAAACCAGTTTTGTATATATATACAAGAGATTGACAAGTTTTCATTACTTACTCAACCCATCTAAGGCACCTTGATCCAACTTCTTCCTCATGTCAGCCTAACAAAAAAGAAAGAATAAAAATCCTTAGTACATATCCAATGTTTAATATCATATAAATATTTGACCTTATTATTATATATCACCAAATATTCATTTAACATTTATTTAATTTCATATTCTAGATATTTGAATAAAAATTATGCTGATTCTAACTTTCTATGACAGAGAATGGCAATCAGATAAGAAACTAAATAATTACTGATGTAAAATATGACTTACTACTGGATCTGTCTGACTTGACATTTCGACCACATCTCTCCCCGTTGGTTGTTGCAGGTTTTCCCCAGTCTTTTCTGATACCTTGTAAAGCATCTTCAAATTCTGCCCCAGTCACAAATTTTGCAAAATCATCAGGGGATGGCAATGTGTGGTTTTTATCATTCATTTCATTCTAAAACAACCAAATCAAATGTATGTTTGCATTTCTAAGGGAATGAAAACCCCACAAAATAATACTTCTCCATGAAATAAGAGTTCTATCCCAGAAATGATAAATTGTGTTTTACAAGCATTAAGATTGATATTAATATTTCTTCATACATTAAATCATGATAGAACCTTTGAAATTGGAATTTAAATTTTGCTATATGCAAGTTTTAACTAATAACAATAAAACTGAATCTAAACGATGTTTTCTTTTTCAACTGGCTAGTATGTTTTTCTTATTACGCCCATTCCCATCTGGTAATCTTGCCTTTTTTCCTACTGAGCATATATACATGTATAAGCAGTCTTCACCCTATCAAACTTGCCTGAAGGCCGGAACAAGTAAAACTGGATTCGGACATATGAAAATTATGAAAGAATTTGTTGGAATAATTTTGTTTTCTTCTAAATTTGTCTTTCTGGCAAGTAGGTGAAAAAAAAACTTAAGGCAAAGATTGTATAAGAACACACACTAAAGCTGAATCTTACCATGCTTTTTTCCATTGCATTTATTCTCTTCATTACATCATCAATATTTAACTGAAAATAAAAAAGAAATATCATTGAATAATATATGAAAGAAAGATTTAATTGTATCTTGAAATATTATTGTAATTTTTATGGTCTGTCCAAAGTTTACTCCCTTTTAACAGGGATGGGATTATCATTTTTACATTAAATTTTTTTTCATGAAACTGAAATGTGTCGTACCTAGAATCTCACATGATCCTGTATGAAAATATGACAACAGATTATGAATGGTCCAGTGTTTTACAATTCCACAAGATTAAAAGTCATCTATTAATAAAAACGTACATAACAAATTCAGTGTGCACGACGTGCAACGGTGCTTCTGGAATAACCTTCATCAGGTACACTCAAAATCAAAAGATTGGAAAGCCAAATAATTAAAAGTTGTGGGAGCAACAAAATCAAAGGGCCTCAACAGAATAGCCAAAATCAGATAAGGTAACCTATGCCTGAGGGAGGAGAACCATAGTTTTATTAATAATTTATTATTTAGGAACTGTAAATTTCAGTAATATATATATCTAATAAATCATGTCAGTGCCGAAGCACTGACTACTGGGCAGATGTTACCCTCAGGGACTAATAGTTCACCAACAGAGGTATCGACCCAGTGATAGTAATAAAAACGAAGATATCAAATTAAGTGCGCACAACACATTTCTGGAATAACCTTCATCAGGTACGCTCAAAATCGAAGGAAAGATTGGAAAGCAAAATAATTAATAGTTATGGGAGCAACAAAACCAAAGGCCCTCAACAGAATAGCCAAAATAAGATAAGGTAACCTATGCCTGAGGGAGGAAAACCGTAGTTTTATTAATAATTACATTATCTAGGAACTGTAAATTTCAGTAATAAATATATCTAATAAACAATGTCAGTGCCGAGGCACTGCCTACTGGGCGGATGATACCCTCAGGGACTAATAGTCCACCAGTAGAGGTATCGACCCAGTGATAGTAATAAAAACGTAGATATATAAGCTAAGATGAGTTTGAAGATACCAAAGGGATAATCAGAATCTGTATATATGGAAGAACAGACAACACAATGGCCAAAAGAAAAAGTACAAAAGGACAAACAACGATCTACAAAACATACAAAACTAAGATCAAGTAACACGAACCCCACTAAAAACCGGGGGGTGAACTCAAGTGCTCCAGAAGGGTAAACAGTTCCTTCTCCACTAGTGACACCCGTCATGTTAATCTAATTACAAACCCGGTGATAAGTCATGAACATGGAAAGGACCGGGAAGTGTCTACGACAAGTAGAATATATCCGTGGTCATTTGTAACACAGATATTCCATAGCGGTCAACCAAGTCATGGTGGCGACCACATAACTTTCGAAGTGATGACTTCAACTTCACTTGGTTCAGTAGCCTCCTTGTTAGCAGCAACCCTCTATCAAGGAAATCCTGATAGGAACCACAAGCTCTGGAATGTCATATCAGCTCAGAGATATATACTCCATATGCAGTTGCTGCTTAAAAGACTATATGACAAGAAATAGTATAATCTGAGAACCATGATTTACACCTTTAACATTATCCATAGGATATTTGTTGGTATACCTCAAACTTATTATCAGTTGGTACATTTGTACTTACTCCTTTGATCTGATCCATTTGTTTTCTGTGTTCATCTCTAAGGGCCTGATTTTCTTTGGTCATATCCTCTATCATTGACATACACTGGAAAAAAATACATACAAAATAAAATTCTCTAAAAATTCTGGAAATTTGTTTCCACAATATTGAGCAATTTATTTCAGTTATCAAATACAGATAGAAAAAATATAAGTGTTAGATGTCAATTAAATATTTAGATATAAGTCTTCACATATGTCACCTGCCTTTGTTTTTACTAGTTACTTAAAGACATTTGTGTTAAGCGGTTCTAGGAAAAATTTGAGTGGTTCAAATGAGTGTTGTCCATCGCATTAGTAAAAAACCTTAATGGCTACATGTATATTGTGTTTGTCCGTTTCCTGGCTATATGATTTTTAATAATGTACCAAAAGATTGAAATTTCTTCATTTAAATAATACATGATTTTAAAATGAAGAAATACTGTAAGCCTGGGAATAGAATAGATGTATAATGATTTGTTTGTCCTCTGATGATAGAAGCCAAATTAATTTATTTTCATCAGATAATAATGAGAAGTTTCTATATGTCTCTTTTATATTCTTTATATATGGTTCTCTAAATTTCTCTAGAAGAGGACAAGTAATAAGGAAATGAACTTCATCCTCAATGTTGTTTTTGCATAAATTACAAATACGATCTTCAACTTTTGTGCAAATGTTCAAATTACGAGCATTTGTTCTAAATTTTGTTAATAGTTTTCTTTGTTGCTTAGTTCCAAATAATAAATATGGTTCTAATTTAAAAATTAATTTAAATTTTCTATATGTTCTTAATTTATTCTTAGAGTTTGGATTGACCCTTTTATCATCATTCAGGCTGTCTGTCCAGTTCTGTTTGAATTTATCCTTTAAACAATATTTAACTTTACATAAAATATAATTTATCCTATACTTTGAAGAATCGTCATATATATAATCTAATTTCAAATATTTAAATATTTCTTTTACACAACCTATCCATGAATCATGTTTAGCTTTTTCTAACTGTTCTGATTCTTTTAATGATTCTAATAAAAGTATATTATTTCCATCAGATTTTACAATACGACACCAATATTAAACATATTATATAGAACATCAAATAAAATGGGGAAGCTTCCAAGGTCACCCCTTACCCCCATATTTGAGGATTTTGTCCTAACACCTAAAATAAACTTGCAAAATTTTGTATGAATCTTTTAAAGGACTAGAGAATATGTTTCCTTTTTTATAAATCTATCTAAATTGTTGATATATTTACTGGGAGAAAAATATCCCAAAATTTCAGAGCCATACAAGAGTATCGGTCTGATAGTGTGATAAAAAATATGCAATAAATGTTGTAACTTTGGGAGCATTGTCCCAGAAGGTTTTTCGTAATTATTATTTCATGTTTAGAGGTTGTAAAACTACCTGATTCATTAAAAACAACACCAAGATACATAAATGTAAGTATACTTTTGAACACATTCAATAGAACTATTATTGTATTTAATATTTATATTTTTAAGCCTTCCTCCTTTATTAAACACTAACATCTTAGTTTTATTAGTATTGATAGTCATTTTCCAATCTTTAGCGAATTTTGATATAAACTTATCAAAACATGACTGTATGCCTTTGTCGGTGGTTGACAAAAGGACGACATCATCTGCATACATGAGGCAACGTATCTGTATTTTGTTTATTTTACAGGATCACAAGAGGCATCAAAATAAGACGGAAGATCATTTACATATACATTAAAGAGATTAGGACTTTATGTCTTATATTATCTCCTTGTTTTACTCCTAATTTTGATTTAAAGAAATCTGTTCTATAATTATCAATTTTAACACATACTTCAGTTTTGGAATATATATTTTGTATTGATATTATAAAATTTAGTTCCCACCCCTGCAGCTTTAAGTTTGTACACTACAGTAAACCTTGATGCCAAACAGTGTCAAAGGCACTTTTAAAATCTACAAAGCATGCATATGATGGCTTGGGAGTTTCTTTCAACATATTTATCAATGAGTGTTTTTAACACAAACATGTGATCTGTGGTATGACGCCCCTTCATAAACCCAATTTGCTCTTTGTTTATGATATTATTTGATATAAAAAATTTACTCAAGTCTATTATTCAGGACCCTGTTGAATAACTTACCAATTATATCACTAATTGTAATCCCCCTGTAATTAGAAGGGTTTATTAATATTAACATTTTTCAATTTGATTTTGCATTATTTGCTTTGAATCTTTTTTTAATTTATTGCTCAAGATGTTTAAACAAATATATATCTATATTTATGTGTACATGTGTATATGTATGCATATGTATGAATATGCCTTCTTATGTGCCTATTATTCACACTCTAAATTGGCAAATTTCACAATTATAATGAATAAATGGACAGTTTTAAAATTATTACAAAATTTTGAATTTCTCCTAAGTAAAAATTGTTTGTACACTAATTACAATGTAAATTAATTAATTATTCTTATCATTATACTTGATGTCCTTATAAAATTAGTTATTGAGGGAGAGCACTTACATAGGCTATGCCTGATGTGCAATCCCATTGGATATTGTATTTATGCATTTATTCAATAAAATATTTGAATCGAATTGAATTAGAAGGGTCAGATGTTGAACTAGATTTGTGCAAAGGGGTAATATAACCTATGAACCATATCTTTGGGTATATCCCAGATGAAAATACAAGATTAAATAATTTACATAACATTGGAGTTAATGTTAATTGGTCATATTTAAGCATTTCATTTATTATCATACTTAGACCACTTGCTTTGGAGTTCTTAAGAGATCTAATAGCTTTTTCTATCTCATTCTCTGTGATGACAAAATCTAATTCTTTTTCTTTTTCAACAAGTTTATTTATAAAATCTTCATCCCCTTGATCCGTTTCATCAGTGGAGTTGTTTAAAACTTGAAAATGGTTCTTCCAATCAGATAGACTTATATTTTGTTCATTTTTATTATCCTTATTCAATTTAGCTCTTTTTAACTGATCTAAAAGTTTCCAGTAGGCCTTTGGGTTTTGTTTATGTAAACTGTCTAACTTTTCTATTAATTCCTGGTTGTATTTGTGCATCTGTGATTTTCTTGCCTTCCTGTATGTTTTTAAACACTTATAGAAAGATCCTCTAAGAAATGGATTAGAGGGGTTCTTTTGTAACTGTGAAAATTTGTGCCAACCAAATTCTCTTTTTAAGTAATATTAAACTGGGTGTAAACCATTCTTTTTGTCTTTTTACTTGTTTATTTTTCTTAGATTTAAACGGGCATACTACGTTTGAGCGCATTTTCAATTTTAGGTGTGTTACGTTTGAGCGCATTTTACCTGTGGTTTACCTGGGGAATTTAATATATAAAAATGTGAAAAAAAGAAATAAAAATATATACACTTTATTATAAAAGATTACAGCACTAAAAAAACACATCATAGGATTTATTTGAAATGTTTTATGAAATAGATTTAAGAACGTTTAAAAATGTCTATAAAAGTAGCACTAAAATCTTACAAATCGGTTCTTGCGGAAAATTTCAACCCCATTGACTTCATGTAAGTTGCTCTAGAAATTTCCCCTGTCTCTAAAATAGTGAACACAACCATCATACCATGAAAAACCGTATGTAAACTAAATCTTTAAATTATTTTTTTCATTATCAAAATCATTTTTAATAATTTTTTAAAGATCATTTTTATAATAATTTTTTTTCATTAACAAAATCATTTTTAATAATTTTTTAAAGATCATTTTTATAATAATTTCTTAAAAGTTTTATAATTTTAGTTTTTTTTCTCTGGTAAATAGCTAAGGTAAAAATGCGCTCAATCGTGGATTTTTTTTGTGCTCAAACGTAGGATTTTTGGCACTCAAATGTAGGCCCAATGCGCTCAAACCACAGGGCCTTGTCACTATCCAGGTAAATATACTATCAATGTATAAACATATATGTAAATATACTATCAATGTATAAACATATATGTTTATACATTGATAGTATATTTACCTGGATAGTCACAAGGCCCTGTGCTCAAACGTCGTGCAACGATTTAAACTTATTAATTTTTTTCCTTAATGATTTATCTGCAGCTTCCAGAATTATACTATTTAAATCTTTTGCAGCATCATCTACAATTTCTTTATCATATAATTTATTCTTAAAGTTGTGGACCATAGATTGTACTGATGGAGAATTTAGAGCTTCTACAAATAATTCCGGGGATTTGTCATGATTTAATTGTAATTTAATCATGAAAATTGAAAAGTAATTGCAATGTATTCAATTACACAAGTTACAACAAATAAGACTCAACCTAATCAACCTATAAATATGTGGGAATGAATCGAGGATTAACCATATTGATATACCTTATCAATGCCCTTTTCATTGGTTTGCACTCGAAACAGGAGCATGCTTAACCACATTTCTGCAATTGGTTTTCCCTTGAATGGAGATGTCGGCTTTTTGAAAAGATGCTTGTTAGATGGAACTGATGTCATGTTTTTTAGTTCCTCTTGTATGCTTGCAACTAGTCCGAGATTCCTCTGTCGTTTAACGGCATTTATAAAGTTGCTGTAGCCGTTCAACGTCAGAGGGTGCTATGTACGGAAAACAGTGAATTTGCCTCACCGGCTCTAGGATCGTCACATTTCCACGTTTCGTGGCTATCGGATTTTATTTTCTATCAGAAACCCTTATATAAATCGCTTCACCAATCATTTTTCTATTCATTCAAAACCATCTTACCCTCAGAAAGTGGTGTTACACTCCATTACAGCACGATTTTTCCTTAGATCCTATTATTCCGCCATTTGACTTCCATTTTCGAATCTACACACGTGATCTCGCGATACTAACTGAATGATGACAGCAACGCATTGCATGATGGGAGCTAATTAATGCAGCGTGCCAAATTATTTAGAGCATTATTTGCATACGTAAACAACATTCAAATCACATGGAAGACGATACATTTAAGCGTATTCTGCAGGACAAACAGTCCATCTACAGATCAAAGCAGAGCAGAAGGAAATAATACAGAATGTGTTGGAAAGAAAAGATTCAATGGCAGAGTGTTACCAACGGGCTTCGGAAAGAGCATGTGTTACGTTTCCCCTTTTTGTTTTTGGACAAGGTACTACATTTTTTTTTCTTATGGTTATCTGTAATTCACTAAATTTGCTGTTAAAATCATTACCAATCAATATAATCAACTGTATTAAATTTTATGTTAATTGTTCTGCCTTAACAGGCGCCTATGATTGGCAATAAATATATTTGTTTGTTTGTTTATATGCAAATCATCTCCCATGATACATTGCGGTAATCGTAGTTTTCTCGTAGTCACGTGACACATGTTTGAAAAATGGAAGACAAATGTCGAAATCATAGGATCTAAGGCAAAATCGTGCTGTAATGGAGTGTAACACCACTTTCTGAGGGTAAGATGGTTATGAATGAATAGAAAAATGATTGGTGAAGCGATTTATATAAGGGTTTCTGAAGCAAATCCGCTGTTTTCCGTACATAGCACCCTCTGACGTTGAACGGCTACAGCAACTTTATAAATGCCGTTAAACGACAGAGGAATCTCGGACTAGCTTGCAACTTGATGATGGGGTGTTCTCTTTCCAGTTCTTAGTCTTGGTGTAGGCATGAAAGAGGACCTCTTGCTGTCAATGCTGAGCCCGAGAGTGGGAGCATCTTCTGCATTATCACCCACACCACTGTCAATATCACTTAAAACTGATAATTCTCTAGCTTTTGAAGCTGATAAAAAATCCCTATCGTAATCACTTAAATTCGTTTCGGCTTGAACATCTACAATGTTTAACTGTCTCAGCATGGCATGCAACAAGGTGTGTAAAACATTGCTATTTACTGCACCTTCTCTTGGCGTTACTACGGCTAGATCAACCAATTGAGAAAGATTAACCTTAGTTACCGACATTTTGATTGCAATTTTTCTTACTGACACAAATTACATATGTAGCCGCTATTGTAAATATTATGGCTCCACAATTTATTCGTGTACTACAGATGGAATTGTCTTTTGACAATAACATACCTACGCAGTATTTCCGATTTAATCACAAATAAAAACCATTCATTGTTTTACGAAGTGAAATGAAAATGAGAGAAGTGATTAAAAATGATAAATTTAAAACATTCCTGTTGACTATATGTCAACTATAAAGATAACATAAAAAAATACAGAGTTTAATTTAGAAACTACATTTTGTTTTAAAAACGCGGATGTTTTCAAGATATCATCGTTAGTAACAGTAGCGACCCACGTGATATTTTGCTAAAAATAGAGAGAATCCATTGGGAAATCCATAATCTGCATTTGAATATTAGGAAGGGAGTGAAACCGATATGTTTTAACTCGTAACTCGAGAACGGCTGCAGCTATCTTAAATATCGAAACTGTTTGTTGAAGCCGAGAGTAATATCTAATTGATAATTATAGTGAAATAAAAATTGTTTTTTTCTAAAATAGCTAAAACTTGTTGTGTATTTGAATTCGTATTGCAGAATTACTTTATACTCCAGTGAAATATATTAGCCAACAGATTGACTAGACGTGTCTCTGCCTTTTCATTTATGCAAATGAATAGTTATATAATTAGTCGGTTAGGGTTATGGTGCTTAACACCATTTTCAACACTATTTCAGTTGTAACTTGTATATCGTGGCGGTTATTTTTCTATATTAGCACAACTTACACCCAATATAGGATCAAAGGCTACAAATAAACAAAAAATGGATCAAACACATATACAAACAACAATTATCATACACAAACAAACAAAAAGGCTGTTTCACAATATAACAAATGTAATCAAGTGCCCCCTGTCCTCAGTTCCAATGAGACCGTTTAATAAAGGAGCTTAAGGATTTCACTTGTTGTGAAGAAGTAGGATTAAGAATATTTTCAATTTTGTCAATATCATTTAATGTATTAATTCTACACGGATATAGAAAGCCATCCAGAAAAGTTGTTCTCAGTCTGTCTTTAATTGTACCGAAAAAGAAATGTGCCTCGTCATCGACTACTCCACATTTTTCACAAAGTCTTAAGTGTCTGGTGGGGGAAACCAGAGTACCCGGAGAAAACCGCGACCTGTCGCAAGTCACTTTATAATGTTTTATCGAGTATATCTCGCAACGTTAAATTAGTGATGATAGGCACTGATTGCACAGGTAGTTGTAAATCAAACTACCATCTAGTGGTGATAGGCACTGATTGCACAGGTAGTTGTAAATCAAACTACCATCTACCAGTATCACCACTAATAGCCAGAAATGATGGGTACTTTGCTCATTTGCATATCTAAGATAAGATAAGATAAGATAAGATAAGATAAGATAAGATAAGATAAGATAAGATAAGTTTTATTTATAGTCGGCATATTTAAATAACAATACAACACAAGCCCTAGTGGGCTTTTGACCGACATACACAATACAAGAATAAATAACAGTTAAAAACAACAAAAGCATGCACACAAATTAATAATTTAGATAAAAGCACTCATAGTAGCAAAATACAGCAAATAAGTTAAAGCACACATATAGCACAGACAAGGTAAGCATATACAAAAGTAAAAAAGTTAATCAAGCACAGTAAGATGGCGACACCGGGACGTCTGCAATTTTCATATGATCTATATAGACGATATCATTCATAATTGCATGTGTGTCATTTTCTGAACTTGAAAATGATACATTGAATCAAGCTGAATTAAATGAAATAAAAATTAATGAAAACAATTAAATATTCGAGGTTCCTGGACTAAATGAAAATTCGAAGCGACGAACCCTTTTTTGGCCTTAAGAGTCTATGTAAACATGTAAAAATGTCTGAAATACATGAAACTGGTGGCATGTGACACAAAATTTAACAATGAATGACATTTGGCGACATATTTTCTGAAATTAATTTAGATTCCTCAATAATATATGTAATTATATTGACTAACCTTATATTTCTAGCTTCTAAACTCGGGGTTCCCACATTAAATATAATATGGTCATTTTTGCATGATCGCGATATGAAAGACATGTCTAAAATCGTTACAAAACAAAAATATTTGAATTTTGACAGAAGAAAAACTTTGCGGAAATAAACAATAACTTTTAATTTTCGAATCATTGACGGACACATTGAATTTCGGTACTGTAGGCTATTTTTGGACAAATCTAATTCCCTCTTTGCGGAAAATGGAGTTATCGTTCGTAATTTTGAATTATCGTCCTTGGCAGTGGGTATACAGCATTTCCGGTTGCAAAAGTTTTCCTGACAGTTTTTAATAAATTGATTGAATAAATAATAAGTGCGAAAAAATATGAAATTAATTGACGTAGATTCCAAGGCAACACTTCATAACTTTAAAAAAAAAGACTGAACTTGTAGTTTTTACGGAAATGTAATGAAAAAATCAGTGGTAACAAGAATGAGCTTGCGCTCCGACAAAGATGTAGAGACGTATCTCTTAAAAAGCCTGTCAGATGACAATGAAAAAATGAGCTGCTATAGACAGTTCAATAGAGGCTTTAACTTTTATAAAGAAAATTATATACACGACATTCCCTTTTTTTAAACTTCTATAAAAAAAAGTTATTTACTTATTTAACATATTTTTCTCTGGATTTGTAACATTTTTGTACAAATAACTCCAAATCTGTATTTTCATAATACCAATGAACATATTACATAATTAACTTTCTGAAATGTTTTGGATGATTGTCACCAGATCTTGCATTAAAAAGCGTATTTGATTTTTTTCATTACACTCGAGCGGTCGAAGACAAGGCAAGATAAATTTGAAAGCATTTTTAGAAATAATAGAATCTGTTGTTTCTTCATCATTTGTAAAAGCAGAAGCGGATTCGGTAGAATATTTTGTACTGTGTTTGAAACGGTATGCGCGTCTTCATTAGCAATGTACGCTTATCAGATAGGTGAACACCTGCATCTAACATTTGCCGACCATCTCGACTTGTACAGTCAACAAGCAAATCCCAATTTTCGGTTTCCGTCAGAGCAGATACCACTTTTTTCTGAATGAATAATGTCCCTCGTCTGGAATATTTTGAATAGGAAATAAAACGATCACGAACGCGGCTTTTTTCTGTTTTTAATATATCAAGAACAAGCAATCGGTCTATCGTTTAAAAAGCAATGGTGTATTTGGAGATCGCACCTCTGTCCATTGAAACTTATCTGTCATATTAAAGATGTATTTTTAGACATATGCACTTCTCGACCGCTACCCATGATTTCGGATACCGTCTAAGTACTGACGACAAATATGTTATTTTGCAATAAATGCATTTACAGTCTCATAATCTTACAGCCAAAAATCCCGTTCTGAAGCTAAGCTTAACAATGTAGACAAACAAGCAAAAGGACTAATGGGATTCAAACCACCTTCTAAAATTATCCATTCCATCACAAGGCAGCGCCAATACGATCATGACTACTGTGCTCCCGCATTTAGTCAAGTAAATTTATTACTTAGAGTAGTGATGGGGTAAAATGCGAATTAGTATACATAGCAGACGATTTGATTTCTCAACTGCAGATTTAAGAAAATAACTACCAAGCACAAAGCAAAATATAAAAAAGGCTCTGATGGTTTGCTTCCGATTAAAACGACATGTGCTCAATTGCATTATTGTTTAGTGATTATGACAGCTTGCGTGATGTTCGAAAAAAAAACACAAAAAAACGACAGAATAGTTAATATTGATAAAGAAAAATATGAAATTAACAGCTTGCATGTATATTCGTGTTATGATTTCATATGTAAGGAAATATTCGTTGTGCGGCTCTCGAAAAATCAATACCAATCTACTGTATACACTCACAATTCTTATAATATGTAAAGAAAAAAAAATTTAATATAAATATAGCCTCCATTTTTATCACTTTAACCGAAATTAATAACGAAACACATTATATTGCTAAAAAAACAAACCCCCCCCCCCCCCCCCACCCCAAAAAAAAACAACAAGCCAAAACTGCTCCGATAGGATTCGCACTCTCAGTATAAATCTGCAGGGGTCGCGAAGCAGCGACTATACGATCACGGCTATGGTACAATGATCACATTTGTTGTAAGTTTTGTTTTCTTTTTTGTGGTATATATAAAGGTGTACCTGATGTAAATTGGTGCAACTCTATAATAAAGCAGACGATGCCTATATTTCATAAAATCATATTTAAGCATATTTTCCATAAAAGGAAAAGTCTTTATATGTTACCAAAGGGAAAATGTATATATGCATGTTAAAAAGGAAGTTTTGTGTTGCAAGTTTTTGATTTTTAACAATTGTAATTTTGTTTTGTTTTCGTGTTTTTCTCCTTTACGCCAGCATTGAAAGCACTTGTATCTGCAAAAGTTTCCATTTTTTTTTCTTAAGATCAGAGTCAAATATTCATTTTCCCCATCCAGCTTTTGGAAGGAGCGGATGCCGGCTGTCTGACTCTACGGTTATATTTCTACCCGACGTCTCTGATGTTTGGAGATGGCAAATCCGGTAAAAACCCTATATGTTCCTTTTTTATTACAAAATCCGCAGTGGAACCAAAGAATGAATAGTTATGAACCATGTATATAACTAAAGGTAAAATATTCAATTTCTTGAATGGAGCCTGTGGGAATTTTTATGGGAATCTACATTGATCTCTTGAAAAAAAGAAAAGAAAACTAAATATCATGCAAAAATAGACATCTTTGTAATAGACTCCAAGCAGATAAAATATCTTGAACATTTCAATATTAAGATAATCCCCTTTAAAATAAAATAAAACAAATGATTCCACTGCGAAAATCGGAATGAATTTTGCATACATCGTTATTAACCTCCGTAATTTTAACAACAAAGCCGATTTTCGAGAAAATGCTACATCTTTGAATATAAAACACTGAATTTATTAATTATTACGGTCATTCAGGATATGAAATAAAAATACAAATCTCATAGAATCCACCGATATCGGGCGATATAAAAAGCTAAATAAAATAATTCCAATAAATCGGATTTTATTTGAATAAGAATACATAGATTTTTTCAATTTTTTAAACGTTTTGCGACGTTTACAGTTATGTAACCGGAAGTGTACATACCCTCCGTCAGGAAAAGATAACTCGATTCAAGAACGATAACTCTAGTTATCGCAAATCGGGAATAAACGATCCATCAAGCTTGAAACTGCAGTCACGTGATCAAAATCTAATTTAAATATGATGAATATTTATGAGGAAAGTACCATCAATTTCTGGATATGACGACCACGACGGTCCTAAAATAGTTTTTGAAGAAAAAGGGTTACTTTGCAGTACATCTGGGGACGCATATGCCGAAACTTCTAATTGCCATTTTAAAATTATTGTCACAAATGTTAGCAAATGATATCGGTGATGTAATATGGTTGTTGTACATGTGTTCTATTATTGATTCAAGCCAGACTTGAACAATTGTTATATGATGTTTCTCCGCTAAGCACGCAACATTAAGAAAAAAAAGAGCAAGAATGGGGTAATTGGCTGTGAAGCAGGATAATGCGTCGCAGTGGAGCTATGCTATAAATATACCCACAGACTGCATGAGCTAGTACTATCAAAATCCAACTAAGGTCGTTGATCTAGTGCAAAGACAACATCACATCGAAACTGATATAGCTGAAAAATTGCTGATTGAGACCCCTTGAAAAGAAGGGGGGCTAAGCCCCGCCTGAAAATAACGCTTTTTTTACCAGTTACTATCGTAAATAGCGACCACGCTGACGAAGTTTCTATCGTTAATTAAACATAACTGATTTATTTTTTAAAATAATATTTTAAATATTAATTTAAAATGACAGTACTTAATTAATTCGGTATGGATTTTCATATTGCCACTCGAATCTCATCTTTTGAGAATAGCTTCTGGATGTATCTGCCCGACAGTATCATTACGGTGGACGTGACCCACACAGGCAATCTTCAGTCATTTCATGTTGCTCTAGACACCAAGTCTTGAGGCGCCCAAGAGCCGAGAAAGACT
Organism: Bathymodiolus brooksi; assembly: GCA_963680875.1. NCBI lineage: Eukaryota > Metazoa > Mollusca > Bivalvia > Mytilida > Modiolidae > Bathymodiolus > Bathymodiolus brooksi. Next base: position 59,183,671 of record OY804577.1, read on the forward strand.
ATTTGAATGCACAGGAACCGACTGGTCCAGGCGTCACGTGAAAAATGTTAAAACTGTCATGGTCGATGATTAAAACTGTCTGAACTTAAAGCAATAATCCTTGGGTTTAATTCTCCAATAATTAGAGGGCCCGGGTTGCTCAATGAGTTAGGTAGTTGGATTACCGAACAATTCATACAACCTTTCACCAATACGGCGAGGATTCGCGCCCGGCTTTGTAAATTACAAAAAGGGTGCGCTCGACTAGCAGCCACAATTGATAAAGTTTACCAGTTGCTTGCCCATGATTTCCCCCACCACTAAAACTGGTCGCCATGATATAGCTGAAAGTGGCGTTAAACACAATAAATAAATAAATAAATAAATAAATAAATAAATAAATAAATAAATAAATAAATAAATAAATAAATAAATAAATAAATCATATTGTAGCATCATGTGTACATGATTTAAATAAAGTTGTCTAGTATTGTCTAACATGACAGTTATAAAGCCTATCATGCTTTAATACAGGATGAAAAGGGGGCATAAAATGAACACAAAAATATCACAAACTTCCAAAATCAAATATCAAAATCGTAGAAAGAGACACAAATACCTTAGCGCTTGAACCTTTCCTGGCTTTGTACTGGCACTTCAATAAAAAGTGGCGAGATTTAACTAGTTTTATGGGCCCAAAACTCCCCATATTCGTAGTGAAATGATGCGGTCATGCACGTGCTTTCCAAATGTGATGTAATTCTTAATCACTGTGTATCATTGACACCGGAAATTGTGTACCAGGCAAGCGGGAGAACAATGACGGATCGCACACACGAGGTAGGAATTTCATAATTTATTCCTGTTTATACTTGTATTATGTTGTCAAGGAGTTATATGCCAATTTGTAAGAAATGTAGCAATGAATCGCAGCATATATAACCATGCAGAATGTTTTATGCGTCGTTTTAAACTCAAAATAAGTGCATCTGATCTGGTACCTGTCAAAACAATCATGCGACGCTTTAAATCGACTCGAGCGTCATTGTTTGGACGCATATCGCGTATTTTACGGAAAAAGTAGCAACTATTGGTCATTATAACTTAGTGTCAATTCCACATTTTTGTAGAAATAGCTTATTCTGGACGATTTTAGTCAAAATATGTTCATTGCGTTGTACAGCGAATTGAGAGCTGAAACCATGTGACAGTACGGCGGCTTGCAAATGTTATGTACAGCGAATTGCCATACGAAAATCCTGAAAACGGGATGTTCAATCTGAGATGTTTCTTTTTTTCTCAGTCTTTTGTGCATTTTTTGTGTAAAATTTAGATTTTTCATTGATCACACAACATATACATGCACACGCAAGTATGGGAACCCAAGAGTATAGGGGAATAGGGGAGGTGAAAATCACATTCTTCATTGAAGATCATATGGTGACCTCTAGATGTCTAATTTTTATGGGCCTGTCACTTGGGAGATGGGCTGTTGTTTCCTTGACTTTTTCATATATTAACATAATGACATTCCCACTCCGATGAAGGGTGTATAATGCCTCTGTCACTCTAAGTTCTGTAACATTTTTCTTAGACAGCTATACCGTTTAACTTTAAGCGAACGGAAAATATTTTTTAACTCGTAAAAAATTATTTGGGGGGTATTTAGCATCAGTACTGAAAACTGCAAACAAAATATTTTATTTTTTTAAACATATTTTTTTCATTCATAATCAAGAAACAATTTGTTTAGAAAAAACCATAGCCCCCCTTAAATGGTCTGTGCCTTAGCAATTACATATCGGAGCGTTTTCAAATTTGGCATCATGTTTTGTATTGTTAAGCTTATACGTGTACTATGTGATCAATCTTCAATTTTCTCTGCTCATCAAATTCCTATTTGGCAACTACGTATATGTTCCTTACACGCATATGGCATAGACGTGAATTTTGCATATATTTTGGTCCTTACTATCAACACTTCTGTTGCTAAGTTTTCCTTTGTGACACATTTTCATATGGTACTGACTAGGATTACGTGATCGTAGACTGTGCCTTTTAATATCTCTCACTTCTCCATCTGTTCTTCGAATATTCTGGCCTAATAGCATTTTTCTCAGACACTACATTGTACATGGCTGAAACCTCCGTATATTCTGTAAATTTCTAAAATTGCTGTCAAGTTTAGTTTTGCAATTCATTTTAAAAGTAAAACGTGTTTTGTGTTTTTCAGATGGAACTAGATCAATCTTTTGAGATATCTCCATTGGACGAAAGTCGACATCTTCATCATGTCTGTGGCCACTGCTCTTATTCCACTGCTGATAAAAGTAACTTGTATGTTTGTCCTAAGCAGTATTCATTTTTAAGAAGCCAGTGAGGTTGACATGCATCTATGATTTATTTGGCTTGTACAAGTATTCTACATACATACATGTTGTTATGTTTTATATTGTGCCAAAGATTGTCTATCAGTTGTTAGTGAATGTTTGTTAATTTTATTTATATTTTATTGGTTTTTCCTAAGCAAAAAGATAATGCTTTCATAAGTTTTGTTTATTATTTCTTGTTTGTATTTTTATAACAATCTTTAATAAAAAGTTAATTTGAAACTCTTTATTTAATTTTTGCTTTTGTATCCCCCTTTATGCATTGCTGTTTTTATTTCCTTTAACTTTTCGGGTCGTTTGACAAAAAGGACACATATTAAAACTATTGAAGATAAAAGTAAGGTGATGTGGTGTGACTGTCATTGAGAAAGCTATCCACAATTAAAGTAAACACCCTGTTGATTTTAAGATCATGTGGCTACCTGCGTCGCCACCGCCGAAAGTAGGTCTAGGAACCGTTCCACTAGGGGATACCTAGTTTGCGTAATCTGAAACTCAACAGTTTTCATTCCTCATCATTCAAACTTTGCACATTGATTACACATGCACTGAAGATGTGCACCTCCTATTTTGAGAAGATTTCAGTTAATATGTCGGCGACTCGGGTCAAGACAAGACTTTGGTCTTGTTTTTGATAAGCCAGTCACTTTGGAGATTGGATGCTGTCTCCTTAAAATATACTCCATATCCATTCTTCTTCTTACCTAACGTTGGATCAACAAATAGAAAAAAGTATGCCCATTAAGATAAACATGTGTGAACGCACTATCTCCCAATTACCTGTTGTAACATCCAAAGAAGTGTTACAAACAAAAGAATATTTGAAACTAGTTCATCTCACTAGGTCAAGCTTTGGACAACAATAACAAGAAGAAAATATAAATAGAAAATAAACAACAAATGTCTTAGAAAAAAATAATTTTTTCATCGATTATAAATTATTTTGATTTGTTTTGTAACTGGAAAAAGCTAATGTCTCTGCAGTTAACTGGTCGTTACTGTCAGTTATGAAACAGTTACTAGTATTCCTATCAAACATATCTAGCCAAGTGAATGAAAGCTCAGGTAATTTCATTAGATCAGATTTAATCCGAGTCTCTTGTGTGGTAGTACTTGCTTTCATCGCACTTTTGAAACTGCCTTATGGGTGCCACACCTCTTGCAGCATCGTCAGGATCTGAAATCGTGGCCACTTTGCGATGTGCTTTCCGTTTGGATCTTGCCTTCAGGTCGAAGATATGATTTCTGAAAAAAACAAATGCCAAATTAACATGTCTAAAGCTAATCTAAACAATTCGATTATAGGAATTTTCATGAAAATGTATTGCTTAAGTGGCGATCCTGTATTTGCTCAGTCTCATGCTTTTTTGCACTTTATATTCAAGTCGACCCAACAAGCTGCCGTACAGAATGAATGTTATTTTTAGGCAATTCACCGTACAGTACTAAACAATTCGCTGTACAACGCAATGAACATATTTTGACTAAAATCGTCCAGAATAAGCTATTTCTACAAAAATGTGGAATTGACACTAAGTTATAATGACCAATAGTTGCTACTTTTTCCGTAAAATACGCGATATGCGTCCAAACAATGACGCTCGAGTCGATTTAAAGCGTCGCATGATTGTTTTGACAGGTACCAGATGCACTTATTTTGAGTTTAAAACATTCTGCATGGTTATATATGCTGCGATTCATTGCTACATTTCTTACAAATTGGCATATAACTCCTTGACAACATAATACAAGTATAAACAGGAATAAATCATGAAATTCCTACCTCGTGTGTGCGATCCGTCATTGTTCTCCCGCTTGCCTGGTACACAATTTCCGGTGTCAATGATACACAGTGTTAATTAATACATTTTGTATATCACAGTTAATTCAACAACAAAACTCATTTATAACAGTGGTCGTCTTGGTCGTAATCGTATAGTAGTTGGGTTTATATACCTATGCAATCAGTATTCTGTGCCCATCACCACTTACGTTGTGAGTTCGAATACCACTCAGGCCAGGTGTACTCGATACAACATTATGTGATAAAGTTTGAGTTATTTGTGGCAGGTCAGTGGTTTTCTCCGGTTTTCTCAACCAATAAATCTGACCGCCACGATATAATTGTTTAAAGTGGCGTTAAACACTTAACCATAACCCTCGAACTCGGATTAGTCGATTTATTGGATAACTCGATGTAGCCTGCTTCAGAAACAGAACACAATAAATATAAAATTAAATGTTATTTCTGTTTTAGCATTATTATAGCAAATACAGATTCTCCTCATCATTTATCATAGTTTTGAGTCGCTCGATTAAGACATTCAAGGCTGCTGTCTCCAGTCCTCTATTAAATATTAATTTAAGTTTGATTTTGAGTACCCTGAGAAAACCACCAAACTGTCGCAAGTAACTGACAAACTTTATCACATTAATTTAAGAAAACTGTAAATAGTTTAAGCACTTTTCCATTGACATGTGCAACCTCTGACTTAATCTTCAACATGTTGAAGGAGGTCAGTGTTTGGTAGAGGTAGAAGTATCACATAGACATGTAAATTCAATTACTTCTGAAACTCATACAGACAATTTAAGACCACGTACATGTACATCTCTTTTGGGAGTCTATAGACTGATATGTTGATGTAAAGGAACCGGGATTCAGAGTTACGGTAACACTAGCTTCTTCAAGTTTGATTTGAATCATATGTGGATTCTGGAAATTCTAAAGATTTGTTGGGGTACATACAATCAAGGTCCTTCTCCCCATGCAATAGTATTAAAACGTTTGACATCTATACACAACTATTGCCCAGTACCAAACACAATGACAAACTAAAGAAATTGACTCAAAATAAACGTTAGAGGATACCAAAGGGACAATCCAGAGAAACTGGCAATATATGGTACACAACAAAATATTTGTTGGACACTGGAGATTGGAGATTCTTTGGCGTTACGAGTTTATTTATCGATAAATGGTTTAAATGACATCTGTTATAGCTGCAGCAAGTTGTTTTCATCATATCTCCAAAGAAACGTTTGAAGATACTTAAGTAAAGTGTAATCAGAAGACGTACATCTGTAGGACAGACAAGACAATGGTCAAAAGGAACATACATCATAATGGAAGACCATATTGACACAAACAATTGAATATTAATCCATAGTCTAGATTAATAACCAGAAAATATTAAATTTTATTTCCTATCCTACACATTCTTATGCAATAAATTGAACTGATAAATGCATTTGAATATGCATATTGCATCCTATACTTTAGATACTGTTCTACTTGACAAGTGTTCTTCCTTAAAAATCGCTACTAATAAAACATGAGGGATTTATTAAACAACATTATTAAGAAAAAAATGGTAGAACGTACTAAAGTGGGTCATGGGTCACTGTAATCAGGCTGTTGTATCGCTCACTCGCCAACAAACTTCATATTCTAGCTCGGCAGGCTGATATTTTCGGTATCAATCAATTCACATCCAGATAACATATACATATCTCCTTAGTCATTGTTCGTTTTGAATAAACGAAGTTAATATTGCATGATCGTTTTTACCTTAAAAAAACATAAATGTGGCTTTTACAAAATTAAAGTGAAGTAACTCTAATGTTTTGTATCTAGCAAGGTTCATCCACACCAATTTCGCTTCACTTAGTTGAGCAATTCTTGATGTGATATTTAAAACGTTACCCAATCATAAGGTTTGTAATTTGTAAAACTTAATGTCACTCAAATTAACAACACATGGTTATGACATTGTAATAAACATTACAGCCAAGTTTGGTTTCAATCCCTCCTCAGTGCTTCTTCAGAAATAGATTGAAATATTAATAGTGTACAATGATGAATTACAGACATCAAGTGGTTACAACCGCATGCAATAGCACCAACTTTATTGTCAACTAAGCTAAAATGAGCACTAAATCATTTTATACAGAGGAGGGTATAGAGATGTCATTTTTATCATTAAATATAATGTGAAAAACAAAACAACTTTCTTCTTAATTTGCTTTATTAAAATTTGAAACAACATAATTTTATCCTTGAGAATTATTGTAACAACAAAACAATTAAACTTTTCAACAATTATATTTTAAGCCATCCTTTTTTAACCCAGAGATATATTGTAACAAGTAGAAATGGCAAAATACTATGAAAGCCTGAAATTAAACTTTCAAAAATATATATGTATAAGTTATATCTTGTATTTTTAACCTTTGAACTATCATATTGCAAAATTAAATAGAATAAAACAGTTAATAACAAACATTATTCTATAGTACATAATTATATTCATGAAATTGTATTTAACTCTCTCTCCAATCAAAAACCGCTATCAGGGAAAATGAGAGATAATGTTGCAAGATTTTTTTTATATTAAATCTTTTATCCCAATGTAATGAATTTCAATTACCTTTCCATATTGCTATCACAGACCATTTTGTAAATACTTAAATTATTCGAATTCAGTATATAATAAAATTTAAAAAAAACAAAAACTTTTGTATACACAGAATTCAAATTTTATACTTAAGCATATTAATGTGTACAAATTCGAATTCAGTATAAATTTCGAACTTGGTATAAATAAAATAACATTTTGATTTGACTTAGTTGATATTAAATTAACCCAGGATATACAAAAATAGACATTTGGACAAAAAGGTTAATCCACCTAATGTTTGTGGATAATGTCTTCAAACCAGGATAATTTTAATTAGGTGGGTAACCAATAATAATAAACACTATAATTTTTAATCCTTATTTCCCTTTTTTTTTCATTTTGCAAATACATATATTGTTATTTTCCAACAACATCCATTGCTTAATTTTGTTTATAATGTTACACGAATTTTAAGTTTTCTATTGTCATAAATGATTATTGAATTTTTTTTTATACTATTTGTTGATCAGCCTACATGTATATAAGGTTTGGAAATATAATCTCTAAAAAAAACAAGGCTGTTCTTAATATTATATTTATATGACAACATGATGACAACGGGACTAGACAAAACACGTCATTTCAAAACCTCAACCCTCCTCCCCCCAAAATAAACTCAATGAACACGTATAATCAGGTGATTTCAAAATTGTAAAGGATAGTTTATTAATGTTTTCATCATACTATTGAAGATTTTTTTTTCCACAATGATCAAACATCTAGCAAGGATGCCTGCTTCATAACTTTAATATGTTAAACTTTGTAAGTCTGTCAGGGTGGATCTCTGCTACATACACATGATGACTGTCTGGTGATACTGCAATGTCGTGTGGCTGATCGAAATCCTATAATGTAAAAAGTACAGTATTAGTAATGGATAAACTGTAGTTCAAGGCAACATAAAAATATCAACATTGAATCTTCCTCTAGAATTATTTCCTCATTACATCTTTTTAGTTTTTTGTGTTGTCCTATTATGTGTCTTTACGTTCTGAAATTCCATGTTGTGATGTCTACTACGATTTCCACATAAAAGCTATGTTCGGTTCGTCTTTGCCTCCAGTTGTTTGTGCAAAGAATCATGTCTTGTTTGCGTTATTTGTGTTTGTTTGTGGATAGTGGTGTCCATCACATATTGTGTTTGTTTTTCTTCATCATGTGTACCTTATGTTGACAGATTGTCCATTTTTGATTGCCCCTTTGGTATTCTCTAGCGTTAATTTACAATTAGGTGATGTCCTATAGGAGTTTGTTATAATACTTGGAAGGAAGTTTTAGCAATGACATGGATGTATGCGAACATGAATGGAAATCGAAATTCATATAAATATCAAACATTCACGAACAATGTTTTTATAGCCCAGTATGATTGAATTACTAGTACATATCAAATACATCTGACACAACTCGATCTAACATTTCGTACAGGCGAACTAATATAATGCATTGTCTCCGGCTTTTTCTTTACTGTCTATTACCAAACCCACTGACATGGTTTTAGCAGCGACGTTTTCATTGGATAATCTAATATTCATCAGTTGCGCCAGATGTTAATGGAGGATAGAATATATGATTTTAATCAGATTTTTTAATTGTCGTTCTTCCTGTGACATGTATTCAGAGGCAAGACACCATATTTTTTTTACCTCAATTAACGATATTATAGATATTATACTAAGTTGATAATAAAGAGGAACACAGAGAAATTTATGACTTGTCTTAAAAAAAAAATTCCAAAAATACTTGGATAAAACAAAAATAAGTAACTGAAAACAACCAAACGGATAAAAACGTTGATTGGTCTGTGTTGTATTCTCAAATGCAGCTACAGAGAGAGGCACACCTATACCAACTTAAAAAAGCACTTTTATATAAAGTTTCAATGATCTGGTTTGAAAACTTTTGAGTGTTTTTTGTAATATAAAATTGGAACCGCATCTATTGAAAATGACTATCTTTCAAACTTTGGAAAATTTGGAGACATTTTTGAACCAATTTATAATTCTATGTACATAAAATAAAGGAAAATGCAACATCGTCAGAACAGTTGCCAAATGTAAACAGAAAAGGAATTGTAGGAACAGAGACAAAAGCGATATCCCTAACACACATGTACATATGACTTAAATATATGCGAGGGAAATTTATTACACAAAACAGTTAAGTTGAAGTCATCACTTCGAAAGCTTTACGGTCGCCACCACGACTTGGTTGACCGTTATGGAATATCTGTGTCACAAATGACCACGGATATGTTCCACTTGTCGTAAACACTTCCCTTTCCTTTCCTCGTTCATGTCTTATCACTGGGTTTGTAACTAGAGTAACACAATGGGTGTCACTAGTGGAGCAGGAACTGCTTACCCTCTCAGAGCACCTGAGTTCACCCCCGGTTTTCAGTGGGTTTCGTGTTACTCGATCTTTATTTTTTATATGTATGTTTTGTTGATCATTGTTTGTCCTTTTGTACTTTTTTTTTTGGCCATTGTGTTGTCTGTTCTTCGATATACAGATTCTGATTTTCCCTTTGGTACCTTCAAACTCTTCTTACACCTTTTCCATTCCCTGTCTTCCCGCACATTTGATTTGTCAACGCCAGTACCCTGACAAGAATGCTTTTACTTGCACTGGTAAAAACTTAATATTTAAACATACAATCTATGTTGCCGCAACAATGATGCATTTTACATTTTGACTCGAACTATATATGTGTCTATTCATCGTTTCAATAGCACAGTACTTACACTGTGTGTTGGTCCCCAGGCAGGCTCTTGCACGTTACCATTCAGATCGACAGTGAAACCTTTGACCTTATTCATACCAGTTTCTCCATTGACAACATACATCAACTGGTCTAAAAGAACAAAAATATATAATATTCAAAGAATTGAGGGAATTATCACTAAAAATGAATAAAAATCTTCTTCAAAGACAAAATCTGAAATCCTATATTTGAAAAACACTGTGTGTAAAATTTTGTCAAAATTAAATTTTTTAGAATACTTTGTATTTTATAATATTTTCTAGTCATCAGCCGTAATTTGTCAGACACTTCTGTTGGTATGTATATTATTTTGTATTTTGTTGTTATTTGAACACAATCATAGTCTTGGATTTTTTTTCAATAAAGGAAAAAATGAAAATAATAATAATGATAAGATGATAGTCGAAGGTATTTACTTTACGAGCAAATGAAAGAATCCTATATGCAAAACAACCAGAGTAAAACTACAACGATTAAAAGATGTGGAATCAAAACAGTTGGAACCGAGAGCACGTGTTCCGCTTCTTGCATTGTGTTCCATTGTCGACGATGACAGTACAAACAGTACAAACGTTGCTGATGTAGACAAAAAGGCCCAAAAATAAATGGCAATGTATTTTCTTTCAAGTAATTAAATATGATATGTTGATAGTATATTTTATTAGGGTTATAGGGTTATGGTGTTTATTTTGTACTCACCTCCTTTATCATAAGAGATGGCAAATACTTTGCCAAATCTGGGGTCTGTAATGCTTCTCACAAATCTCCCTGTTTCATTTGGATCTTTTAGTCCGGCTGTGAAACATTGGATTCTGCAAATATTTAACAATGAAGTACATGTATTACAATTTACTTTAAGGGGGTTATTCAATAAAAGTTTGATTTTTGATTATTGGTGTTTTAATGCCACTTTCAGCAATATTTCAGCTTTTTCATGGCGACCAGTTTTAGTGGTGGAAGAAGCCGGAGCCAGTAGAGAGCACCATTTTTTGTAATTTACAAAGCCGGGTGCGAACACATGTCGTATTGGTGATAGGTTTGTACGAGTTGTTAGGTAATCCAACTATACCCAACTCATTGAGCCCTTTATTCAATAAAGAATGCAACATATTTTCATTGTTTGTGACACAACAATAAATACCATTGTGACTCGGAATGTTAGGTTTATATTTAGTCTAAAATATTGTTTATGCATTAACAGTCAAATGTGTATCAAGCACCTTTGGGATAAAGAAAAAGGAGACCTCTTAAAAGAGGTTCAAATTGTATGATATTTTCCATGATAGGACAAGAAAAAGGTGACCTTTTAAAACAGGTGACTGCTTAAAAGAGGTGACAACATGGGAAGGTTTGACTGTATTGGTGCTGTGTCCAAGATATATTGCAGGATAATATATAGTTTGCCAATCAAACAATCAACCTTGTAGAAGTTTTTTTCAATCTAATTTAATTAACATATGTTAAGGTTAAGTGGTTCTATTATAAAAGAATTACCAGGAGCTCCATTATTAGGGTTAGGTTTTTGGTGTTTAACACCACTTTCAACAATATTTCAGTTATATCTGGCAGTCAGTTTCATTGGTGGAGGAAAGTGATGAAAACCAGCGACCTGCCACAAGTCACTGACAAACTTTATCACATAATGTATCGAGTACACCCCACATGAGTGGGATTCGAACTCACAATGTTAGTGCCTAATGGTATTAGGCACTGATTACATAGGTAGTAGTAAATCCAACTACCATACGATCAGGGCCACGACAGCCCCTTTCTGATTATGATAATCCCATATTACGCATTTGTGAAAACAGTGAAAAATTTGCCACATCAAATGATATTTCAAACTTAAACAATACACCATCATCGTGACCTAGTACACTATTTACCTGCCATGCTCTCTATCAGCAACACAAATTTGGTCCAAATCTTCTATGAGTGTAAGACTGTGTGGAACATTTAACTCGTCTGGGGCAGAAAATTCTACTGGAGCTAAAATTGTATAAATGTAATGTTTAACTGAAAAACACCAAAAAAAAATACCACACTGTCGGAGCAATTCCTAAAAATATCAAAATCGTAGAAAAAAAGAGACAATATTGATACCCATAACATACAAATACATGACTGCTCACTTTCGGTGCTTGGTACAGCCACTTCAATAAAAACCCATCCATAGGTTTGTGGCAATTAAAACATTCTTCCATTGTCTCTCCCAGTGTACCTTTCTGGAATAACCTTCATCAGACATGCTCATTTTCAATTGTTTGAAGAACCAAATAATTTAAAATTCTTTGGGAGCAAATAAGCCAAAGGCCCTATAGCAGAATAGTCAAATTCGGCTAATGTCAACTATGATTGAGGGAGGAGAATCTTAGTGTTAATAATAATTACATCAGACTATATACTAAGCTATGTATCACATTATTAATTATGTTCTGATACTTATTCTTTTTTCTTTTCATCTTGTATCAGAAAATATTAATTATAAATTTATTTCATTATGAACATATTGAAGGAAGGGGTTAAGTTTTTTGTAACTTATTACAATTTACTTCCACCACATAATACATTTTCGCATAGTTGACTCCAAAGGTAGAAGCACCATATAGAAGTGATTTGGCAATCTCGAATCATTTGCTTTTCTATATATGAAAACCTTTACCTCTAGTTTGTTTTCCCCATTCCTTAATAAGGTGGCCGTCTTTTGTAAATTTCATTATTCTTCCATTGCAATAGCTAAAATAGATAAAAGTTACTTAATACAACATTATCCACGATTACATGAACAAATTATAGATTGTAATCCAGGGTTATAATCTATCAGTATATGTAGAAGTCTCCCAACGAACACAGCTTTGAGAAATTGCGTGGTGATATTTCAATGAAGGTTCATGAAGCTTGGAGGAAAAAGGTTTCCGGTTACCGTAATAAAAATATAACCTCCTTATTTGTGCTTATGGCAACAGCACCCCTATGTATTCAACAGATTCCATATTTTTGGTTAATTGATTCCACTTGATCGAAAGATTATTCTTAAGATGATTTGATAAATGTTCACCCAGCTGGTTGCAATGCTAGGATCCTCTTGTGTTTTAGCACATGATATGTTATCATGACCACCATGACCATTTTGAAACAAAAATGTTATTGGTGGAACATCTATAGGATATATCTAACATACTCTTAAGTTACAATAGTTTTAGACTAGCAATGTCTGAAAAACGTGTCGGTCAAGTACACACATCAGCAAAAGAAAGAAATAAAAATGTACATGTACAAAGAGTCTCCAAATGTTGTTTTGAAGACATATAACACAAGAATATAAAAAAATACAAATATAATAAGACATTGTTATTACTAAAGTCTGTAATATGCCTTTTGACACAAAAGAGTAATTTTTTCTGTGTTATGTTCTTAAAATATTAATTGGTGTGATTACTTAACACCTAGCTCACCCGTCTGACACAAAGAAGTTTCCATTGGATGCAACTGCTACATCCGTAGGTTTACAAAAATGGTCGTTGTCACTTCCAGGTGTCATTGCTTCACCGAGAATGAGGCTTGGTTCTTGTGATCCTGCAGGTATTTTCATGACCTGTATATAAAAGAAAGCACATGTTTATGACATATTTGATTGTTTGATAATACTGCAGTTCTGCAGTTGTGTATTTGTTTTTTAGCTCCACTAATGTCTTTACAAATAGTCCACCATCAATCACGTGTTCACACAGTTCGGTGTCTACCTCGTTTAGAATCGAGCATAATCTTTTTGGATATCATTTGGAAATACCTGACCAAGAGGTTTATATAAGAGTACCTGTTGTTCATTCTTTAGTTTTTATTTGGTCAAGTTTTTGTATCTTTATATTGATTTTGTTGTATCCATGAATGAATGAATTTAATTCTCATAAACCAAATACAGTCAAACCTGCTCATGCGGTCACCTCTATTAAGCAGTCACCTGTATTAAAAGGTCATCTTTTTCTTGTCCTGTGATAGAAAATGTCATATGCATTGAACCTCTTTAAAGAGGACACCTGTCTTATAAGGTCACTTTTTCTTTGTCCCAAAGGTGACCTCTTAATACAGGTTTGACTGCACATATAACTACAGAGAAGTAAATAATAATACACAACATATTAAATTTTGTACCTGTGTGGAAAAATTACAATTACATTAATTGATACTGTTGTGATTAACCAGTGGCGGATTTAGAGGGGGCGTGCGTGCGCCCCCCCCCCCCCCCCTAAAATTCGCAAAGCATATGTTATACAACGTTAACTAAGCAGTTCAATAAATAACTTGTTCATGAATGGTTAACTCGTGACCTGTAGTAAAATATTCTTACACATTGTAAATACACGTTGGATGTGTTCGCTGATTCATATATGTATTCGCCGTCAGTAGTTCAAAGATTATTCCATTCTGATTGGTTCCGAGGTACCAGACATCAACTATTTTCTCACGCTAATTAAACATTATTTCTGCAGTCAATTTTACAACTACATGTACACGTGCTATTTAGAAATTATAAAATGGACGAAAATTCTAGGCCAAGAAAACAAGCAAGATTGGATACATTTCTGATTCCTCACAAGACGAGAAAAGTCAAAGGTAAACTAAAAAGTAAATTCAATCAATACTTCGAATAATTAATTTAACAATTGATCTCATTTATAAAACATACAACGAAAACCTATAACGAGAGAATCAGATGATGAAACTGAGACAGTGTGGAGAAACTTGAGTGTCCCATGAAAATGATCACTTCTCTTTAAATAATGGTTCAAATAGTTCTTGAATTCGAAATTCTGCAAGTTCATATGAAAAAAAATATAAGTTTGATTTGTATACAAATACCCGAAAATGTTGCCTTTTACTTTTCAAGTAAAGATCAGTAAAAATACCCGTTGGTATATTGTACATTAAAATACAAAAGTAACATATTAATAAAAAAAAAAAAATTAGCGGCAATTTATTTGTAACAATCTCTGCATCTGCCCGAGGTATCTGCACAAGAAAGTGTGAACAAATCCTTTGTCCGGGTACGTTTATATTATTTATATCTACCAATGGATTTCTGTACAATTTTTTTACACATTTTTAACAAAAAATTCTGACTACAATTTATTTGTAATAAATTAATAACTACAACTGCACATGAAAGTGTGAAAATAATCTCGACAAAATGGTTTATGCATATCTCACACCTGATTTCCGTAAACATATTTCTCGAGAACTTTGATACATTTTATTTGTTTGATCTTTTAGTGTAATGAGGTTTCTACACCCGTTGCTCAAACACTTGATGTCCGTCCGTCCGTCCGTCTGTAAGATTTCTGCAATCCGCAACTCCCCTGACTGTAACCACGCAATTGATTGACGTTAAACTATATAATGTACTTGAAATACATTGTAGTTGTCCACAATGGTTTTTAGATTTTTCATTGAAGGCCGAGTGGAGGGGGTAGAAGGATGATTCTGCAACCCGCAACTCCTAAATCAGGGGCGGATCCAGCGAACACGGCACGCTCCCCCCTAAAATTGGAAAAGATATGATTTTTTTGGCCTAAAATGGTGATTTTTTCACACGAAATACCCCAAAAATTTTCGCGCCTCCCTCCGCTCGGCGCAATTTTTTAAAGTGCACCCCCCCCCCCCTAATTTGAAATCCTGGATCCGCCCCTGTTAACCATGGTTGTTTTCATAGCTGGCTGAACAATATAGAAATAGTTATGCCAGGTTGGTTAACATATACAAAATATACAACTACAATAATGGATATGTAACAAAATATTTGTTCTGGTGTGAAATTTGTTCCACCGGAACCTATTTCACAGAAAATATGTTCTGTCAGAACTTTTAAATGAAAAATTAGTTCCTGGAACATATTTCATAGGAAAATGTATTCCGCCTATGTGAAATTTGTTCTGGTATCTATTTCATGACCAACAGTGAAATTGTTTTGGAATGAACATTACAAAAACAATTATTAGTTTCTTTGTTAGACAAAGTTTAATTTTTTTCTCCAATATTTGATTAATTAGGAGGTAATTCCAAATGTTATTAAAAATAAATATGAATTTATATACAATATTACACATGTATTTAGGTCTTTCGGCTAAATGAAAAGCAAATACTTATAATTAATTTGTTTTTTTTTAATTTAATAGCAATCAAAAACACACATGTTAAGTACATGTCAAACTTTATTTTATTTACTATTTTATTAACACCTTGGTGACCACTAGAATTGTGACACATTTTCAAATCAGTTGACAGTTTATCTTTGGTTATTACCATCCTTTTGACCATATTGTCACTTAATTTATCTTTCTCCAAAAAGAATAAATCAGATCCTTCAATGACAAATTTATATGACATCTTTCTTATTCTTCTTTTTTCTGATTCTTTTATGTCATTTGGATACCTTTTATCGCTTAAATAGCCAAATATTTGTTCATACTCTTCAGGATCCATTTCTCTTTACAATTGTGTTCAACTCAGAAAATAAACTAGAGTGAGACTTTAAAAACTTCCTAATGAACACAATTCATGATTTTCATACATCAGTGGAATCTATTTCACAGTTATGGAACTTATTTCACCAGGTAAGAAATGAGGGAACTTTTTTCACAACTCTGGAATTTATTTCACCAGGTAATTTACAGGAACAAATTTCACATCAGTGGAACTTATATAATATAATTTTCCTGTGAAATATGTTCTACCAGAACTTATATCACAGGAAATTATTTCTGGAGGAGCTTTTTTCACAGGAACTTATTTTGGTTCACAGATACACACCTGATGTAGAGCAACGTCGGTGACCCACAAATTTCCCTTATCGTCCACAGTAAGACCATGAGGCATATAAAATCTGCAATGAGAAGGATAATGTCATCACTTCGAAAGTTTTATGGTCACCACCATGATTTAGTTAACGGTCACAGAATATCTGTGTCACAAATGACCACGGATATGTTCCATTTGTCGTAAGTACTTCCTGGTTCTTTCCTCATTTGTGACTTGTCACTGGGTTTGCAACTAGAGTACAACATCGGGTGTCACTAATGGAGCAGGACTGCTTACCCTTCTGGAGCACCTGAGTTCATCCCCAGTTTTAGTGGCGGTTTGTGTTGCTCCATCTTTAGTTTTTTGTGTAGTGTTTTATAGATCGTTGTTTGTTCTTTTGTCCTTTTTTCTTCTTTTAGCCATTGTGTTGTCTGTCCTTCTTGGATTTACCACTTCTGATTACACCTTTATTATCTTCAAACTCTTTTTAGAAGTCACAAAAGTAGAATATTAACCATAGCCGAAACGTGTCTTGTGTATAAAAATTTCAACTGTTGGTGTTCATCTTGGAGCAGTTTTCAATCTCACAAAGACACAATTCGTCACAGGAACGTTTCATCCATATAGAATGTTTGGTTAAAATGAAAACTTAAGTATGCACATTATTAAATTTTTCAACAAAAGTGTCAAAAGCGAAAATGTTACTGCATTTCGTTAGAAATCAAAGAGTTCATTTTTTTTAATTGATTTATACTGATCAAGAGTTTAACTGTTTGTCTACATGTATCATTGATCTCATTCGAAATTATACTGAAGTTTCTTACTTTTTACCTGCTACCTACTTTGAAACGTATGAGGAGCGTTAGGTTGTTATGTGATTAGGTTCCAGATTGGTCCAGGAATTGGGGTAAGTGTTTCAGTCAAAATGTAAGAGTTATTTACTATCCAGTAATTAAGTTGAATGCCTTTGTTATTATGTCCTTTAATTATCTAGCACGCAATAACAATTTGAAAATGTAGGACTGATGATTCAGTTACTTATTTGTTGGTGGGGCTGGGTGATTGTTAGAATTCAGATTGATCAAGGAATTTGCTGAGTGTTTTGTTCCAGGACAAATATCAAATGAATTTCAAGTAAACGTTATCTAGTAAATATCGAATGGACAATCCAGAGAAACTGGCAACATTGGGTACACAAGACAAGAAAAACAAAACAAAAACACAACACAATATGTGTTGGACATCACTATACACAAACAAACACAAATAAGACATATCAGCCCTCCTACAAACAACTGGAGGAAAAGATGAACCGAACATCAAGGCTCGATTAAAACCTTAAGTGTATATTAATTTCATGCACTTTTCTTGTAATTTCAAGCATTTATTAAGTTTTAATTGACACTTAAATTTAACCAAGCCGGTTTGTGCAACTTCCTCCAGGTGTTAGGGTCAATATAGTACGCTTCACCATCGTCACTAATTATCCCTGTCCAGAATCCAGGGGTCCGTTGTTGAACTTGTGATTAAGCTAATCATATGTCTTTATGATTAGCCATAATTACATGATTCATTTCTAATCACATAATTAGCTAATGCAATGATTAGATATGATTAGTTGATGCATTGATTATATTTGAGTTCAGCAGCAAAATTTAATCATTGCATAAGCCAAGTATGGGATTAGGAATTAATTGTGTATTTTTGGCTAATCATCTGGTTAGCTTAATCACAAGTTCAACAACGGACCAGAGTTTGCAGGTCTATTTTTGGGTGTTCGTGCTACTTGAACTATACTAATTCAAGTCAATAAAATATGGTTGTATTAAGACAATTCTTTACTTACTTGTTTGCACCGAGCTGATGTATTACAGTCCCATTTTGGTTAAGTCTCAGAATGGTATTCGCTCGTATTGGTCCTTTGGCTTGTTCCGCATGCGAAAGACGGTTGCTGTTGTAGTCGAATGTGCTACAATATGAACATAAGAAACAAGATGAATGTAAATGTAAACATAAACTCGAGAAAATATCCAATATCAACGTTTTACACTTGGATGCAAATTAAGTAAAGGAACAGCCTTTTATTGTTGTTACATAAGAATGTATAAATAAAAGTCGCTATTAATATGTTACTAAAATTGTTACAATCATAATTCAGCCGTCTACGTGGTTCTGATTTGTATGATGGTTGTATTTACATCTACCTACACATCTGTTTATCACCACTCAAGTGGTGAGTTTGATTTCCGACCGTGGTGAGTTAAACGTTGTACTCGAAACTGTATGCGATAAAATTTGTCAGTGACTTGCGTCAGGTCAGAGGTATTACAACCCATTCATTATTTAATACTACATGTATTTCTTAGAGTGATTGAGTCAGTGAGTGAGTGATTCTTGTTTAACGCCAACTCAGCAAGTTTTCAGCTATGTCATGCCGAGAACAAGTTAAATTTCAATGAGATGATGATGATGAGGTCCGCTTTATACCAGACCAACAACAGTGCGCGGATAGACACTCGGACACATTATCCTGACTCCGTGCCAACCAGTCTTTGCTCTTTCTCCTCAATGCTGCGGACTTAGCAGAGAAGCAACAAATGGCAATTTTATAGTCTTTGGTTTGACCCGATCGGGGCTCGAACCCACGATCTACCGCACTATATAGGCGAGTACGCTAACCATTACACCATCAATGCGGTTTATGTATTTCATAAGGGGTTATATTGGTACTGATTAAGAACAGCAAGTGTTTAAAGTCATGTAGTTATTGTCAATAAGAAAAAAAACGTAACTGTTCTGATAGCTAATGGATATCGTTTTAAACATTTTTATCCTTTTTACTGTGTATGGAATTTTTTAATAGACTGATAAAATAACTGAGCTTATATATATTACCCTTGTCCCCACGTTCTGTCGCCTCTGTGAAAAACAAGGACATTCCCGTCCTTTTCAACAGCAACACCTGCAACTTGTCCAAGATTAAGGTTTGAAGATGGCCAGTTCTCCTCTTGTTGAACAGGGGAAATTTCCTGTCTAGCAGATGGAAATCTGGCTTCGCTTTCGAGGAGGTATGCATATTCAGGATTATTCTAGAACGACAGTGTTGGATTTCATCCGTTTATTGTGCAATAAAACAAGCACTTACTTAATTGGTTGCTCGGTATAGACAAAGATCAACAATAACAAATAAATTTGTTTAAGATGCCGTCGTGGTCGTGATCGTATGGTAGTTGGAATTATAACAACCTGTGCTATCAGTGCCAATCACCACTAACGTTGTGAGTTCGAATCCTGCTCAGGCGAGGTGTACTCGATACAACATTATGTAATAAAGTTTGTCAATGACTTCAGTGCGACATTTCGGTGGTTTTCGCCAGAATCTTAACCTTGCAGATTTCCAATTTTTATCAGAGTTATTGTTCCTTGTTCTACACAAGAAACGATAACTCTCATAGAGGTTTGGCACATTTCTCAGCCTCCAGTTTGTTCACAATTTAAAACAAAAATATGCGGTAACAACTCGATACAATTGACGTAATCTTTAGATTGAAAATTAAAAAAAATAATAACTAAGATCAATGTTATAATCAATCACAACTACATAGACCACTACTCCGTGAACAACAAACTTTTATATGCATAGAATATAACGACAAAAGTCTAGGTATTGGATTGGGACAGGCGAAAAAATGTCGTTGGGTTAATCCATTTTAAGATACCAAATATCTTTAGAATACACCTCTCATCCATCCAAATATTTAGTTGTATTCAGTACTGATTTACCAAACGAGTTCACAAAATTCTTCCACTTTTCCTGCAATTGTTTTTACAGAGCATGTCTTTGAGTGTAACATGTTATGATTTCCGCATAAAAACGATGTTCGGTTCGTCTTTACCTCCAGTTGTTTGTATGAGGGCTCATGTCTTATTTACGTTATTTGTGTTTGTTTGCGTATAATGGTGTCCAGCACATATTGTGTTGTATTTTTGTTTTGTTTTTCTTCATCTTGTGTACCCTGTGTTACCAGTTTTTCTGGATTGTCCATTTTTGATTGCCCCTTCGGTATTCTCTAACGTTTATTGAAATACCTACTTAACATTTTGAGGTTGCAGTACAATTGGTGCAATATACCTCACTTTTGTGTCAATTCAGCAACTTGCCGTACTTAACCCAAATATATTTAATATAAATTGATGAAGCTTCATGTGGATTTATTCAGAAACGGGGCTTCAAGTATATCCTGTCAGTGCTAGTGTTACAGTTCCATAGCCGTAGTCCGTTGGTCCAAAGTACCGGTATCGTATAGTCCGATGGTCCATTATTCCGAAGTTTCATTGGTTCTAAGGTTCAATGTCGATAGTCCGTATGTGTAAGGCTTCGATGATTCATGATACACATTTGTAAGAGATTGTGAAGTGTTTTGGAGAGAATGGAATGCAGAAAATAAGGATGGGAGAGGAGGCGGAACCCAGGAGATCAATATAAATAAAGCTTAATCTAGGTATACTTATACATTTGTTTTATCGTGCAGTTCTATTGAAGAAACAAAATACAAATGTGTGTTTATATTCAGTTTCATGCACCATCCCCAGAAATTCCGGCCAACTTTTTTCAGTAAGAGTTGTCTTTCTTGGATTTCACCTGCCACAGGTGTATTTTTAAGTTTACCTGAGACCACTAATCCAGAACCACTGAAGCGCTAACTCGAATAATACTGCGCCCTCTATCGGCACTATCGCTGGATGAGGCGACCAGCGGGAGCGTAATATAACGACTGGATTATTCGGGTTACTGAAGCGCAAGCCTATATTACCGGTAGATAATTCACACCTTTTGACAAATCAATACCGTTAAACAAGTTGTTGATCTCTCACTGTTATTACTGAAGTTAAACATGATAAATTAGGGGATTGAGAATATAAGATAATTAAGAATTTGTTTATTATTGTGACACATATTGATTGTCATAAAAAAAATGCACTATATAAATAATATACATATAAAACAACCAATATCCAGCCATTTTAAACGACTTATGAGACACTATCAATCAGTAAAAATATATACAAAATAAAACCATAAATTTACTACTAAAATATACTCCGGTTTTCTCCACCAATTAAACTGACCGCTACGATATAACTGGAAAATTGTTGAAAGTGGCGTTAAACACCATATAAAATCAACCAACCAACCAAACGAAAGCATCAGAGTGAAAATATAATGTATTTGTATGGAGAGGGACTGGTAAGTTGTAAAAACTTGTTCCCAATCCAATTGTATATATACGTGTATATATTGACAATAAAATCATTATAAAGTAAAAAAAAAATCATTTATCAAATGTTCACCCTCGTTCAACTGTTTCCAGTTGATTTTCGTTTTCACCCGTAGTACTGGCATTGTTTGTTTTTGAACAACTTTTTATAATGTGAGGAATTCAAAATAGATATTCCAAGGGAATCCATTGGTCAAATTAGATAGTCCCAGGAGCGATATAAGAAACGACCTCTCATGAATTAATAGTATTCATTGTTTATATTTGTGTTTGTGTGTTTATCACATTCGAAAACTAACACACACAACAACTGAATAAAATTCAAACAATACAAATTTTTTGGATATACATGTACATGTATATGACTTTTTATTCAACATATCGCGAAAAATTCTGGAGCTTTGCTGCAGTTTTCCTTTGGATCTGTTCTGGAAAAAACAGACTGAACCTAATTTCATCATTAGATGTTTTCAATGTCTAGTATAACACGATATCTATATCTATATTTTAATATTTCCTTATAAAGTTGCAATCGTGTTAATTGCCCCCAATAAAAGTCAACGACCCGATAACGGACAGGTAAAATTTACCTGTTCAGACTTAGAAATTTTCAGAGTTCATTACAAAGATTGCACAAATTTCAATTTTTAACAGAGAATGGAAATATCTTTAAACGTTATTTTATAAGTGTGTTATTGGTATCAATCGGAAGACAGAACTTTCAAGAATTGGAAACGATGAACGTTTGTGCGATGAAAAGAAAGATAAAATTAATAATTAGGACACAAAGTCGTCATATCGATGTTCTAAAGTATAAATCAGAAAGAGATATAGGAGAGAAAGAGACTAAATTTAAAAGCTAAATGGAAATAAATAAACCTTAACACATTTATATCAAAATAGATTCTTTAGAAAGAGCATGAAAAGAACAATTTCATGACATGAACGTCTATATGCAAAATTAGTATTAAATTCCTTTAATTTGATGTTGAAGTAACACGTCCCATTAAGTTCTATGTTATTTTCCAATTAATTAGTTAGGTGAATTTCATGGCCTTTCACCCCGACAAATGTAACCTTCTCAGCATAACAACAAAACGAAAACCAGAACACTTTTACTACAACCTTCACGGACACATTTTGGAATCAGTAAACTCTGCAAAATATTTAGGTATTACTCTTCAATCAAATCTAAAATGGAACAAACACATCGATCAAACAGCATCAAAACCCTTTCATTTGTACGCCGTAACCTTAAAGTTGACTCCAGTTCAATAAAAAAAAACATGCATATAAAGCTCTAGTTCGTCCCAAACTGGAGCACTACTCTTCAGTTTGGGATCCATACACAGCAGAGAACAATTACAAACTTGAAAAAGTACAAAGGAGAGCCGCACGATATGTCTGTCATCGCTACCATAACACAAATAGTGTCACAGAAATGATGGACGATCTGAGCTGGCCTACACTTAAGGAACGTTGTACAAAAACCATACTGATTAACTTCTACAAAATTTCAAACAATAAAATGGAAATACCGTACACAGACATACTTATACCAAATCAATCAAAAACCAGAACTTCACACTCAAAAACATTTAGACAACTTCCTTGCAAAAAAGACAGCTTTAAATATTCTTTCTTTTGTAATACAATACCGGATTGGAATAAACTCCCTGAAACCATAGCAAATAGTGACAGTATCAAAACTAACACACGAAGTTCTCCTTAAGACATATCCTCAGCTTTGTTAAACTAAAGCTCTGTTTTTATCTTATACACAAAATACATAAATTTTTGTGTATATATTTATTTTTCAAAGTTTGTAAGCGTAGGCATGCGCCGGAAAAAATGTTCAGTATGTTGAGTGCTATTACGTAATTAAAGAAGAAGTTAACGCATGTACTCTGGCTGTGATTTCTGGCCATGAATACTTACTTATACATATTTGGACCAATAAACATTCGGCCCAATGAAAAATTGGACCAACGAACCTTCGGACTAGAGGACAGACTCGACATCTTTCTCGAAATTCAGCGTATCTCAAGTCTCAAGTCAATTCAAAGGGAAATGGGCGACTATGTCTCCCCACACAAAGTAGAAGACGGACATACAAAATTTAAGGATTTTTCCGTATCGAATATAAATACAGGGATGAAAATGAATACTTTAACCTCAGGGGTCCATTGTTGAACTTGTGATTAAGCTAATCATATCAGGGGCAGATCCAGGATTTGTGGTTAGGGGGGCGTGAGTCGGCGAGGGGTCTGAGGACCGCTTAAGGTCCCGAGCTGGTCCAGGGTAGAACCCTGGTAGGGGGCCCAGGTGGGCAAAGCCCCCCTGAAGCTCTGGGGATTTTAGGAATTACAGACATTTATTTGAACGACAATTTTGAACCAACCACACCATTTTTATCAGACCAAAAAAACTTGATTTTGAGTCTTAATTTTGTCGGATAATTGTTAACAGTATATTTTTGTCAGATTACAAGAACCTAAAGGAAAACTTTTTTTGAACAACCGTGATGCGAATTGTTCAACTCATGACTGATCGATCACGATATTTTAACCCTTCAAAGAACTATTGGTTTAGTTTTAACGCATTCCTCATTTCACTAATTGGTCTGTACTTTCGGGTGGTTCTAGTTAATACTGCCCGTCCGGATGGAGCTTTTTTTTTT
This sequence comes from Bathymodiolus brooksi, assembly GCA_963680875.1. Taxonomy (NCBI): domain Eukaryota; kingdom Metazoa; phylum Mollusca; class Bivalvia; order Mytilida; family Modiolidae; genus Bathymodiolus; species Bathymodiolus brooksi. The sequence goes on from OY804577.1 coordinate 59,208,018, forward strand.
CGCCGTTTGATTCATTCATTGAAAACATATGATTCGACCGTTCTTGTTTATAGACAAACAAAAGCGGAAATTGTCGGCGAATCCATAAATGAATCAACGAACACACCCAACGTATATGTACAATGTGTAGGAATATTTTACTACAGGTCACGAAAAAGTTGTTTGTTGAACTGCTTAATTAACGTTGTATAACATATACTTTGCGAATTTTAGGGGGCGCACGCCCCGCCTAAATCCGCCCCTGCATATGATTACCATGTATTACATTTTTAATTCCTAATCACATACTTAGCTAATGCAATGTTTAAATTCTGTTGCTGAAACAGGTTGTTTTTAATCAATGTATTAACTAATCATATTTAATCATTGTATTAGCTAATTATGTGATTAGGAATTAAACATGTAATTAGGGCTAATCATATGATTAGCTTAATCATAAGTTCAACAGCGGACCCCTGGATGTTAATATAATTACCAGTGGCGGATTTAGAGGGGGGCGTGCGCCCCCCCCCCCCCCCCCCCCTAAAATTCGCAAAGCATATGTTATACAACGTTAATTAAGCAGTTCAATAAATAACTTTTTCATGAATGGTTAATTCGTGACCTGTAGTAAAATATTCTTACACATTGTAAATACACGTTGGATGTGTTCGCTGATTCATATATGTATTCGCCGTCAGTAGTTCAAAGATTATTCCATTCTGATTGGTTCTGAGGTACCACACATCAACTATTTTCTCACGCTAATTAAACATTATTTCTGCAGTCAATTTTACAACTACATGTACACGTGCTATTTAGAAATTATAAAATGGACGAAAATTCTAGGCCAAGAAAACAAGCAAGATTGGATACATTTCTGATTCCTCGACGAGACGAGAAAAGTCAAAGGTAAACTAAAAAGTAAATTCAATCAATACTTCGAATAATTAATTTAACAATTGATCTCATTTATAAAACATACAACGAAAACCTATAACGAGAGAATCAGATGATGAAACTGAGACAGTGTGGAGAAACTTGAGTGTCCCATGAAAATGGTCACTTCTCTTTAAATAATGGTTCAAATAGTTCTTGAATTCGAAATTCTGCAATTTCATATGAAAAAAAAATATATAAGTTTGATTTGTATACAAATACCCGAAAATGTTGCCTTTTACTTTTCAAGTAAAGATCAGTAAAAATACGCGTTGGTATATTGTACATTAAAATACAAAAGTAACATATATTAATAAAAAAAAAAAAAATTAGCGGCAATTTATTTGTAACAATCTCTGCATCTGCCCGAGGTATCTACACAAGAAAGTGTGAACAAATCCTTTGTCCGGGTACGTTTATATTATTTATATCTACCAATGGATGTCTGTACAATTTTTTTACACATTTTTAACAAAAAATTCTGATTACAATTTATTTGTAATAAATTAATATCTACAACTGCACATGAAAGTGTGAAAATAATCTCGACAAAATGGTTTATGCATATCTCACACCTGATTTCCGTAAACATATTTCTCGAGAACTTTGATACATTTTTTTCGTTTGATCTTTTAGTGTAATGAGGTTTTTACGCCCGTTGCTCAAACACTTGATGTCCGTCCGTCCGTCCGTCTGTAAGATTTCTGCAATCCGCAACTCCCCTGACTGTAACCACGCAATTGATTGAGGTTAAACTATATAATGTACTTGAAATACATTGTAGTTGTCCACAATGGTTTTTAGATTTTTCATTGAAGGCCGGGTGGAGGGGGTAGGATGATGATTCTGCAACCCGCAACTCCTAAATCAGGGGAGGATCCAAGGGGGGGCACACCCGGCGTGCTCCCCCCTAAAATTGGAAAAGATATGATTTTTTTGCGTAAAATGGTGATTTTTCACACGAAATATCCCAAACATTTTCGCGCCTCCCTCCGCTCGACGCAATTTTTTAAAGAGCGCCCTCCCTACGAGTTTGGGTTTTTACGACAAAAATATACTAGTCTATATACTTGACTTCTGTAAATAAAGAGTTTACCAACATAAACACTATATCTAATCATATATCTGAATCTCTTATTATATTAAATTTTATATTTAATTCATGTAAATATGTGCCTAAAACAGATGGCAACAGCAGTATATTTCCCCCCAGATGGTCACGACACGACATGATCAAAATAGTATGTAAGTGAAGGATAAAATAAACAATGCTATTGTATCTTTACCTGTAATCTGTCCAACAAAGCAGGTAGAAATTCACCAATCACAAGTCTTTCATCTCCTGTTCTTGGACGTCCATTAATTGCAGAGAAAATTCCCAGAATCGTAAACAAGGAAATATACATAACGGCCATTTTGAAAGGAATCGATTGTCGAAAACGACCGCAAAAGGAAACGTTTCCAGAAGAGATAACTCACGTATCTTTATCACATATTGTCTAAAATATACACCTATTATATGTCACAATTATATGTGTAGAAAATGTAATTCTTGTCGGATGTTAATCAATAATAGTGTTGTCAACCAGAGTAACGTATGACATACAATTTGACGTTGTTGCTGAGAGACTAGAATAGTGAAATTGATTTTTGTGTAGGCGTTTCAGAACAATCGATTGACATGGGCATCATTCATTCTTGGAATAATTATTGGATTTTTTTTCCTTCACATTTCTACTGTTCCTTTGGTCATTTGATTTGTATCTACATGGCGCGGATACACATTTTTGTATACAGATCTAAAAATATTCGAAGTCAGTATATAAGAATTTTGTACATACAGAAATATTTTTGTATAATACAGAAATAAATTTGTATTATATATAGAATTCGAATTAAGAATATCTGTATATGCACAGTTTGAATTATCTATAGCCTACTAAATAAATGTATTTACTACATAGCTCTAGTATACTCTAAATTCGAATTCTATATAAAATTATTTTATTTTAGTTCTGTCTCTGGTAAATTGATATTATACAATTATAGCCTTTTGATGAGGTCAATACATGGATTTAATTAAAAGTATATTGACCGAGGACGAATGGATTTATCGACCCGTTAAAAGTATATTGACCAAGGACGAAATCCGAGGTCAATATACTTTTAACGGGTCGATAAATCCATGTATTGACCGATATTAAAAGGCTACAATGCTTTATTATTTTTTGTAACACTGGAAAAAAGTAGGCTATAATTGTTTTATCATTTTTCAATATCATTATTTAAATATTAAAATTTTATGAAAACTTGAGAAAATTTTATCATTTTGAAATTTTGGAAAATTTTGAAATTTTATGAAATTTTATCTAATTTTTGAAATTTGTTTTGAAATTTTGGGAAATTTGTTGAAATTTTGGAAAAAGTGCACTCGACTAATTCCGTCAATGACGGCAATAAACGAATGTTTTCCCGAAGTCAATAAGTCAATACGTCATTTTTCAAGTCAATACGTGTTTTTAAGGAAGACCATGTGACTATTTCTTGGCCAATAAGGATGTTTAAATAATATCAAATAATAATTATATATATTGACTAATCAACACAAATTTTACATGATTTTTTTATCTACATTTTTATCATTTATACAAAGATTATAACAAATAGTCCTTCTCACAAATTAACCCTTTATAATATAGGTATCTTATTATTTTTCTTTGTGTACTTTTCAATATCGTCCAGAGAACGCTTTACCACACCGTCATGCGTTTCAGGACTTTTGAAATAATGGCGTAGTTCAAGACGTCGTATATACATCGATTGATCGTAATTTAGTATATATACTGAAATCGTGTTTCGTTTTATACCGAATCATTTAAGCACATGCACTTGTTTCATTCAAAAAATATATGCCCCCTCCTCTTCCTTACTTCAAGGTAAATATCTGCCCTTTTCCCCTTCCCCACTTCGCCTCAATATTTTTCGCTTATTTGTGATCCTTTCGCTGACCCAATTATATCGTTACACTCCCGAGATATTTCTCTTTTCGACCGCCACATTTAAATATACCTACCGGGCCCTCCTCAGACGAATTGGACAAGAATATTCAGCGAACGTCACTTCGTCTACTGTTCAGTCATTGAAACGGATACAGCCACTTCCGGTCCGGTCTAAATTGATTTAGAAAATAATTTAAAAAAAAGGTGCTTTAAAAATCAAATGTCAGTATTTTGGAGTTGAATATATTTTTATAATCTGCAATGGAACAATTATCTGTATTTTAAAGGCTTACTTTACATTTGAGAGGAGATGATCATGATGGCATTGTTACACATTGCCGGTCTAGACAATTCCGAATGCATATGAAAAATCCAGCGCAAACCGGAAGTGGCTGTATCCATTATTCGTTTCAATGACTGAAAAGTAGACGAAGCAACGTTCGCTGAATAGAGGGGGGCCCGGTAGGTATATTTAAATGTGGCAGTCGAAATGAGAAATATCTCGGGAGTGTAACGATATAATTGGGTCAGCGAAAGGATCACAAATAAGCGAAAAATATTGAGGCGAAGTGGGGAAGGGGAAAAGGGCAGCTATTTACCTTGAAGTAAGGAAGAGGAGAGGGCATATATTTTTTGAATGAAACAAGTGCCTGTGCATTTAAGTATATAATTAAGCATATAAAAAAGCAAAAGCTATGAAGTAATATACTAAAATATATAGTATAGATTTATTCATTTACGGATTTCCTAAAACAAATTAAAGTTATACTGATACATATATGGCACAGCTAAAAATATATCTTTATTTGTAAATTAATTTAGTATAGACAAAATTCAAATTTAATACCATATGCAGGGGCGGATCCAGGATTTCAAGTTAGGGGGGGGCGCACTTAAAAAAAATTGCGCCGAGCGGATGGAGGCGCGAAATTTTTTTGGCTATTTCGTGTGAAAATTCACGATTTTACGCCAAAAAAGCAGATTACAGAATCTCCCTCCTACCCCTAACCTCCAATTCTAAAAATAAAACCGTGGTGAGCAAACTACATTGTATGTCAAATTTGTAGTTTAAGTTTCATTTCAATCCATCGAGTGGTTATTTAGGAGTTGCGGGTTGCAGAATCATCATCCTACCCCCTCCACCCGGCCTTCAATGAAAAATATAAAAACCACTGTGCACAACTACAATGTATTTCAAGTACATTATATAGTTTAACGTCAATCCATTGCGTGGTTACAGTCAGGGGAGTTGTGGATTGCAGAAATCTTACAGACGGACGAACGGACGGACATCAAGTGTTTGAGCAACGGGCGTAAAAACCTCATTACACTAAAAGATCAAACAACAAAAATGTATCAAAGTTCTCGAGAAATATGTTTACGGAAATCAGGTGTGAGATCATCTTCGCTAGCCAAGGGTTACGATTCGGGTCCGCCTTCTCTCCACCCTTGGCAGATCTAGAATACATTTTGAGGATTCACGCTTTAATATTTCATTGGTTACGGCTACCAGTACACGTATCCAATCAGAAGACGTTTTACACGGAGCACATGTTATCCGCGAAATGTAAACAAAAATGGCACCGGAATGCCAACGATTTACCGGAATACCAAAAATATGACAACGATTTGCCACTTCCCGTTTTGGTTCCAATGAAAACATCTTTCCCGTCTGCCAAAGCTTTGAAACTTTCACTTGGTTGACAGTAAGTGCTTCCAAATTAAATTTATCACAAATAAGTTTTTATTCACTGGGCGCTGCCATTTTCAACTCTCCAACATACGTATAACAAAACGATTCTGATTGGCTGGCGATGACGACTATCTAAGGGGCGCAACTTCGATAAATCACCAGGTGGCATTGCGCGCGAATTTCAAAATGTATTCTAGATCCGCCAAGGGTGGAGAGAAGGGGGACCCGAATCGTAACCCTTGGCTAGCGAAGATGGTGTGAGATATGCATAAACCATTTTGTCGAGATTATTTTCACACTTTCATGTGCAGTTGTAGATATTAATTTATTACAAATAAATTGTAGTCAGAATTTTTTGTTAAAAATGTGTAAAAAAATTGTACAGACATCCATTGGTAGATATAAATAATATAAACGTACCCGGACAAAGGATTTGTTCACACTTTCTTGTGCAGATACCTCGGGCAGATGCAGAGATTGTTACAAATAAATTGCTGCTAATTTTTTTTTTTTTATTAATATGTTACTTTTGTATTTTAATGTACAATATACCAACGCGTATTTTTACTGATCTTTACTTGAAAAGTAAAAGGCAACATTTTCGGGTATTTGTATACAAATCAAACTTATTTTTTTTTTCATATGAAATTGCAGAATTTCGTATTCAAGAACTATTTGAACCATTATTTAAAGAGAAGTGACCATTTTCTTGGGACATTCAAGTTTCTCCACACTGTCTCAGTTTCATCATCCGATTCTCTCGTTATAGGTTTTCATTGTATAAATGAGATCAATAGTTAAATTAATTATTCGAAGTATTGATTGAATTTACTTTTTAAATTACCTTTGACTTTTCTCGTCTCGTCGAGGAATAAGAAATGTATCCAATCTTGCTTGTTTTCTTGGTCTATAATTTTCGTCCATTTTATAATTTCTAAATAGCACGTGTACATGTAGTTGTAAAATTGACTGCAGAAATAATGTTTAATTAGCGTGAGAAAATAGTTGATGTCTGGTACCTCGGAACCAATCAGAATGGAATAATCTTTGAACTACTGACGGCGAATACATATATGAATCAGCGAACACATCCAACGTGTATTTACAATGTGTAAGAATATTTTACTACAGGTCACGAGTTAACCATTCATGAAAAAGTTATTTATTGAACTGCTTAATTAACGTTGTATAACATATGCTTTGCGAATTTTAGGGGGGGGGGGGGGGGGGGGGGGGC